>JAJJWW010010805.1:600000-905676 GCA_023531295.1 Papaver armeniacum | reverse complement strand
AGATTAGACGGCTCCTAGACAACTTGCCCGCTAGTATAAAGCAATAACTTCTTCAGATGTAACAATGTTTTCCGACTATACGAAAGAAATATGACGCTTGACAAGATCATAACACTAGATTCCTGAATAATTAATACTCCTAGACGATCATACTAGTATAGAGCCGTTAATTAGTTATTCTCAAAATCAATAGATTCATTAACTGAATCCCTGGAAAATGTTCAATATTTTCATAATATTTCGTTACTTCAATTCATGGTTCCATGGGTTAGTAATAAATATTCAACGTACGGGCATCTGAGCTACCTTTGAGTAAGCCCCGATCAAAACGGTGCAAGTGTATTTAACAATAATGCACTAATAAGCACCTGAACGCACGAATGAGTATTTCAGAATATGACGAGACGATGAACTTATGCAAAATAGGAAGAAAATAATAAATAATAAAATATTAATCAAGGTGCTAGGGGACTGGGCTCACCGGTTGGCCATTCATGCCGTGACCAGTCCCACGCCCAAATTCTATATTTTATCATATTTTTATTATTTTCCTTGATTTCATGAAAATCCTTTCATTTGAACAAATATCCTTCGTTTTGAGGAAACTCCTCAGTTTCATGGTGTTTCCTTCACACTTAGGAAATAATAAAAAAATAGGAAAAATATTAAGGGGCCGTGATTATTGGACAACCGGCCATGCCTTGATCCCGGCCGGCCCCACACCTCATGGTTCCTCATTATTTTATTATTATTTCCCTAATCTCATGAAAACTCCTTGATCCCATGAAAATAATATAAAATTAGGGAAACCCGTGGAACCGGGCCATAGCCGGCCGGTCATGCCCTAGCTGGCCCCACACGTATTATTTTATTATTATCATATTTTTCATGTTTCCTTAATCCCATGAAATTCCTTGATTTCATGATGTTTCCTTCAAATTATGAAAATTCCTTCAAATCATGAAATAATACATAAAATTAGGGAAAACTCACGGGACCAGCCCTAGCCGCCAACCATGCCCAAGCCGGTCCCACACGTCCCTTATTTTATTATTATTATTTTTTATGTTTTCTCATCTCATGGAAACTCCTTGATTTCAAAGAAACTCCTTGGTTTTATGATATTTCCTAAAATCATGAAAACATAATAAAATTAGGTAAAATACCATGGGACCGCCCCTTGGCGTCCGGCCATGCCTTGGCCATAGCCGGTCCCACACTTTATGATTCCTTCATTATTTTATTATTTTTCCTTCATCTCGTGAAGTTTTCACTATTCTCAAAGAAAAATCCCTGATTTCTTCATATTTTCTCAAAATGTTGCTCAAACGCACACCATAAAATATCAAAATTCTCATAACTGAGATACGAACACTTTGGTGACGTGAACATGTTACCTTGACCAACCCGGGTTGGCTCTTTGGCTTGCAAGAGGCCGGTCCCATGTATTTTGACAATTTTGACCTAATTTGCGCAATTGCACGTATTAGGTCCAAAACTCTTCCAAACAACTTGGAACTTCATAAGACGATCAATATTTGATCCCGTGACTACCTGTGGACGGTTTCATGACCCTTGGTCGGTCCCTCACATATTCATAATTAATTAGGTTTTATTACCTAAGGTTCAGACGCGCATTACTTTAATAAATGCTTAAACCAGCATTTAATCTTCCTTTCATCAAATCAACTGGTCTTTAGGAGACCTTGATATTTGCTCACGTGAGCATCTGGGCACTACATGGTTGATCCATAATCCCATGTAGCCAGTCCGCCTCCGTGGTTAATATTCAATAAAACCATCGCTTAATCATCAATTGATCAAATTAGGGTTTTGAGTCCAGGGTTCATAATTCCATATTCAAATGCTAATAATTTTACGTTGATTGGTAGGGTTGTAAATGTGATTTCCTACGTTAAACTGCAAGTGCACAGCGCCTGTTGGAGGCGTGGCAAGTATGGTCGATCCTAGAGACTTGTGGTGCCAGTATGGTTGATCAAGGGCTTTGCTCTAGTGGATTTCTATCAAGCAAGTGTAACACAAAGGTTTGGTTGTGTGTCGAAGCGACTGAGTTGTTTTTGTGACAATGAACTAAGTTGTAAAAGCAAATTGTAAAAAGAAAATGCTAGAGAGCACTAGGGTTTCGAATCCACCACCTAATCTTAGCTAAGTCACCACTTTCAATAATGTTCTTGTCCCTTGTAATGGGTGCCTTAGACAAGATGCAAGTCTGCCATTCATCTAGGGTTTCAATGGATGGCTTACTATCAACTAAGGCAATTAACTAATCCCTAGTATTAGCTGTCTTGTCATAGTACAACTAATCACAGATCAATTTTTACTACTTAGATGACTAAACCTATCTTAAGATGGATATTCTAATCGCAATTAGGGTATCTTTCCAAAGCACTAACTGTCTTCTCAGGGCACACCTAGTCTGAGGATCAATAACATTCAATGAAGCATGAATTGCAACACAGTCAACATAGAATTAATCCAACTACAATGCATACATGGCATACACTGTGAAAGTAAAATGCTGAAGTGTTAAGATTATATTTATCCTAAGCAATATAGCACAACAAGAACAATATCAAATTATGAATCAAACTTAGCAGTTGATTATGGGTTTCATCTAAACCCTAGCAGATTGTAATTAGAACATCAGAGGAAACAATAAAACACAAATTAACCTAAAATTGGTGCTCCAAGCTAGCCTGCATAAGTTCTTACAACACAAGACCCCTTCTATTTATACATGCAAAATACCAAACCCTAATTCATTTTAAATTGAAAAGTAAACGCATACCCAATCGCCCATACTCCCGAATCGCACTCTCCTCTGTCAATTCGTCTCGAGCTGATGGTTTCCTCAATTGATTTGATGTAAGAGCAAACCCTAGCCCAATTATCTCTAACCTAGCTTCTGGGTATGGAGAAGCTATGATAGAGATAATCTCAAGATAGGGTGGCGAGCAGGTGGGCGATGGAGTCGGCGTGAGATGGAGTGGTGGTGAAGAGGTAGCTCTGCCCTGGGTATGGAGAAGAAGGTGAAGGGGATGGTTTCTCTGAGGAGTAGGTCGGGGAAGAAAGAGAAGAAGGAAGAAGAAATGGGTTTGCTCGAGTGGGGGTATAGGTATAGGGCAATTTGGTGCGGAGCAGGTGCAGCAATCTTCGATGAGAATGATGGAGCGAGGCCGGATGCATAGGATGGAGATCTCAACGGCTCGTGGATCATCGGGCTATTTTGGTGTTGAGCGAATGCATCAAGGGACGATGGAGGAAGGCAGCGAACGTTGGATGTTGAAGGAGCAAATCGACGGCTCGGAGGGAACGGGTTCGGATCCTGGGTCGTGGCTAGCTCAAGCCCATGTCTTCCTTGTTGGGTTGCAACCGATGCGCGCGCGGGCTTTGGCTTTTTTGCTCCATAGACGCTTGTCTCCACTTTTCTCGCTCTTTTGGCTCCTCAATTTCTCCGATTTGTATTTATTTCCTAAAAACACAAAATTAATTAGTACAAATATTTATTCTTGAAAACAAAGAAAATACGAATACGGGATAATATCTCGATTTAAAGCACAAAAGATGAGTTAAATGCCAATAAATAGATGTATAAATATGCAATTTTTGGCACTCATCAAATACCCCCAAACTCCGAATTTTACTTGTCCTCAAGTGAAACAAAATTAAGAAATCCTAACTATACCCCTGTCGCAGTCTCTCGAATGCATTTAGCGTATGCACTAAGCCTTTAAACCCCTAGGTGTCCCTAGTGGACGAGTTGTAGTCTCGTGAGGGTTTACCGAGGTGTACCCACAAAACCTTCTCCAACTTCGTAGAGTGTAAAAGAGTCTCAAGCATCCAAGGAGCTATGAGGACATAGAGTTTCTGCATGCTAGTAACAAGAAGTTAGAACTACCAAAGAACGCATTCTCATCCTTAAGTGCTGAGCGAGAAGTAACCATACCATATGAAAGAATTCGGATTCGATTGTGATCATAAGCCTCGACTTCGCCTCACTAATAGGGTTTTATGATAATTGCACTCAAAAAGATCGCTTTTTTAGTCTCTCATGTGTGCGGCGGGGAATAAAGAGAGAAATCCCGCACACGTTGAAGGTAAGAAGGATAACCTTCCAAATAATTTCTGGAGACTCCACGAGTAGTGTGGACAAAAGAATCTTTTTCGATGATCTCTAAGAAAGGAAATCAACCATTAGCAAGGATGGGAGTACTCACTTACCTTCTCACCCGATCGGCAATTAATATCACCCTCTCTCAAAGATTCATAGAAACGTCTTCAATCTTCGGTCTTCGGTCTTCCATAGCTGATGATGAACTTCTGAACTTCACAAAAACTTGACAAACATTTTTTTTTTTTTTTTTTTTTTAACATGAAATAATAATACAACTTTTTTTTTTTTTTTTTTTAGATGAAGTAAAACAAAAAGACTAAAACAAAAGACTAAAAACTCTATATGCAAATGCACCCCAAACATAAATCAAACATTGTCCTCAATGTGTCGGCGAGATAGAGAAAATTTAAACGGTCACATACCAAGAGAACTATGCTTATAAGAGAAAAGGGAAGAGATTACCGTATGTCACGGAGCAAGGTTAGAGCTTCATTAGTCAAGGCTAGAATCCAACATTCTCAGCGGAGATCATATCGGATTAGCATAATATATGCACAAGAAGACTCAACCGATTCAAGAAAGAAAAATTTAACAAGTCCTACTGGATTATATACAATGAAAATTCACCATAAACCAACAATCTAAAGAGTTGAGGATCAACCCAAAAGACAATATGTACAAACATCAACGACCTTACACGAGATATAACATGAGAGTGCAGAAAGATTGCATACGTGAACAAGTTACCCCCCAAACCTAAACTTGTCAACGAGATGTGTTCTTGAGCACAAAATCTTGCAATTTTAAAGGTGCATCATGCAAAAGGTCTAACTCAAAATGTGTTTTGCTAAGAACAGGCAGCTATACACATTCCAACTGTGGCTCCTTAAAAGTGTTATACTTTGATGCAAAATAGTCCAAGAGGACTTGGGAAGCACAAAGCTCTAGGCCTAAATTAGGCATTTTCGTAAAAGTTGGTTTTGCAATTTTTGTTACAAACTACACCTAGGTTTGGTGGAAGAGTTTCAATCTCAGGCCTTAGGAGAGATTAGGTACATCTAAGTTGTTTTTATGCATAAGATCATTTGCACCATCACACACTTTCCTAAAGTCGGACAAAGGTAAATCATGCTCACCTCGCATAGAACAATTCATCAATCTCCATGTCATAATCATCGAGGAGGCAACATATTGTGACATGGACGGGGGAATCGACACAAAAATAATATCATGGTCCATAAGAACATTAATGTCAACGAGAAGATTCATCCTTTCCTAAGTCACAAACAAGTTGTGTAGCATGCTCACTTTCATCAAGAATTTCACAAACCCAAGCTCAGAATCAACATCACATATATGAATGTTAGAAGAAGTATCATTCATAGGGTTCACGTAAGAGACGCTTAACGTCTCTCGAACCCAAAGATTCCATCATATTTTTAGCATACACATGCTCTTCTAACATATCATATTCATCATCATCATCATCATAACAAAAATGTATTTCCCATTGAAAATTGTAGCATTTCTAGTGTACTCATTTTCCTCTAGATTAGGTTCATATTCAATATCGGTTGCATGAGTAGGAAGAGAAACACTATTTTCAAGATTTTCTTCATTAGGGACAACAATCATCCTATCATGAACTTCCCTCCATTCTTCTTTTTCTAAATGAATCAAAGTTCATCTTTAAGAACAAGTAACACCGTTCAATGGAAGGAGAGTCTTCAATAGTGGGTATGCATGTTTCATATGAATGATCATTATATGGTCGTGCACATGGTTCACTACACAAGGGAAACTCATACATGTTGCTAGATGGATGATCATGCATTGCATTCAGTTCAAACCTAGCATTGTTTTGTTCTATGAGGTTTTCTTCTACGAGTGCATACATGGGTTCATTGGAGGATAGAATTGCTCATCCTCCCATGGTGGTTGATGATACATGTGGTCATAATGATTAGGGTATGGATATTCAAGGTCGTGGCCCGAGAAGGTTCATAGTATTCCCTACAATCACTATGGTATGTGGGGTTCATATTGTGAAGCATGCCCGTAAGCAAGCTCTCTTCGATGGATTTGTTTCCATCCCCAATCGAGACCAAAATCCGACATGGTCTAGAAACTCAAATAGCCTAGCATGTATAACCAATGATGTCTCAAAACAGGGAAGCGAAGCCCACATGAGTGCTTGGTGTTGCTGCAAATGTGCAGCCCAAGTCATGCAAATGCATAGCCCAAAGGTTATACAAAGCCCACTTGTTGTGGGCTCGCCTTGGTTTATGTGGGTTGGTTTGGTTTAAGTGGGAAGTTAACAGCCCGCTTAGTGGGCTTCATTTGGTTTATTTTGGTTTTGGTTGTTTTGCAGCCCGTGGAAGTGTGCGGTTTGTTGCACAACCCAGCCGGAACTAGGTTTCGATTATATGCACCTCCCGCAGCTGACACTGGTCTCAAACATGCAAAGAACAAGCTTGTAAGCAGCCCAAATTGCTCGCCTTATGCACTAGTTTTGTGCACGATGAACACAACTACTTGCAGCTCAAAGACAAACCCTAGTTTATGTGCAAGGTTTGAAATGATGCACCTGGTCGGCAGAGCATTGGGCGGATCGGGGGAACTAGGGTCTATGACAAAATGATTTCAAGGATACATCGACTCGGAGCTTAACACATCGAATAATGAGTTCAGCTAACAAAGATTTTACTCAAGAGCCACAGATTGATGCACAAAGATACCCCCGGCAAAATAGTTCGTAGTCAAACACCCATGGCAATCAGCCAAGGCAGAAAGCAACATCAAGATATTAGTAAGATACCAATTTCGGGTAGCACAGAAATTGCTCAAAATGTCAAGAAACAACAATTCAATTAGCAATTATACATGGCAATCAATTTCGGGGAAGAAAATGCTCATGCAATTCAAAGACAGGGCTTGGAGGCCAAAAATAAACTTCACAGCTTACCACATCGACTCGAGATTCTAAGGATTTAGCACAATTAGATACGTACTCAAATAGGGCTAAAAACAAACCGGCACATGAGAATGCACAACTCGAGGATAATGCTCGAGCCTACACAGCCTTGTGGTGAGCCAAGATGTAAATGCGCAACTCAGGGTGCAATGCTCGATGAATAGCCGACAGATTCTGGGGCCAAAAGGCTCAAAGAAACAATGATTTCACTCAAGATTCACAGTTCATGTAAGGGTTTTCGATGGCTCACCAACTTTGAATCAATAACACGCCATCCAACCAATGGTTTTATCAAGACAGGAAGCTAAGCTCAATAGATGGTAACAACTTGGCTCAACAGCCCACACAAGGGTATAAATGGCTCAAGCGGGTCAAGACAAGTTTATGCAACAAAATTGAAAAGTAGATGGCAACCAGCCCAGTTGACTTCAACCTGGGGCTTGCGATATCCGGGTTATGTGGGTTGTCGCTCAAGCTCACACGGCTTCGGGGGCTGAGTTGAGCTCGGGCCTTGTCAAAGCTAAGGTTTTTCAAAGAAAAGATGGTTAGTTCAGCCCATTTCTAATGCACGAACACACAAGGCAACTCACTCGGATGAAGTCTAATTTCCACAGTTATGCTTAGGTTGCACACAAGCAAAAAGGTTGCGGTGTGTGATTACTACCTAGCAAGGTTTTATCATGCAATCAAGGCTCAAAGATTCACACAAAGCTGACATACAAGTTTGGCTTAACAACTTCGGGTATGCTCGTATGCTGGAGAGCTTGCGGCTTAGGCTCTACAACTGCAGGCTGGAGCTAAGCACGGCCGATGGCAATTAGGGTCACGAAATGTACAAGCACAGATTTCGTGTTTCACAATTGCTCAAGTGCCACCGAGGTGTGCAAGCAATGAGTTCATAGACAATTAGGGATGGTTACCTAGCGGGGGTGACTACTCTTGGCAAGCAAGGCAATATAGGTGGTTATACCGTGATGCTTTAGGCAAATCTTAGTGATGCTCGATTCCGCTTTGGCACAGAGCTCATAGATAAGATAACAAATTCATGCATATACCCACATATTTCAAAGACACAAATCATGGCATACCCAAATAATGTGTGTAATCCGAGAGGTCAAGGAACCACTCACATTACAAGTCGCAGGGGTTGCTCAAGGTTTTGCAAAACTCCGCTTTTGCGCCTTTCCTTCTCTTCCTTGGGCTTGCTCAACAGCTCATGGTATCTCATTTACTCAAAGAAACAAATCTCGGTCCCAGGAATGTGCATGTTAAAGCAAATGGAATGAATGTTAATATCACTGCATATGCAACCGAGAGTACTTTGACCTGGACAGGAACATGAGTTACAAGCAATACTAAGCTACGCATGAGATGCAAACTAACTATCAAGATGATGCAATGATGCAGGTAAGACAGTTGATGCGGGTAACTTAATAGAAACAAGATGCAGCTATGTGATAAACCGAAATATTGAAAATGCAAATAAGTTACAAAAGTGCGCTAGTGAATGTAAGCTATAGAAGATAAGAGATAATAAGCTAAACAAGAGCAAAAGAAAAATAGCAAACAAGGAATTACAGGGTGAGATGACAGAGATAGCAAACAAGTTACTAACTAAGATATGCAAGTATTAAACTAAGTTATACTAGAATTCCCTAAGTTACGGATGCGCTTTACAAAAATTAAACTAAGTTATACTAATCAAGGGTTACAAAGAATAATTCAAAGTAAATATGTACAAGGGAGAATTGGAATTCAGCAAAGCAAGCAATGGATCAGGATAGCACACGCCAAGTCCCCGGCAGCGGCGCCAAAACTTGGTAGGGTTGTAAATGTGATTTCCTACGTTAAACTGCAAGTGCACAGCGCCTGTTGGAGGCGTGGCAAGTACAGGTCGATCCCACAGAGACTTGTGGTGCTGTATGGTTGATCAAGGGCTTTGCTCTAGTGGATTTCTATCAAGGAAGTGTAACACAAAGGTTTGGTTGTGTGTCGAAGCGATCGAGTTGTTTTTGTGACAATGAACTAAGTTGTAAAAGCAAATTGTAAAAAGAAAATGCTAGAGAGCACTAGGTTTCGAATCCACCACCTAATCTTAGCTAAGTCACCCACTTTCAATAATGTTCTTGTCCCTTGTAATGGGTGCCTGACAAGATGCAAGTCTGCCATTCATCCAGGGTTTCAATGGATGGCTTACTATCAACTAAGGCAATTAACTAATCCCTAGTATTAGCTGTCTTGTCATAGTACAACTAATCACAGATCAATTTTTACTACTTAGATGACTAAACCTATCTTAAGATGGATATTCTAATCGCAATTAGGGTATCTTTCCAAAACACTAACTGTCTTCTCAAGGCACAACTAGTCTGAGGATCAATAACATTCAATGAAGCATGAATTGCAACACGATCAACATAGAATTAATCCAACTACAATGCATACATGGCATACACTCATGAAAAAGTAAAATGTCAAGTGTTAAGATTATATTTATCCTAAGCAATATAGCACAACAAGAACAATATCAAATTATGAATCAAACTTAGCGGTTGATTATGGGTTTCATCTAAACCCTAGCAGATTGTAATTAGAACATCGTAGGAAACAATAAAACATAAATTAACCTAAAATTGGTGCTCAGCTAGCCCTGCATAAGTTCTTACAACACAAGACCCCTTCTATTTATACATGCAAAATACCAAACCCTAATTCATTTTAAATTGAAAAGTAAACGCATACCCAATCGCCCATACTCCCCGAATCGCACTCTCCTCTCACAATTCGCCTCGGAGCCGATGGTTTCCCTCAATTGATTTGATGTAAGAGCAAACCCTAGCTCAATTATCTCTAACCTAGCTTCTAGGGTATGGAGAAGCTATGATAGAGATAATCTCGAGATAGGGTTGCGGAGCAGGTGGCTGATGGAGTCAGGTGCAGAGATGGAGTGGTGGTGAAGAGGTAGCTCTGCCATGGGTATGGAGAAGAAGGTGAAGGGGATGGTTTCTCTGAGGAGTAGGTCGGGGAAGAAAGAGAAGAAGGAAGAAGAAATGGGTTTGCTCGAGTGGGGGTATAGGTATAGGCAATTTGGTGCGGAGCGGAGTGCGGCGATCTTCGATGAGAATGATGGAGCGAGCGTCGGATGCATAGGATGGAGATCTCAACGGCTCAGGGATCATCGGGCTATTTTGGTGTTGAGCGAATGCATCAAGGGACGATGTGAGGAAGGCAGCGAACGTTGGATGTTGAAGGAGCAAATCTGACGGCTCAGAGGGAACGGGTTCGGATCCGGTCGTGGCTAGCTCAATCCCATGTCTTCCTTGTTGGGTTGCAACCGATGCGCGCGCGGCTTTGGCTTTTTGCTCCATAGACGCTTGTCTCCACTTTTCTCGCTCTTTTGGCTCCTCAATTTCTCCGAGCCGTATTTATTTCCTAAAAACACAAAATTAATTAGTACAAATATTTATTCTTGAAAACAAAGAAAATACGTAACTGGGATAATATCTCATTTCTCGAGCACAAAAGATGAGTTAAATGCCAATAAATAGATGTATAAATATGCAATATTTGGCACTCATCAAATACCCCCAAACCCGAATTTTACTTGTCCTCAAGTGAAACAGAAATTAAGAAATCCTAACTATACCCCTGTCGCAAGTCTCTCGAATGCATTTAGCGTATGCACTAAGCCTTTAAACCCCTAGGTGTCCCTAGTGGACGAGTTGTAGTCTCGTGAGGGTTTACCGAGGTGTACCCACAAAACCTTCTCCAACTTCGTGAGTGTAAAAGAGTCTCAAGCATCCAAGGAGCTATGAGGACATAGAGTTTCGCATGCTAGTAACAAGAAGTTAGAACTACCAAAGAAAGCATTCTCATCCTTAATTGCCGAGCGAGAAGTAACCATACCATATGAAAGAATTCGGATTCGATTGTGATCATAAGCCTCGACTTCGCCTCACTAATAGGGTTTTATGATAATTGCACTCAAAAAGATCGCTTTTTTAGTCTCTCATGTGTGCAGCGGGAATAAAGAGAGAAATCCCGCACACGTTGAAGGTAAGAAGGATAACCTTCCGAAATAATTTCGGAGACTCCAGAAGTGTGGACAAAAAGTATCTTTTTTCGATGATCTCTAAGAAAGGAAATCAACCATTAGCAAGGATGGGAGTACTCACTTACCTTCTCACCCGATCGGCAATTAATATCACTCTCTCTCAAAGATTCATAGAAACGTCTTCAATCTTCGGTCTTCGGTCTTCCATAGCTGATGATGAACTTCTGAACTTCACAAAAACTTGACAAACATTTTTTTTTTTTTTTTTAACATGAAATAATAATACAACTTTTTTTTTTTTTTTTTTTTTTTATGAAGTAAAACAAAAAGACTAAAACTCTATATGCAAATGCACCCCCAAACCTAAATCAAACATTGTCCTCAATGTGTCGACAGATAGAAAAATTTAAACAAATAACATACCAAGAGAACTATGCTGATAAGAGAAAAGGGAAGAGATTACCGGTATGTCGGCGGGAGCAAGGTTAGAGCTTCATTATTCAAGGCTAGAATCCAACATTCTCGCTCGGAGATCATATCGGATTAGCATAATATATGCACAAGAAGACTCAACCGATTCAAGAAAGAAAAATTTAACAAGTCCTACTGGATTATATACAATGAAAATTCACCATAAACCAACAATCTAAAGAGTTGAGGATCAACCCAAAAGACAATATGTACAAACATCAACAAATTTACACGATATAACATGAGAGTGCAGGAAAGATTGCATACGTGAACAAGTTACCCCCAAACCTAAACTTGTCAACAGATGTGTTCTTGAGCACAAAATCTTGCAATTTTAAAGGTGCATCATGCAAAAGGTCTAACTCAAAATGTGTTTTGCTAAGAACAGGCAGCTATACACATTCCAACTGTGGCTCCTTAAAAGTGTTATACTTTGATGCAAAATAGTCCAAGAGGACTTGGGAAGCACAAAGCTCTAGGCCTAAATTAGGCATTTTCAGGTAAAAGTTGGTTTTGCAATTTTGTTACAAACTACACCTAGGTTTGGTGGAAGAGTTTCAATCCGTGCCTTAGGAGAGAGATTAGGTACATCTAAGTTGTTTTTATGCATAAGATCATTTGCACCATCACACACTTTCCTAAAGTCAGACAAAGGTAAATCATGCTCACCTGCATAGAACAATTCATCAATCTCCATGTCATAATCATCAGAGGAGGCAACATATTGTGACATGGACAGGAATCGCACAAAAATAATATCATGGTCCATAAGAACATTAATGTCAACAGAAGATTCATCCTTTCCTAAGTCACAAACAAGTTGTGTAGCATGCTCACTTTCACTGAAGAATTTCACAAACCCAAGCTCAGAATCAACATCACATATATGAATGTTAGAAGAAGTATCATTCATAGGGTTCACAGAAGAGACGCTTAACGTCTCTGAACCCAAAGATTCCATCATATTTTCAAAATACACATGCTCTTCTAACATATCATATTCATCATCATCATCATCATAACAAAAATGTATTTCCCTATTGAAAATTGTAGCATTTCTAGTGTACTCATTTTCCTCTAGATTAGGTTCATATTCAATATCGTTGCATGAGTAGGAAGAGAAACACTATTTTCAAGATTTTCTTCATTAGGGACAACAATCATCCTATCATGAACTTCCCTCTATTCTTCTTTTTCTAAATGAATCAGGTTCATCTTTAAGAACAAGTAACACTGTTCAATGGAAGGAGAGTCTTCAATAGTGGGTATGCATGTTTCATATGAATGATCATTATATGGTCGTGCACATGGTTCACTACACAAGGGAAACTCATACATGTTGCTAGATGGATGATCATGCATTGCATTCAAAACCTAGCATTGTTTTGTTCTATGAGGTTTTCTTCACCGAGTGCATACATGGGTTCATTGGAGGATAGAATTGCTCATCCTCCCATGGTGGTTGATGATACATGTGGTCATAATGATTAGGTATGGATATTCAAGGTCGTGGCCCCGAAAGGTTCATAGTATTCCCTAAAATCACTATGGTATGTGGGGGTTCATATTGTGAAGCATGCCCGTAAGCAAGCTCTCTTCATGGATTTGTTTCATCCCGCATGCAGACCAAAATCCCGACATGGTCTAGAAACTCAAATAGCCTAGCATGTATAACCAATGATGTCTCAAAACAGGAAGCGAAGCCCACAGAGTGCTTGGTGTTGCTGCAAATGTGCAGCCCAAGTCATGCAAATGCACAGCCCAAAGTTTATACAAAGCCCAGCTGTTGTGGGCTCAGTTTTGGTTTATGTGGGTTGGTTTGGTTTAAGTGGGAAGTTAACAGCCCAGTTAGTGTGGGCTTCAGTTTGGTTTATTTGGGTTTTGGTTGTTTTTGTGCCCCAGTGTCGTGTGCGCTTTTGTTGCACAACCCAAATGAACTAGGTTTCGGCTTATATGCAAATTCCCAGACTGGTGGGTCTCACTGATGCAAAGAACAAGCTTGTAAGCAGCCAATTGCTCGGCTTATGCACTAGTTTTGTGCACATGATGAACACAACTACTTGCAGCTCAAGACAAACTGTAGATTATGTGCAAGGTTTGAAATGATGCAGACCGGTCGGCGAGCATTGGGCGGATCGGGGAACTAGGGTCTATGACAAAAGATTTCGTGGATACATCGACTCAGGCTTAACACATCGAATAATGAGTTCAGCTAACAAAGATTTTACTCAAGAGCCACAGATTGATGCACAAAGATACCCTGGCAGCTAGCTCAGAGTCAAACACCCATGGCAATCAGCCAAGGCAGAGCAATAATCAAGATATTAGTAAGATACCAATTTCAGTAGCACGAAATTGCTCAAAATGTCAAAGAAACAACAATTCAAATTAGCAATTATACATGGCAATCAATTTCAGAAGAAAAAATGCTCATGCAATTCAAGAGGGGCTTGGAGGCCAAAAATAAACTTCACAAAGCTTACCACATCGACTCGTAGATTCTACAGATTTAAGACAATTAGATACGTACTCAAAACAGGCTAAAAACAAACCGTGCACATGAGAATGCACAAATCGGAGGATAATGCTCTTAGTTTACACAGCCTTGTGGTGAGCCAAGATGCAAATGCGCAACTCAAAGTGCAATGCTCGGATGAATAGCCGATGATTCGGGGGACAAAAGGCTCAAAAAACAATGATTTCACTCAAGAGTCACGAGGTTCATGTAAGGGTTTTCGATGGCTCACCAACTTTGAATCAATAACACGCTCATCCAACCAATGGTTTTATCAAGACAGGAAGCTAAGCTCAATAGATGGTAACAACTTGGCTCAACAGCCCACACAAGGGTATAAATGGCTCAAGCGGGTCGCTGACAAGTTTATGCAACAAAATTGAAAAGTAGATGGCAAATCCAGCCCAGTTGACTTCAATCGGGGTTTGCATATATCTGCTGGTTATGTGGGTTGCTGCTCAAGCTCACAGCTTCAGGGGCTGGAGTTGAGCTCAGGCCTTGTCAAAGCTAAGGTTTTTCAGTGAAAAGATGGTTAGTTCAGCCCATTTCTAATGCACAGAACACACAAGGCAACTCACTCAGATGAAGTCTAATTTCCACAGGTTATGCTTAGGTTGCACACAAGCAAAAAGGTTGCAGGTGTGATTACTACCTAGCAAGGTTTTATCATGCAATCAAGGCTCAGAGATTCACACAAAGGTTGACATACAAGTTTGGCTTAATGGCTTCAGGTATGCTCGGTAGACTGCTTGCGCCCTTAGGCTCTACAAACAGGGGCTGGAGCTAAGCACGAGTTGATGGCAATTAGGGTCACGTAATGTACAAGCACAGATTTCGGTGTTTCACAATTGCTCAAGTGCCACCGAGGTGTGCAAGCAATGAGTTCATAGACAATTAGGGATGGTTACCTAGCGGGGTGACTACTCTTGGCAAGCAAGGCAATATAGGTGGTTATACCGTGATGCTTTAGGCAAATCTTAGTGATGCTCTGGCCGGTTTTGGTACAGAGCTCATAGATAAGATAACAAATTCATGCATATACCCAAATATTTCAAAGACACAAATCATGGCATACCCAACTAACAATTGTGTAATCCAGAGGTCAAGGAACCACTCACATTACAAGTCGCAGGGGTTGCTCAAGGTTTTGCAAAACTCCAGCGCCTTTCCTTCTCTTCCCTTGGGCTTGCTCAACAGCTCGCAGTATCTCAACTCAAAGAACAAATCTCACCCCAGGAATGTGCATGTTAAAGAAAATGGAATGAATGTTAATACTGGCATATGCAACTGAGAGTACTTTGGACTGACAGGGAATAGGAGTTACAAGCAATACTAAGCTACAGCATGAGATGCAAACTAACTATCAAGATGATGCAATGATGCAAAGACAAAGTGATGCAGTAACTTAATAGAAACAAGATGCGGCTATGTGATAAAACTGAAATATTGAAAATGCAGCTAAGTTACAGGTGCAGGGCTAGTGAATGTAAGCTATAGAAGATAAGAGATAATAAGCTAAACAAGAGCAAAAGAAAAATAGCAAACAAGGAATTACAGGGTGAGATGGCAGATAGCAAACAGGTTACTAACTAAGATATGCAAGTATTAAACTAAGTTATACTAGAATTCCCTAAGTTACGGATGCGGCTACAAAAATTAAACTAAGTTATACTAATCAAGGGTTACAAAGAATAATTCAAAGTAAATATGTACAAGGGAGAACTGGAATTCAAAGAAAGCAAGCAATGGATCGTATAAGACACGCTGAAGTCCCCGCAGCGGCGCCAAAAACTTGGTAGGGTTGTAAATGTGATTTCCTACGTTAAACTGCAAGTGCACAGCGCCTGTTGGAGGTGTGGAAAGTACAGGTCGATCCCACAGAGACTTGTGGTGCTGTATGGTTGATCAAGGGCTTTGCTCTAGTGGATTTCTATCAAGGAAGTGTAACACAAAGGTTTGGTTGTGTGTCGAAGCGACTGAGTTGTTTTTGTGACAATGAACTAAGTTGTAAAAGCAAATTGTAAAAAGAAAATGCTAGAGAGCACTAGGGTTTCGAATCCACCACCTAATCTTAGCTAAGTCAGTCCACTTTCAATAATGTTCTTGTCCCTTGTAATGGGTGCCGGACAAGATGCAAGTCTGTCATTCATCCAGTGGTTTCAATGGATGGCTTACTATCAACTAAGGCAATTAACTAATCCCTAGTATTAGCTGTCTTGTCATAGTACAACTAATCACATATCAATTTTTACTACTTAGATGACTAAACCTATCTTAAGATGGATATTCTAATCGCAATTAGGGTATCTTTCCAAAACACTAACTGTCTTCTCAAGGCACAACTAGTCTGAGGATCAATAACATTCAATGAAGCATGAATTGCAACACAGTCAACATAGAATTAATCCAACTACAATGCATACATGGCATACACTCGTGAAAGTAAAATGTCAAGTGTTAAGATTATATTTATCCTAAGCAATATAGCACAACAAGAACAATATCAAATTATGAATCAAACTTAGCAAGTTGATTATGGGTTTCATCTAAACCCTAGCAGATTGTAATTAGAACATCGAGGAAACAATAAAACACAAATTAACCTAAAATTGGTGCTCAAGCTAGCCCAGCATAAGTTCTTACAACACAAGACCCCTTCTATTTATACATGCAAAATACCAAACCCTAATTCATTTTAAATTGAAAAGTAAACGCATACCCAATCGCCCATACTCCCCGAATCGCACTCTCCTCTCGTCAATTCGTCTCGCAGCCGATGGTTTCCCTCAATTGATTTGATGTAAGAGCAAACCCTAGCTCCAATTATCTCTAACCTAGCTTCTAGGGTATGGAGAAGCTATGATAGAGATAATCTCGAGATAGGGTGGCGGAGCAGGTGGCTGATGGAGTCAGGTGCAGAGATGGAGTGGTGGTGAAGAGCTAGCTCGCCATGGGTATGGAGAAGAAGGTGAAGGGGATGGTTTCTCTGAGGAGTAGGTCGGGGAAGAAAGAGAAGAAGGAAGAAGAAATGGGTTTGCTCGAGTGGGTATAGGTATAGGGCAATTTGGTGCGGAGCAGGTGCAGCGATCTTCGATGAGAATGATGGAGCGAGCGTCGGATGCATAGGATGGAGATCTCAACGGCTCAGGGATCATCGGGCTATTTTGGTGTTGAGCGAATGCATCAAGGGACGATGTGAGGAAGGCAGCGAACGTTGGATGTTGAAGGAGCAAATCTGACGGCTCAGAGGGAACGGGTTCGGATCCGGGTCGTGGCTAGCTCAAGCCCATGTCTTCCTTGTTGGGTTGCAACTGATGCGCGCGCGGGCTTTGGCTTTTTGCTCCATAGACGCTTGTCTCCACTTTTCTGCTCTTTTGGCTCCTCAATTTCTCCGAGCTGTATTTATTTCCTAAAAACACAAAATTAATTAGTACAAATATTTATTCTTGAAAACAAAGAAAATACAGAATCTGGGATAATATCTGATTTCTGAGCACAAAAGATGAGTTAAATGCCAATAAATAGATGTATAAATATGCAATATTTGGCACTCATCATTGATCCCGTGATCAACATTTTACTTATTATACTCGGTTCAATTGCCAGTATCTTATTGGGTCATGCTACCAATAATTCATCAAATGAGCAACATTTGCTCAGACGAGCAATATTTGCTCAGACGAGCAATATTTGCTCAAACCAAGGAATACTGGTTCAATTATCAATATCCAACAATTCATCGAATGAGCAATATTTGCTCATGTTAGCTTATTCACGCATTATATCTCTGTCTCAACGAGACATGTTCAATTCATGAGTCTCGAACATTTCCAAATCACGTTCAACTCAACAAAACAAGGACTCATCGTCCCATGAAGTCATGAAGTCAAGAATCGACTAACTAAATACACGTCCTCCTTTGCAGACTCCACAATCACACGAGACATTAATCGTGTTACATGGGGGATATTAACTAGGATTTTGGTCTCCGGTCTGCGGGACGTGTGTTCCTACACACGATGAGAATGTGAGCAAGTCGTGCATTCGGTTGAAGGAGTTAACAAAGTAATGGATGGAAAATCAACCAAGTCTCCGCACGTTGAGCAACCGGTTTTAACACGATTTTCACTTCCCATTCTTTGATTCCATCAACTGTCACACTTCATGAGATCATGGTGTTTTCAATTCCAAGAATATAAATAAATCTCTCGAATCATGATTGAAACAAGGACAATCTCACGTCAAATGCACAACAGAGATTAAAAATCTAACTCTCAACAGAAAATTCAATCATTCGTAACTTATCTTATTTCGGAATACACAACACACCCACAATCTTCGATCACCATTGATCTCACACATTTCTCGCCTTCCCTCCTGGGCGTAGACCGACCCATCCTCTCTTGTGACCGAATTTACTCGGAACGACCATTGTCTTCGTTTTAGGCCGGAGTACTACGATTGATCTCTCGAATTCAAAGCACTCCCTTCTTGCGGTGTATCTCGTGTGAGGTTAAGCATTTTTCTCGGTTCAAGGAGTCTCCTCCGCGCAATCATCTCTTCAATTCCGTAAAACCAGCGAATCGTGTTTCCCATGTACACATTCTTATCTGGATGTCCAAGGAAGTAATCAAACATGTTTCTCATATTATCGGTTTTAAATGTCCAACCGTCAGACAAGGAAAGTGATGTGATGAGCCAATTCTTGCCTATAAAGATAACAAAACCTTTTTACATTGTAAAATGAATAATGTTATAAGGACAGATGACTATTTTGATGGTCCAATGAGTAGAAAGGTATTTCTACGAAAGGAAAAAATTTCAAACGCTCCTTCCATGACTGAAGAAATTTCTGGATCAAAAGTGTCAACCGTTCCCGAATACATTCATATCAATAACCATGTTTCGGACTCAAGACCAAAAGTATAAATAGACTCAAGCGCAAAGATTAAGAAGGCAAGGAAGGTAGCATCTTCAGGCCTTGTCCTCCTTTTCTTTGATTCTCTTGAGACTAACCCTTTTAACTTCTCTCGATACTATTCAAGAAAGAAAAGGAGAGAATGTCAACACCCTTGAATGAGCAAAATGCTCATCGTATTACAACTTGGTCTGCTTACAGTTGTGGTCCTCTTTGAAACCGTGTGAGGATGCACATGATTCTCAAGAAGATATATTCTTCTTGACAAAGTGGTCTTTGTTGTATCTGTTTTTTTTCTTTTAAAATAAAATAATGAGCATCTTACTGTTGATCCTTGCTCCGGTGTATTATTACACTTGGTAATATAAATGATCAATAACTCTTGAGATAATTTTCTTTGTTGCTTGCTCTGAAAAACTTCTTTTTGTATTCCCTTTAAGACAGTTGATTTGTTGTTTATCAACAAATGTCTTGTGCTCTAAAAATGAATTGAGCTAAGATATTCTATCATAAGTTAAGAATTTGTTTTTTGATCTTTTGTCAAAACATGATTCTAAAATAGGCTCCTTTGGTTCTTTGGTTCTGAATTTTGGTTCATAACTACCAACGGCTCGTGCACCGGTTCCATATCCAAACGGATGGTTCCAACACCAGCGTGTTTGGAAAATATGATATGTAACTCTAGGGTTGCTCCCTATGATAAACATATATATATATATCTAAGATTGTGTTTCCTTCTTATATATATTTAAGTTCCATAACCTCAAGAATTCTCTTGTGATATCATGAACTGCACGATGGATGGATGCAAAAAGGAAAAATAAATTGAAGATGGAAAGGTTATTGAATTTCATGAGGATACTCTCATCATAACCTGTTTCTATGCATGCGATCCTGAAGACAATCAACCTGTTCAGATGTCATCTCAATTGGTTGGAAATCTTCTTCGAGATTTTGGGGTTGTTCTAGATCAACTTGAAATTGCAACAAAGAACCTTGTCTTTCGGAAAACTGAACTGAAGAACTGATGAACTTTCTTTTGTTCGATCACTGGTTGCTGATTATGTTTAAGTCCTTCATTATGATTTTAGGAGTTGATTTTATTTTGTCTAGGAAACTTCTTATGAGAATTTATTCTTGTGTTTAAGAAGGATAACTAGGGTTTGGAATAGCAAATATTGTGATTACACATAACTATTGCCAATGATTTTCATCTTGCAATGTTTTTAGATTTATTTTATTTAAATTCTAAGTTATTTGGAAGATGATTTTGCAGTATTAATCTTTATTGGTTTTCTATATTGTAAAAATATTTTATGGGATATGTGTTTTTACGTCTGTGAACTATGATTTTCTCATATATGCTCAAAAGTTAAGTCTATTGTGTCATTATGAAAATATTGATAAAAGATAAAATGTGAAAAAGCGGGGGTCTAACAACCACACCCAATATTTCGTTAAAGTAATCTGTATGGACTAACTCCAATATAATTCCGTGAGAATCAACTAGAAATTCGGACATAATCAAGAAAATATATCCAAGAGATGTATCTCTATTTCTCAATATAATCTACAATCGAACGGATAGAAATCAGAGCTTGATTGATATGAAAAATAACTTGAACGGTATCAAAAACCAATGTTCAAGTGTCAATCAATTTCTATCAACAACCAAAGGTTGATTCACCAATTTATTGAACTACGCACAACCTGTGATATTTTAATTATATAAACAAATATAATTCAGAAAAGAAATCACACAGACACCGGAAGTTTTGTTAACGAGGAAACTGCAAGTGCAGAAAAAACCCGGGACCTAGTCCAGTTTTGAACACCACACTATATTAAGCCTCTACGGACACTAGCCTACTACAAATTAACTTTGGACTGGAATGTAGTTGAGCCCTAACCAATCTCACACTGATCAAGGTACAGTCGCGTTCCTTATGCCTCTGAATCCCAACAGGACTCTACGCACTTGATTCCCTTAGCTGATCTCACCCACAACTAAGAGTTGCTACGACCCAAAGTTGAAGACTTATAAAAAAATCAGTCTCCCACATTTATGTCTATTCTGATAGATAAATCTGTCTCCCACAGAAATACCTATAAAGTTTTGTTCCGTCTTATGATAAATCAAGGTGCACATGAACCAATTGATAATATGGTCTTATATTCCCGAAGAACATCCTAGAAATATCAATCACCTCACAATAACTTAAATATATGGTAGCAGAACAAGTTATTGTGGAATCACAAAGAATAAGACAAAGAGATTTGTGATTACTTTTTATATCTTACCTATCGGAGATACATCTCGAGCAAATCTTAGAGAAGATAGTACTCAACACGACAGAATAAGTAAGATCCGAATACACAACTACAGAGAAAATAGTTGGATCTGGCTTCAGAATTCCAATGTGGTTTTAAGAAAAACCTAGGTTAAAGGAGAATCGACTCTAGTCGCAACTATTATCACACCTGAGATGTGGGGATTAGGTTTCCCAGTTTCTAGAGTTCTCCTTTATATAACATTTCAAATCAGGGTTTGCTAAGTTAGCTTAGAAAAAAAGCATTCCATATTCACCGTTAGATGATAATCTGATTTAAGATACAAGCTAAGTTTGCTTGAAACCAAAGCAATATCTCTCCACCGTTAGATGGTCTTAGCTTGTCACACACAAATGAAATATACTTTCAGTTAGATATGGGTAACCGTACCTAAACGTGTATATTGAGTTAGCTCAATAATAGTTAACCAAAGTTAGCCATATGAACTCCTTTGTCTTATCCACATTCATCTAACACATCTAGATCAACTATGATCAATCAAACATGAAAGATATTCAAATGAATCTAATTGTGTTTCATAGAGTTGTTTAATTGTTGACAATCACATAGAAGTATATATGATCCAATTGAGGCAAAATCGAAATGATTTGTAATTTACAAAGTACAAGAATAAGTTCATGAACATTAAGCCACAGTTTGCAAAGATTGCATTCCTTATTTCATATATGTTTTTGTTCATGAGTATGTAAACATACTAAATCGATTTTAGAATTTAACCTCTAAGTTTGCAAACGGGTACGCAAAGTGTCGTCCTGGACCTAACTCAGGTAGAACCGTTCGCATACTGGTATGCAAACTTGGTTCCCGGACTTTAGCAGTTAAAACCGTTCGCATACTGGTATGCAAGCTTGGTTTCCGGACCTGAATCATACCAACACAGTTTGTACACTAAGTACGCATACTGTGATATTTTCCAGACATGGGTTTTAGTTCTATACTCTCATTTCAATCATTGAAATATTCTTAGAAGACAACAATGGCTGTCTCACACAAACCATTAGCTTATAAGCAATTTTCAAGTGATCGAATGATCAATACGAAACTTTCCAAGTCGACATTAAATGATTGTCTCACACAAATAATGTAATATGCTTCAAGGAAATTTCCACATGATCATCTTTTGACTTATTATTTAGTTTCCAACAAATAAATTGTTTCCAACTAAACTCGTCAAGAATAATGATGAATATAGCTAAAGCAAAAAGCTACCAACACATATTTCGAAAATAGATAAGCGAGTTATACTCATTTCGAAATAACAAATGTGTATGATATGAAAGTTTATATCGCTATACGACTTTTGTCTCAATAGGATATATAATAGAATAAAATAGACTTCTGAGTGATAGATAAGTTTTAGTCTCCACATACCTTTTGTTGATGAAGTTCCTCCGAGTTCTTCAGTAGATCTTCGTCTTTAGTTGTAAGCATCGTGAAGTCTAAAGCTCAACTACACAATCTATCCTAGTCTGAAACTCCTATAAGTAGACTAGAAATCAAGACTATAGTTTTGATCAACTAAACTTGACAAACAAACTTGAGATAGCAACACTTGCGAGTTCGACCAAGCAAAGGCTCTAACAATCTCCCACTTTGTCATTTTTAGTGACAAAACTATCAATACATATGGAGTACAAAATAAATAAACTTTGTAGCTTCTCATCCGTCATGCTTGATTTCCTTGGTTCTTAAATATTCCTTGAATTCCTCATTGCTCCAAGTATTCCAATGATTATGAATGTGTTGGACTCAGCATCATTGTTGTTGAATATTTGTACCCATAACAATACTCAACAAGATTATTTTTGTATTGTTATACAGTTTCATAGTATTATTACACAACATCAAAGTTCAATTGTATCACAACTTTGACAAAAATACCATGGTGATATATGTATCACTCCCCCTTAGTCAATACTTCATCACACAATGAAAACCACCCCCCTTACATAATGATTGTAAACCATATGTATTTGTAGTGTGAACTACACATTAATTCTCACCCCTTTTGTCAATATAAATTGGCAAAGGTACGAAAACTAACGGGATCATAATGAAATTCTTATATAGATACTTCATGACTAAAAGAGAGCATATCAACTTTGTTTCGATGATTTCACATAGTCAAAACTTAGTGTATTTATCAAGGAGTTAATAAAGATAAAAGATAACTCCTACAATATTCCACAACCGCACTCCCCACAAAGATTTGGTAATTAAGCGCAAGTTCAAATAAGAACTCTCCCCCATAAAATTTCATTCCCGAAAGAACAACAAGAGTGACCTTACTTTTACAAGAAAGGAAGGATTTCTTTAGACATTAATAAATCACATGAAACATGAATTTGTATCCAAAATACTCAATTAAATTAACCACAAGAGAACCCATGATTAATTTAATCGGAAATGCTCAACATAAGACAACTTATGGAGCCACACAGTACTTTCACATAGAAGTGGATCAGGGAAAGACCAATACTGCAGAATATTCAAAGATGCATTCTATTTTTCATCAATAATATCATAAAGACATATAATAGACTTAATATTTGCAATCAAAAGTTTATCCTATTGTTGATGGTGGTTTTTAGATTAGGGTTAAAATGGTAAAACCTTGCATCTGATGTGACGTCACTCTGCAAGGATACAAAGCCACATGTGCTAACCTCTCCACTGGCATATTTATTAAGCCGCTCAATATACTTACATAAAATTTATCCATACTGGCGAATCCCAGATGTTCTCAGAAATTTCGGTGCCTCGCGTATATTCACTTAATATAAGTTCCTCCGAATGCCTTCTATGCTATGTTCTCCTTTTGAACTCTTAATGTTGATATGGCATGACGATTTGTGTTCACTCGCGGCCAGTAAAGCACGAATCTCCAAGTTTCAAGAATAAGATTTTTCAAAAGGTATTCAATCGGAAAAGCATCTTTGCTCTCGGCAACGAACTTAAAAGAGCTCTGTGTCGACACATAGAATTCAATCAATCGTCCCGACTAACTTGAAGAAGTTAGGGTTTCGCGCCTCGCGTAATATAACAGACCTTTCTTGTCAAAATCAAGCCTAAGCAAACTAAGTAATTAATCCGCCATGGATTAGCAGGTGCAGAACCTCGCTCAGAATAAGAGAAACAGGGAGCCGCGGCAGCAAGAAGAGGCGTGGCCATGCCCAAGGCCAGCTAGCGCCATTGGCCACGCCCCGAACCTATTTCCTCAACCAATCAGGTCGCTCTAAACTCGCCACACTCTCACCATAAGTATTGTCGCGCCTTATGTTTGTTCGGCCCCCTTTTTGGGCCAATCAAGTTGCTCTGAACTTGCCACCATACATTAAAGGCCAAACGCACCCTGTCGCGCCACCATACTAACTGGCAAGCCAAATGCGCCCTACCAGAACAACATATTGGTCGGCATGCCAACATGCCACTCTACCGCGGTAGCATGCCAACATGCCACTCTACCGCGGTAACTTCGCAAACATGCACTTCGTGGCAACCTGCCATAGATATCCACCCACGGAAATTCCTACTCCCATGGCCGTTTCCACACTATGGTCTTTCCATAGTTCCTTTGGCAAATCCATGGCGCCATTTGCACAAAAGTAGCGCCATGCCGCAGCCGCACGCCACGTGCACTAATTAGGGTTTCGAAAGGCCAAACCCTAATTTGAGAAAATTGCTACCAAAGCAAAATAAAGTTCCCAGAGCAATGGGATTGGTGTGGCAACAGGGCCAATGTTTCCACGCCACATGTAGGTCCGACTCCACGGAGCCTTGGCCACGCCAAGCCCTAATTCTTCCACAGAGAATTCTTCCAATTCTCCTTGGCCACGCCAAGCCCTATTTCTTCCACGACACCTTGGCCACGCCAAGCCCTAATTCTTCCATGGAGAATTCTTCCACGGCGCCTTGGCCATGCCAAGCCTTAATTCTTCCACGGCGCCAAACCCTAACTTTGGCCACGGAGCCAATTTTTAGCTTTGGCCATGCCGCAACATCACTGGCATACCACTATGCCGCGGCTATTAGCATGCCGCTATACCGCTATGCCACGGCTATGCCATTGGCATGCCGCTATGCCACGGCTATGCCACTGACATGTCATTAGCATGTGGATGACGCCACTTCGCTATACAACAAGATGTGGCCATAATCAATGGCCATCCTTCTTCATGAGATGCAATCTCAGCCATCCAAGTTCGCCACCGAACTGATGGACTTATGGCAACTCTTAGGCGGCCAACCGCCTAAACCCAGCGACCATGGCTACGCCAGGCGCCACTTGCAACATCGTGCCACTGGCATGCACAAGTCATGCCGCAATGTCACTGCGCCATTGTCAGGCGCCAACACAAGGTAGCCACAATCAACGGCTACCCTTATTCATAAGATGCGATCTCGGCCATCGAAGTTCGCCACCAAACCGGTAAAGCTCGCGACAAGTTTTAGGCGACTAGCCAAAACGAGCCTAGCATCACATGCCTATTTACTGCGGCAAGCCTCTCGATTTTAACTTGCCACACGTAGCAAAGTGCTACATGTTTTCCACTAAAACACTCGAGACATCAAAATATGTCATAAAGCCGGGGATGCTCATCGGGTATTGGTGTGGCGGTTTACAACGTGCGGCGTGCAATGCGCCCGTTACAAAAAAGTGTCATGAAGTAGGATAATTAGTGGTGGTGAAAAGTAACGGTGTAAACAATTCATTTCCTTCATCATGGAAGCGTAATGACTGGAGGTTACACGACCACTTCCCTCATCATGGAAGCATAACGTCGACGCTTACACGTTACTCTTTTCTTCCACCACTCAATCGTTTCCACTTCCTACGAGACCAGGGTACGTTTCACTATGACTTGTATAAATTGGTCTCACCTATTTCCACCAAAACACAAGTTTTGGTCAGGAGAACAACACAACATCCAGAAATCACCGATAGCTTTTTCATCCGGCTAGCCGGTTTAACTTTCGATACAAGTCACAAAACGCCCACACTTCCAATCAACTATTCTCGGTCTCAACACTTTCTTCGCTTCCCTCCCTAAGACCAACCCTTCTCCTTCACTTTGTGACCGAAGTAAGCCCGGAACGACCATTTCTTGGTTTAGGCCAGTTGTACAGATTGATCTCTCGAATCAAAAGTACTCCCGTGCAGTACATTGGTTAGGGTTTAGATTCGTTTCTCACCTACACACCCAAAATTACCAAAATCAGCAGAAACAGTTTTCACACTCAAGCAATTGGCGACCACAGTGGGAGATTAATCTCTCGGTTGCAATACCAATTTCCAGTTTCCAATTTCATTTGTTCAATCCCGATCTCAAGATGGTAGAACTCGAGTCCGGATCAGAACAAACCCGAAACGCTAGCGCCGAGATTGCTCTTGGTATTAACGTTTCTTCCAAAGTGGCATTAATACGCCACTGTCAACACCAGCGCGCGCAAACGTTCCTTCGTGCATTACACCTCCGGTCCACGGATCCGGAGCGTTGCCGCCACCCCAACGTTTCTTCAAGGGTGACATCTCCAACAGTCACCAGAGCCGCTGCTACTCCACCACCGGGACGAGAGACTAAAGGAGCCAGAGGAAGTCAACCTCCTCTTGCCACTCTTGATTTGATGGAAAGAAAAAGGTTCACGTAAGGCTCAGACATACATGGCTACAGCTCAGAAAGAGATACCTATCTTCCTCAAGACACTAACGGAGCGGCTACCACAAGAGTCACGTCAACCCCAGATAGAGCTGACAAAGGAATACTTTTAACATCCTGCGCAAGCACTTCAGCAAGACGCGCATTTATATATGAAAAGGCTCGTGTTGGTCCTGAACGCCCAGTAGAAAATAATCAGCAATCCAATTTCATTACACGTGAAGATCAGGAACGATTTCTCCAAAATCGAGGCAAAGAAAATCAGCAACCCTCCTGATTTCATGGAGGCCCTCTTCCCGAAGCTGCATAATTTCTAGGGACTCCGTCCACAAAATCATGCAGTCTATGATGAAAAATTTATGTGAGTTTCTGTATTTCTCCAAGGTGCAGCGTCAATACATATTTGCAGCCCCCAACCGCACTGTATCAGGAAAGCAGCTGTTTCCAGCCAGGGAAGCCGTTCCCAAACCCCAACCTCTCTTGTGAAGCACGATTGATAGATGGAACTAGGGACTCCTAACCACTGTTCACTTGAAGTATGTCGAGTTTGACATCACGCTAATTGACGCAGCCTTCAACTTCGACATTGTAACCGACAAGACTCTAGTTGCAAGGGGAAATCAAACAGAATAAGCGTATTCTTTCCCATGAGGAGAAAAACACGATTTTGCCGACCAGCACTATTTGTGTGCCATCTTCCCATATGTCATATCGTCTCAACCCGTTTTTCGAAGTCAAGGGTTAATGGCGTCCTCACCGGAGTTCTCTCCGAGGATCCGTTTCTACTTTTCGCTCCGTAAACCGCGCCGCTTAAACGTTGCGCTCCGGAGCCGCTTCGCGTTTTTACGTAGAAGCCGCTCCGCTCCAACGTTTCGCTCCATGAGCCGTCTAACATCTCACCTCCGTAAGCCGCTCCTCTTCAACGTTTCTCTCAAGAGCCGCTCCGCTTCAACGTTTTCTCCGGTCGACACTCCTCCTGTCAAGGATCGTGATCGCAGCAGGTCAAGGTTCATAATTTTGGCCACCTTCGTCTCATCCCGCCAAAGCTTGTCGTCGTGGCGCTTTTACTCGCTTACACATCCGGCCAATTCCTTTGCTCTCATGGACGCCCATGCAATTCCAGGCCCGACCTATTTTGTTGCCACGACAATGTAGTCTCTTATGATCACAAATTGCCAAGAACCGTTCTGCCGCTATTGTTACCATCCGAGCTTCACCATAGCAACAACCGCTACAAGGGTAATCCGTACTTCTCTATATTTTAGTTTCACATGGAAGAAGTAATAGAATCACCAGTAAGGATGCAAGATGGCGATATCTTTATCATGGACAACCCACCGACCATACAAGATGGAAACATGTAAACCACACTTGGGGACTGAGGATTTACACGAAATCCCTTCACTGTCAAAGCTGAGAAGACGCGGTCAACCCAAAAGTCGTAGCCACGATGAGGTCATCTACTCTTCAAAGGTGTAGCGTAAGAATATCATCACCTCTCTGCCTAGAAGGCATGTGCAACACTTTACGAGGCCCATGACGAATCCCAAGCCTACTCAGAGGAAACAACTTCAGTAACCAAATAGGAGTGCGACTGGGGAATGCTCATCGCGGTCCATCCCCAACAATAATCAAAGCATTCATGAGATAACTCTAGAGACGCGGCTGAAACATTTTTCTTGAAGAGACAGAGGGAACCATGATTAACAACATAACACTCATACTGCTACCCCTTCGTTATCCAGAATTTTTGTCCATGAGATGATTCCAAGAATCCCAGCATCACATCCATAAGAGTAAAATAAGCTTGTATCAAATCCCATAAGTATGGATTCAAGGCGATGCAATTAAAGTAGGCTACAGTCGGGGACTAAATCCTCCTTCAGAGGTTTGAACGCAGTCACCACCTTACCAGTGAATATAGTAGAAGCACATCTTCCACGAGAAAATAGGCTCAGTATAATTACACATGGGGACTACCAACATGGGATGCTTTTCACTCCCCTCAACCAGGTTATTTATGATTTCAACATCATTACTGTCGAAGTTTTTACGAGCCGCAGGAATTCCTCAACATGAAGCCGTGCGCGTACATCAAAGACTCCAAAAGCACGCCACAGAGATACATTCATATATCCGACCACGCCATTGGATCTAACAGAAGTATAACTAGGGACTGCTCACCGCATCCCAATCCATACAACAGTTCAAAAGATGGTTCGAAGGATGTCGCTTGGAACGAAGATCTTGAAGACTTGATTGCAGCACATCGGTAACAGAACACTCTCAGCTCGTCTATTTCACCCAATGGCTCCAGAGGATTTCGTACATGCAAGCATCCACAGCATATCATCATCTCAATCAGAAAGTCCAGGCACCAGATAGCTTAAAGTCAAGGATGAACCAACAACGCAACCACAATCTCTAAGATTATCCCAGAGATGATCATTGACGAGCATATATTTCATCCATCTATCCCAACATCGCAATTGAGTTTGGTAAATTTTGAAATCCACTGGAGAGATTAGACACTCATTCTTATGGAGTCAGAGCCTTATTACACATTCTGGAGAAGATCGATGGTACTGTTGGGTGGATACATACGAGAGCACCTACCTTGAGTTCTCCTGTCTTGCCTTGTCGTTGATTATAACTATTGGAGATTGCTTTGTTACCATTAATGCTCGCTCTACCACCGCTAACAAATGACAAAGAGGAGCCAGATGCTGCAGATGAAAGCACGGAGCCGGACGAACAACAAAAACAGAAGAGGGTCGATACCCCTTTTCACACGAACGTAGTTTCTAGAGTTTGAACAGAATAAGGATTCCTTATTGCTCCATGAACGGGAATAGATGACTAGGCGCACCACACTCATGCTCCATAGCCGAACAAATAGTGTGACAATATGTCCGCTCCATGACCGAATCAGCAGCGTGCCAGCACGAGGAACACTAGTCTCTCAACCTACAAACGCTCCATGGCTTCAGCACTTCGTGGTCAAGCCAACTCTTCATGGATCCAGCACTCCGTGGTCAAGCCAACTCTCCATGGCTCCAGCACTCCGTGGTTAACTTAGCGCCAACGCTCCAGCATTCCGTGATCCAGCCATCAAGCCTTCCAAGTCCCATTTCCACCATTCCACGGACTGAAGCCATCAGCGCCACCATCACCATTTGAAGCCAAAGTTCCAGCGCTATCATCACCGTTTGGTAGCCAAAGTTCCAGCCATATTTTTACTATTCCATGGACTGAAGCCGTTTCCACCATTCCCTGACCTAGCTAGCGCCATATTAGCCGTTCAAAGCAGCGCCATCTCCACCAGCCAAGGAAGCGCCATCTTCGCCGTTCAAAGCAGCGCCATCCACCTTTCCATGAATCAGGAGCCAGCCGTGCCATCTCCGCTTATCCGTGATCTAGCCAGCCAAGTGCCATCCACCGTTTCACGGACCTAGCCAACAACACCGCTCCACGGACCTAGCCAACAGAGATGCTCCGCGGATCTAACCAGCAGCACCATTCCATGGATGTAGCCAAGCAAGCAGCGTCGTTCATCATTCATCCATCATTCAAAGCCAACATCGCCATCTACCTTTCCTAGCTGGCTAGCAACATTCGCCATTCCGCGAACCAAGTCGCAGTACCACCTCTGCCAATTAGTATCCAAAGTCGCAGTGTTGAGGTGGAACCCATGGCCAAACCAAATTTATACGAAGCCGCCGATGCAAGGATCGCAGATTCTTCGTGCCTCCTGACAAAGGTTAGCCAAATCTTCCTGACAATATCTTCATGACTTGTTGTTTCGATTTTATCCTCGTTTGTCACCATCTCATGCTTACCCTGCAACAATGCCACTGTTCCGAGCTGTAGGATCAGAATATCGCGACATCACTACCTTGCGAGATCAATAAACGACATCATTGCGAAGGTGTCGCAGATGAGTAATATAAATGACGCAATGAATGACGACAGCCAAAACACGAGAAAGATATGAATATCTAGCGAGATCTAGGAGAGTTGCGAGATTATATATTTGTACACTTGCGATATTTTGCAAGTTATTCCCGAAAATAAAGGACAGCTTAGCTGTCATCCATTATGTAATACCCTATATAAAGAGCCGAGCAGGCCAATTGGAAGGGGGGATCTTTTTCGAGTGTTGGGCAAGTCATTAAGAGAAAGAAAGTTTAGAGTGATTGTAATTCTTTAACTAATTTCCATTTTACCTTGTAAGCATTTTAAAGAGTTTAATCAATAAAAATTACAATTGTTGATCCTAAAATGATTTGATTGTATAGATTCTTGTGAGGGGTGTAGTGTAGGATTTCCTGCAACTACATATTGGCGCTAGAAACAGGGAGGAGTAAAGGATTTATCCTTCCTGTAACTTGTTGATTCAAGAAGTTTCCATGAAGATTAGCTACTGTTCATATTTATTTTTAGATCTTAAGGTTTCAGGAGCAAAAACGGAAATTTCATGGAAGAAGTTACACTTTCAGGGAGTAAACATCATCAACAATTTAAAGACATGAAAAGAAGAAGAACAAAAATAAAATAAAATTAGTTGTTGTGGTGAAATTCGGGGAAGAAAACTAAAGTTTCAATGGAAAATTTTCATGTTCAAGAGAAGAAGGCAAATGTGAAAGAAATTAAGGAAATAGGAAGAGAAGATAAGAGGCGACGCCGCAATTCTTATCACAAAAAGGGAAATTCGCAAAGATGGTTTGAGTTGGAGCGAATAAGCAAGAGGTCACGGGTTCGAATTCGCAGAGACACATATTTTTCATTTTCTTCTCATCTTCGATGGCGAAAAAAGAGAATAAGGAAAAAAGTTATGAGTTAATTTCGCGAGAGAAGTTCTTGAACAGTTGGTCCAGAGAGAGAAATATGTGCGTTCGTGGTCGCAAGTTCGACCACTTGCGAGCATAATTTTCTTCTTTTTACAGAGGGAAAAAATAGATAATTTCGCAAGGTTGTTTCATTATTTCGCAAACAAGAGGCAGCACAGTTGGTTATCTGCGAAGTTAATGAGTTCATGGTCGCGAGTTCAAATCCCAACGAACGTGTATTTTTCGCATGGATTTTTCGTAAGAGTATTTTGCAAGAAGAAAGTAGGTGATTATTTCGCAATAACACTTCGCAGAGGCAGGGCTGGCATAGTTGGTCAGGAGGCATGAATGCAAGCAGAAGGTCGCGGGATCATTTCTTGCTTCTCGCAAGCTTGTTTTTGTTATGCGAAATTTATACAAAATTGCTTCTCGCAAAGTTAGTCTTTGATTACTTCGCAAAATCTTTGATTATTTCGCAAGAGAGGGTTAGCATTGGTATGGTGCGAGAATATGCAAGTAGCATCGCGGGTTCAATTCTTGCTTCTCGCAGCTATTTTTGCTAAGTGACATTTATACTTACGTGCAACGTGTTTTTCGCGCGAGATCTACAACAACAACAAACCACAAAAAGCTAAGTACCACTTTCCTTAAACATTTTACTTACAACAAATAAAAGATTTTTATTTGATTTACAAAACGCGATACAATCGCAGAATTACAAAGATTTCAGAATTACAAAGATTTCACGATTACAAAGATTCGAGAAAAATCTCGAAGATATTACAAAAGAGACCGAGAAAAATCTCGCATAGATCAATTTATATATTTCCCTTAAATACTTGCTTTGTTTCAAATGAGAATAATATCCAACATGGAGAGTAGTAGCGGGAAAACCTTTATGGCGTACACCCTAGTTCGCGAATTAAATTTCGCAAGAGGCAATGTACCTAAAGTGCGTCATATAAGGGGGGTACCTATTAGGATCATTTCCATGAAAGATGTTTATCGGATGAAACGAAACAAGTTATACAAAGGAAATCAAAACAAAGAAAAACGATTTGAACTTGCAATTAAATGAATATTTTGGATAAAAGAAATGTTGAATACTAATCTAAATTCTTATTTGCATTACAGCATTGCATGAGGCAGAGAACGTGGAGTAATAATTTCGCAATACTTCTTATTCGCAATCAAGGACGGATACTTATCAAAGGATACTTCATACTTCTTATATATTTCGAGGATTAAGTACTTCTTATACTTCTTCAAGGATACTTCATACTTCTTATACTTCAAGGGTTGATACTTCTTATTTATTTCGCCAAGCTTCGGAACTTCGCAAAAGAATAGAGGCAAGTACGTACTTTTCAATAAAAGTATTCTTTCGCTCGTTCCTTCATCAACAAAGATCAAAGACCACTACAACAAATAGGATTTTTTTCCTTAAAGATCGCTCTTCAAGCAATATTCAAGGAAAAGGAGGCAAAATGTAGGGAGCGAGAATCTCGCAACAACTATGTGCCAGAAATTGTGACTAATAAGAATTGAAGACTTATGTAGTACTTAAAGAATGACGTAGCGAGATGACATCGCATAATTCATGAGGAAAGTGTGAGTAACTTGCGAAAATTATAGAGTGAACCTGCGAGAACATAGCGAGCCCGAGAAATTATGAGCTGTACTCCATTATGTGTGAGCTGTCATCCACTATGTAAACACCTATATAAAGAGGAGAGCAGGAGAGAGAAGGGGGGGGGATACACATTTTTGGAGAGGACACATTTTGTAGAGAGAGTTTATTTTCTTTATCATCTTCTTCCTCAAAACTAGATCTAGAAAGCTCCAAATATTCACTAATGGAGATTCTAAATGTAAACTCATGTAATTACAACAATCACTAGTGAAGAACCATGGATGTAGATCACATTGATCGAACCATGTAAAAAATCTTGTGTCTCCATTTATAATTTTAGCACTTTTATCTTTATTTTGATTATCAAATAAGTTTAAATCTAGAAAATATTATCATAATATCACAAGGGGTGTGTTGTGGGATTTCCTGTAACTACACGAGCTAAGCAGGGGACTTAATGTTGATGGTGATTTTTAGATTAGGGTTAAAATTATAAAACCTTGCATCTGATGTGACGTCACTCTGCAAGGATACAGAGCCACACGTACTAACCTCTCCACTGGCATATTTATTGAGCCGCTCAATATACTTACATGAAATTTATCCAGACTGGCGAATCCCAGATGTTCTATAAATTTCGGCGCCTCGCGTATATTCACTTAATATAAGTTCCTTTGAATGCCTTCTATGCTATGTTCTCCGGCTGAACTCTTAATGTTGATATGGCATGACGATTTGTGTTCACTCGCAACAGAGTAGCACGAATCTCCAAGTATCAAGAATAAGATTTTTGCATAAGGTATTCAATCAGAAAAGCATGCTGCTCTCTGGCAACGAACTTAAAAGAGCTCTGTGTCGACACATAGAATTCAATCAATCGTCCCGACTAACTTGCAGAAGTTAGGGTTTCGCGCCTCGCGCAATGTACCTGACCTTGATTGTCAAAATTAAGCCTAAGCAAACTAAGTAATTAATCCTCCATGGATTAGCAGGTGCAGAACCTCGCTCAGAATAAGAAAAACAGGGAGCCGCGGCAGCAAGAAGAGGCGTGGCCATGCCCAAGGCCAGCTAGCGCCATTGGCCACGCCCCGACCCTATTTCCTCGACCAATCAGGTCGCTCTAAACTCGCCACACTCTCACCAGAAGTATTGTCGCGCCTTATGTTTGTCTGGCCCCCTTTTTGGGCCAATCAAGTTGCTCTGAACTTGCCACCATACATTAAAGGCCAAACGCACCCTGCCGCGCCACCATACTAACTGGCAAGCCAAACGCGCCCTACCACAACAACATATTGGTCGGCATGCCAACATGCCACTCTACCGCGTAGCATGCCAACATGCCACTCTACCGCGGCAACTTCGCAAACATGCCACTTCGTGGCAACCTGCCATAGATAGCCACGCACGGCAATTCCTACTTCCATGGCCGTTTCCACACTATGGTCTTGCCATAGTTCCTTTGGCAAATCCATGGCGCCATTTGCACAAAAGTAGCGCCATGCCGCAGCCGCACGCCACATGCACTAATTAGGGTTTCGACAGACCAAACCCTAATTTGAGCAAATTGCTACCAAAGCCAAATAAAGTTCCCAGAGCAATGGGATTGGCGTGGCAACAGGGCCAATGTTGCCACGCCACATGTGGGTCCGACTCCACGGAGCCTTGGCCACGCCAAGCCCTAATTCTTCCACGGCGAATTCTTCCACGCCAAGCCCTAATTCTTCCACGACACCTTGGCCACGCCAAGCCCTAATTCCTCCACGGTGCCTTGGCCACGCCAAACCCTAATTCTTCCACGGCGAATTCTTCCACGGCGCCAAACCCTAATTTTGGCCACGAAGCCAATTTTTAGCTTTGGCCATGCCGCAACATCACTGGCATACCACACTACCGCGGCTACTAGCGGCTACTATGCCGCTATACCGCTATGTCACGGCTACGCCATTGGCATGCCGCTTATGCCATGCAGCTACGCCACCGGCATGCCATTAGCATGTGGCTGACGCCACTTCGCTATACAACAAGATGTGGCCATAATCAATGGCCATCCTTCTTCATGAGATGCAATCTCAGCCATCCAAGTTCACCACCGAACTGATGGACTTATGGCAACTCTTAGGCGACCAACCGCCTAAACCCAGCGGCCATGGCTACGCCAGGTGCCACTTGCACCATCGTGCCACTAGCATGCACAAGTCATGCCGCAATGCCACTGCGTCATTGTCAGGCGCCAACACAAGGTAGCCACAATCAACGGCTACCCTTATTCATAAGATGCGATCTCGGCCATCGAAGTTCGCCACCAAACCAGTAAGCTCGCGACAAGTTTTAGGCGACTAGCCAAAACTAGCCTAGCATCACATGCTATTTACCTGCGGCAAGCCTCTTGATTTTAACTTGCCACACGTAGCAAAGTGCTACATGTTTTCCACGAAAACCCTCGAGACATCAAAATATGTCACAAATTGGGGGATGCTCATCTGGGTATTGGTCTGGCGGTTTACAGCGTGCGGCATGCAATGCGCCCGTTACAAGAAAGTGTCATGAAGTAGGATAATTAGTGGTGGTGAATAGTAACGGTGTAAACAATTCATTTCCTTCATCATGGAAGCGTAATGACTGGCGGTTACACGAATTCACTTCCCTCATCATGGAAGCATAACGTCTGACAGTTACACGTTACTCTTTTCTTCCACCACTCAATCTTTTCCACTTCCTACGAGACCAGGGTACGTTTCACTATGACTTGTATAAATAGGTCTCACCTATTTCCACCAAAACACAAGTTTTGGTCAGGAGAACAATACAACATCCAGAAATCATCTGATATCTTTTTCATCCGGCTAGCCGGTTTAACTTTCATACAAGTCACAAAACGCCCACACTTCCGAGAATCAACTATTCGGGTCTCAACACTTTCTTCGCTTCCTCCCTAAGACCAACCCTTCTCCTTCACTTTGTGACCGAAGCAAGCCTGGAACGGCCATTTCTTGGTTTAGGCCAGGATTGTACAGATTGGTCTCTCGAATCAAAAGTACTCCCGTGCAGTACATTGTTTAGGGTTTAGATTCGTTTCTCACCTACACACACCCAGAATTACCAAAATCAGCAAAAACGGTTTTCACCCTCAAACACCTATCTTCATCAATATTTGCATAATGACATAATAGGCTTAACTTTTGACATATATGGGACAATCATAGTTCACGGATGCAAACACACATATCCCATAACAAGTTGTAATATATAAAACCATAAAGATTAATACTGCAAAATCATCTTCCAAATAAACTTTAGAATTTAACTAAATAAATCTAAAAACATTGCAAGATGAAAATCGTTGGCAATAGCTATGTGTACTCACAATAATTTCTATTCCAAACCCTAGTTATTCTTCTTAAAGCACAAGAAAAAATTCTCATAAGAAGTTTCCTAGACATCGTAGAGCTTTCTAAGAGCATCTACTGAGAATTCCTTCTCATTATTGAAAAACCCATTGATTATGGGATCGTTCAATTCCTCCAAAATCTTCAGAAATATCAGTTAAATCACTAAGTTCTCTTTTTAGTCCACATAAGGTGTTCTTTGTTAGAGACAACATAGGTTCATAGTGAGCTATCTTTTCTAAAGATAAAATGATTTGAGATTTGAAATGATTTCTTTTGTTGATGAAATCCTTCACCATACCTCTAAAGTTATTATCAAAATGACAAACAAACAAGAGGCAGTGTGAGGAAGAACCTTCTTCATCATTTGTATATCTCTCCTTCTTCTTCCTTGAGGAAATGATTCCTTCACAAAGATACACATTAACTGCTTCACCACATCCCTTTTTATGGTACCTCTAGTTACATGAGCCATGAAATTGTATCTTTCAGAGATAAGAGAAGTGGAGGGTATTTTGATCACAAATGAATATAAATAGACCTATGGACAGCCAAACCCTAGAAGAACTTTGAACAAGTCTTTTACGGTTCATGATCCATTATCTATTTTAACAACAAGATATTTTCTTAACATAAATAAAATAAGAAATTAACAATTATACAAAACTTGAGCAAACTTGATGCAATCCTCATTTTCTCAAGTTAAAGATGAGGATGCAGACGTCACTAGTATTAGATAGTGATGGAGTGAGCCGAATGCTCACATGTTTTATCACATAGTGACTTATCAAGGTTTGTTTCATAAAAAGACTTCTTACCCTGTCTGAATCTGGTTCTTTTGGATTTCTTCTTGTTTTCAGGAGTACCTTGTTGATTACCTAAGGCCAGATTCATTCTTTGCTTGTCATTTTGAAGTTTGACAATCCTTTTGTTGTTCCTCTTGAATTTCCAACATTTACTCTGAACATGATTTGCATTTCCACAAAACGAGCAAATCAGGGAAGATTTATTGTCTTGGTTATTTTCCTCATGTTTATTACAACATTCATCATCAATTGTTCCAAAACCGGCTGGAACAAAAGAGTTGATTGTGCTCACAATTTTTCTTTTGAACCCTGTTGAGGGGTGAATTTCAGTTTAGGTTCTACCCTTCCTAGCTATTACACATGACCTCACAATTCCAATAATAGTAAGAGAGAGAGTTGTCTTTCCATTGTACCTTGTCCTTTCTTTTATAGGCTTTCCTAAAAGCCCCTCTTTTCACTACTTCATGACACATGTCCTAATACCTCTTAATTACCCTTAATGCCATTCTTTAACATAACCCCTTCCTTCTTCATTAATTCCTCCTTTATCCCCCCATCTTGTATGGGTATCTCTATTTGGGCTTGGGTTTAGTCCCCAAGTCCTACATCTTAACCCAAGTTCACCTCTACTCTTAGGAGCATCTCCAACTCGTTAAGGGGATATTTTTTCATGTATCAACATTAGTCCCCTGACTATTGGGTCAATTATCAGATTATCCAGTAATCAAAAGGATCTCCTTTAGGCGCCTTCCTGTTTTCGCGGCAAATTTCGTTGTTTTATCAAATCTGCGATCGTGGGCGACGCTTGAATTTCCCATCATGCAAAACCTTTCTCCCTTTTCAGTTTCTAACGGTTACCACTTCCCATTAGTAACTGCCACGTTCGACCTCAAATCCCCCCTATATATAGAGCTGTCAATCCATTTTTCCCCTAATGCTTTTCCTTCTTCCTCCTTCTGAATGTACCCATATACTAGCCATGTCTGATAGTTCCTCTAGCGGTCCATCATCCGACGAGAGTAATGAATCCGAGCAGACTAATAGCAATGGTTCTGAATAAACAGAGCATCTCAACCAGGAAGACATCACCCTGCCCGCTCCAGTAGACAGCAGATTATATACAATCGCCGAGTTCACGAGTGGTCCCGCCTTAAAGCGCGCGTTGAGGTTAAGGGAATTCCGCGGAGGTGAGCATGCTTTTCCTTTAGAAAATGTCTTTGTTTCTCGCCTTTTGAACCCTCATGTGCTGCCTTACCCTGCTGCTCCTAGATGGCTTATGCAACCCGAATCGGAGAGTATGAATACTTTTGCGTTCAAAATTGTTCCACGGATGGCTATTCATCGCGGCGATTACAATCTCCCCCTTATCGATATTCAGTCCAAGTCAAAAACTCATCCAGTGTGGCCACATTGGGCAGCTTGTATACGCTCCAATCCTGACCATGTTGCTGCACTCCAGCGGGCCAACATCGAGGAAGCTATACATTCGTCTCTTAAATGGGAAGTGAACAGGTGCATCCGTGATATAACGCGGCTCTTCTGTCATTGGACTCCTCCGATTCATACCCTTCTCACAGCATGGGGAGAAGCGACCATCGTTTTAGAGGATGTAGTCGCCCTTACAGGGCTGCCGATCCATGGTAGTCTTTCATATGAGGAGGCGGCTATTTTCGGAGCGCTAAATGATGAGGACAAGAAATTGTGTACTTATCTGCTGAAGTGCAAGGACGACTCTCGTCGTGAACTGGTTCGGAAGACCCAAGCGCCTCCGAAACGGGCCAAAGGTGAAGAGGCTGTGCCCGAAAAGGAGACCCCCTCGTCAGCCAAGAAACTGAAAGCCAAGTGGGTAGAGGAGAAGAAAGCGCTTCTTAAACGCTCGTCCGGCGATCGACTGATGTCCAACTCTTTTCGTGCTTATGAGGCAATCCATGGTCCATCTGATCCACTGGAAACTGATCCCGAGTGGGTTGTCAAGGTCAACCATCGTGCCTCTTTCCCTCTCTGGTTGAAGTATTAGGCTCCCCAGATAGTTGATCAAAAAGCGTTCCCCTGCAAGCGTAAGGAGGAGAACCCCCGCACGGAGTTAGCCGCTTTTATCTTGTTCTGGCTTTGCCATGATGTGTTTGAGTACAGTCCCCAATATACCATTAAAGGTGAGCTCGTGCCGATGGATGTGTTGTTATCCCGCGGTGTTTCTTTTCCCCTCGCACCGATATTTTTAGGAGGCTTGTATCGTCATCTCGACTTGTTCTGCCGGGATCTCCAGATGGTGGGCTTATCCCACAAGATCGAGACCTACATTCCTGCTTCCTTCATGCAGGCTTGGTACTGGGAACACGTCCCCCCATGCATGCCAGAACCAAATAACCTCGCCATCCATCGTGAAGAAAATGTTAAACAGGATGATGGTTCATTGAAGAAGCTTCCTGTTGTCTATAGCTACCCGCGGATGGCTTTGTGGAACATGAAGGGGAAGATACCGAAGGGCGATTTGGGCAAGCATCTGGATATAGACAAGGATTTCGAACCATTTCCTTACCAAGATGGTCGTTCAGGTCCGGTGCATTATGAATTTCTTGCTCCTTTTGATGTTGATTTGGATTCCTCAAAGCCTTTATCGACGAGCGGACTTTGATTCGGTGATGGCCGTGTTACCCGGTTTTCTCCCTGGTTTTTATGCTGGTAAATTCATTGCTATGCCGTATAATCTTGATCGCGCGGCTCGACAATTTGGTTTTAATCAGGGGGTTCCTCCTAGGTTTCCTCCTCCAAATAGTTCTAACGTTGAAGACATCGTCACCAGCTTCAACCGCTATGTCTTCAATGGGGCGACTTATTTGTCTAATCGGGGGATCAGTTTTTCGTTCAAGCAACCCATCTCCGCGCGGCCTCTGGCGGTTACCGAGAGACCCACGAGTATCATGATTTTTTAAGGTGTCGAGCTTTGAACTTTCTTTTGCACGAGTCTTCTCCCCCTCGTGCTTTGACTGTCCAAGATCTTCAAGAACTTCATGCGTCTAGTCGGATCAAGCTTGATGATGCCGTGGCTGCTGAGCATCGTCTCGTTCCCGCCAACAAAGGTCGCTCGGATCCTGTGGTGACCTCTTGGGCCCCACCCGATGGTCATGAACCTGTGAAGCCAAAGAAAGGGGCGTTTTCTGACCGAAAGCCTCCACGATTAAACGTGAAGACGTCCACTAGTCCTTCGGCGCCCCAGGTACTTGCTATATATATATTTGCGCTTTTTTATGTTTTATCATTAGGTTTCCACGCTTTATTTTGATTGAGATGGATGGCGGAAATCATTTCCCCAGGGAGCTCCTCCTTCCAATCGCTTAGGGTGGAAAGCTTCTTCTTACGTGATGGAGGAATACTTAAACATGCCCGAATGTGATTGGACTGAGAGTAGTTTAAAGAAAAAAGCCAGCCGGGAGGCGAATCAGTCTTCTGCTCCGCGCCCTTGTTCCTCTGCTAACACTGCACCTTTTCAGTCACGTCAAAGTCAAAGGAGGAGCGCATCGCAACCCCCGAGGGACGTGAGCGGTATCCCAACTTTCTCGTTTGTGGACCAGTTGAGAGATTTGGGGGTTACCCTCCCTACATGGGCTGGCTGGGTATCACCGCGCCTTCACGTATCGTCAATTCACCCTCTTAGGGATGAAACTGTTCGTGGAAGGGGTGAACTTCCGGTGTCTCCTAGTGCCGTTTTGCAATCGATGAGCCCTTCTAGGTCTAGCCGGTCAGTTTTTGGTGGGTCCTCATCCCACGTGGCATTAGACGTTAATGCTCCTGCAGGTAGCTTCCTATTTAATACATGTATTTGTTTTTGTCATTCCTCTCTCTTTACCTTCCTCTTCTCACCTCTCTTTTTTCTCTTTTTTTTTATAAGTCTAAGCTGGCTTTGCAATGATGCTCATTTCTCGTTTGTCAGGTTCCACTAGTGACTCTGAATCTTCCTCTAGTTCCTCCATGTCTCGTCCTAAAGTTGCCGATACTCCGCTAGGCTCGTCAATTCCCGAGGTTAGTTTTCCTCTTTTATTCTTCCCTTGTTATTTATTACATTTTTATTGTTCATTTTCCTTTCCTTTCGTTGACATGTTGCTGTTGGTGTTAGGACATGGGTAAGAAAAGAAAGGAAGCCGCGAAACCTGACACAGACATTGCCAGGCATGTGGTCTCTAGTGGCGACGGGTTCTTTAAACGCACTAAAGTGGATGATGGAAGTTCGTCTATTCTTACAGAGAAGCCAGCTAACGTTCCCCCTACTGACGTTCCAACCATCCCTGTTGTAACAGCAGACCATAGGATGCGCAGTTTCGCTTCCCTTGGGTGGTGAGTGCTGCCGAGGCTGGGGTGGATCCTTCTACCCACACTCTTGTTCACGGCTTCTGGGTTCCAACTACTCTTGCTGCTACTTATCGAGATATTGTCGAGCGCGGCGGTGGTCATATGGCAAAGGTGGGTCTATTGGGTATTCCTATATTGTGCTACATGACTAGGAATCTCTTGGAGATTGCAGACCAGCTTGCACATGTAGGGGATGATCCTGTCGACGATGCAAGGCTGCGTGGCTGGGAGGCTTCCGTACAATCTGCGCTTAATGTCAATTTTCCCGTGGCGTGGTTAAAGGAACTGTTGGTAAAGGTGAAGAGCCACAATGATCCTCGCGGTCGTCTTACCAACCAAATTTCTCAACTGGAGGAGAAGCTTAAAAAATGCTCGGAGACGACTTCTAGTAAGAAGGTGGTGTTGAACCTGTTGCTTACGGATGTTGGCTTGGCAAATGACGAGGTATTGCGAGCCGAGGCTGCCGAAGCGGAGATCCTTGCTGACCTCGAAGAGAAACGGAGGGAGTTGGAGAAACTTTAATTGATTTTTTTTCTTCTTTTGTTGGACATGATCTTTGTTTGGACTTGGTGTTTATTGTGAGATGTTGGTGTTTGGATTATTTTCTTTTGCTGGTATTTCATTATGGGATACTTCATTGGTGTTTATATTAATTTCTCTTGCAGCTAGCATTTTGTTGACTATTTTATATTCATAAATATGCATGTGAGGAAATAGTCAGAATTGTTGTTTTTAGCTTGCTGGTGTTATTATGTTCGTTTGTAGTAAAGGATTGCTGGGTGGGGTGGACGCGCCCCCCCTTTTTCCCTTTTTTTTTTTTTTTTAGGGGTGTTGGGTGGGGCTGGCGTTGTTTAAACGCGCCTATTCCCTCCCCCTCTTTGTTTTTTATTTTCAAGGGAGAAGGGTAGGGCGGGGGTTGTTTAAACGCGCCTGTTCCCCCTCTTTTTCTTATTATTTTCAAGGGGTAAGGGTAGATCGGGCGTTGGTTAAACGCGCCTACTCCCTCCCTTTTTTATTTTCAAGGGAGAAGGGTAGATCGGGCGTTGTTTAACCGCGCCTACTCCACCCCTTTTTTATTTTCAAGGAAGAAGGGTAGGGCGGGCTTTGTTTAAACGCGCCTATTCCCCCCCCCCCCCCCTCTCTCTTTTTTTAAAGGAACCGGGTAGGGAGGGCGTTGGATATACGCGCCTACTCTCCCCCCTTTAAAGGAGTTGGTCGGAGCGGGCGTAGTTTAAACGCGCCTACTCCCGTTTTTTTCTTTTTGCGCTTGTTGGTCGTTCAGATGCTTTTGGCATTCCTGGAACCTTTGTAGTCTCGTCAGCTGATTAGGCGCCTTGGGCGTTCTTGAGGTTTTTATGAAACTTGGCGGTTAATCAGGCGCCTTTCGCCGTCCTGAGACCTTTCGTCAACTTTTCAGTCAATCAGGCGCCATTAGCATTCCTGAGACCTTTTGTGAATTTTGTCAGTCGATCAGGCGCCTTTGGCTGCCCTAGGACCTTTTGTGAACTTGTCAGTCAATCAGGTGCCATTAGCATTCCTGAGACCTTTTGTAAATTTCGTCAGTCGATCAGGCGCCCTTGGCTATCCTGAGACCTTTTGTCAGTCAACCGAGCGCCTTTAGCATCCCCGGGACCTTTTGTAAATTTCTTCAGTCGATCAGGCGCCCTTGGCTATCCTGAGACCTTTTGTCAGTCAACTGAGCGCCTTTGGCATCCCCGGGACCTTTTGTAAATTTCGTCAGTGAATCAGGCGCCCTTGGCTATCCTAAGACCTTTTGTCAGTCAACCGAGCGCCTTTGGCATCCCCGGGACCTTTTGTAAATTTCTTCAGTCAATCAGGCGCCCTTGGCTATCCTGAGACTTTTTTTCAGTCAACCGAGCGCCTTTGGCATCCCCGGGACCTTTTGTAATGCTTACTCATTGATTATGAAAGCGGTTTTTTTTTTTTTTTTTAAAAAAAAAAAAAAAAAAAGAATGAATAAAGTTGTTTATAATTTGCTAGCTCATACTCCGATTCTTCCCTTTCCTTCCTCCTTTGGATTAGTGACGGGGAAACGGATCATGCGGGATTGTTTGTTTCGTGTTTTCGAGCTCCCCGGCTACCCGTTTTTATTCAAATATGCCTCTAATGACAAAGCATTCTTCCATCGGGTGTCCCATCCTCAAATGATAATGACAATAATTAGGCGAGCTTTTGTCCATCTTGTTGATATCCACCGTGGTTGAGGGCAGTTGAATTTCTCCTTCGGCAATCCATTGATTTAAAAGTTTGACTACGCGATCTTTGCTACAAGGGAGAGGGGGTGGTACTTTATGGTCGCGTCTTCCTCTTCCACCCCTTCGTTGGTTCCTGCCGTCACTTTGGGACCGACCCCTACTTTCCTTGCTGATACTGGGCCTTGCATCAACTGAGGTTTCTGCCACGGCGCCAATCGTGGTGCGCCAGATAGAGTCTTTGGGTGATTCTTCTACGCAGTCGGCGATCCTATCAGCTGCTTCTTCTAGTTCTACAAAGGTCTGGAACTTGAAATTAATAAGACCCCCTTTGAAGGCTGGGATCATTCCTCGTACACAAATTTCGACGAGTGCTTCCTCGTTGATATCTTCGTGGCAATCCAATGTCAATCGTCGGAACCGCGAGATGTATTTTCATACTTCTTATCCTACCCGCTGTCCACTCTTGCTTAGGTCTATTGCCGTAATCTTTCTTTTCGCCGAATAAAACTTTCCAAAAAAGAGTGCGGATAAGGTTTTCCAGGAATCCACGCTCTCTTCTTTATATTGTCATACCAGGAGAACGTTGTGCCCGTGAGTGACTTGGGAAATTCTTTTAAGCATAGTTTTTCATCATTGGCTCTGTCGTTCATGGTTGATAAAAATCGGCTGAGATGTTCCCACGTGTTTCCCTGGCCTTCGTATATTTTGAATTTTGGGAAAGTATAATCTTCGGGGTATGGGTAGAACCTAAACTGAAATTTATCCAGACTGGCGAATCAACATAAATTTCCGGGAGGAAAGCAAGGATACAGAGCCACATGTGCTAACCTCTCCACTGGCATATTTATTGAGCCGCTCAATATACTTACATGAAATTTATCCAGACTGGCGAATCCCAGATGTTCTATAAATTTCGAATCCCCTATGAATGCCTTCTATGTTCTATAAATTTGACGATTTGTGTTCACCTCGAATCTCCAAGTATATTCACTTAATATAAGTTCCTATGAATGCCTTCTATTCTATGTTCGCGCCTCGCGTAATATACCTGACCGTGCTTGTCAAAATTAAGCCTAAGCAAACTAAGTAATTAATCCGCCATGGATTAGCAGGTGCAGAACCTCGCTCAGAATAATAAAAACAGGGAGCCTCGGCAGTAAGAAGAGGCGTGGCCATGCCCAAGGCCAGCTAGCGCCATTGGCCACGCCCCGACCCTATTTCCTCGACCATTCAGGTCGCTCTAAACTCGCCACACTCTCACCAGAACTATTGTCGTTCCTTATGTTTCTCCGGCCCCCTTTTTGGGCCAATCAAGTTGCTCTGAACTTGCCACCATACATTAAAGGCCAAACGCACCCTGCCGCGCCACCATACTAACTGGCAAGCCAAACGCGCCCAACCACAACAACATATTGGTCGGCATGCCAACATGCCACTCTACCGCGGTAGCATGACAACATGCCACTCTACCGCGGCAACTTCGCAAACATGCCACTTCGTGGCAACCTGCCATTGATAGCCACACACGGCAATTCCTACTTCCATGGCCGTTTCCACACTATGGTCTTGCCATAGTTCCTTTGGCAAATCCATGGCGCCATTTGCACAAAAGTAGCGCCATGCCGCAGCCGCACGCCACATGCTAATTAGGGTTTCGACAAGCCAAACCCTAATTTGAGCAAATTGCCACCAAAGCCAAATAAAGTTCCCAGAGCAATCGGATTGGCGTGGCAACAGGGCCAATGTTGCCACGCCACATGTGGGTCCGACTCCACGGAGCCTTGGCCAAGCCACATGTGGGTCCGACTCCACGGAGCCTTGGCCACGCCACATGTGGGTCCGACTCCACGGAGCCTTGGCCAAGCCAAGCCCTAATTCTTCCACGGCGAATTCTTCCACGCCAAGCCCTAATTCTTCCACGATACCTTGGCCACGCCAAGCCCTAATTCCTCCACGGCGCCTTGGCCACGCCAAGCCCTAATTCTTCCACGGCGCCAAACCCTAACTTTGGCCACTGAGCCAATTTTTAGCTTTGGCCATGCCGCAACATCACTGGCATACCACTATGTCACGGCTACTAGCATGCCGCTATACCGTTATGCCACGGCTACGCCATTGGTATGCCGCTATGCCATGGCTACGCCACTGTCATGCCATTAGCATGTGGCTGACTCCACTTCGCTATACAACAAGATGTGGCCATAATCAATGGCCATCCTTCTTCATGAGATGCAATCTCAGCCATCCAAGTTCACCACCGAACTGATGGACTTATGGCAACTCTTAGGCGACCAACCGCCTAAACCCAGCGGCCATGGATACGCCAGGCGCCACTTGCACCATCGTGCCACTGGTATGCACAAGTCATGCCGCAATGCCACTGCGTCATTGTCAGGCGCCAACACAAGGTAGCCACAATCAACGGCTACCCTTATTCATAAGATGCGATCTCAGCCATCGAAGTTCGCCACCAAACCAGTAAGCTCGCGACATGTTTTAGGCGACTAGCTAAAACGAGCCTAGCATCACATGTTATTTACCTGCGGCAAGCCTCTTGATTTTAACTTGCCACACGTAGCAAAGTGCTACATGTTTTCCACGAAAACCCTCGAGATATCAAAATATGTCACAAATTGGGGGATGCTCATCAGGGTATTGGTCTTGCGGTTTACAGCGTGCGGCATGCAATGCGCCCATTACAAGAAAGTGTCATGAAGTAGGATAATTAGTGGTAGTGAAAATTAACGGTGTAAACAATTCATTTCCTTCATCATGGAAGCGTAATGACTGGCGGTTACACGAATTCACTTCCCTCATCATGAAAGCATAACGTCTGACAGTTACACGTTACTCTTTTCTTCCACTACTCAATCGTTTCCACTTCCTACGAGACCAGGGTACGTTTCACCATGACTTGTTTAAATAGGTCTCACCTATTTCCACCAAAACACAAGTTTTGGTCAGGAGAACAATATAACATCCAGAAATCATCTGATAGCTTTTTCATCCATCTAGCCAGTTCAACTTTCTGATACAAGTCACAAAACGCCCACACTTCCAGAATCAACTATTCGGGTCTCAACACTTTCTTCGCTTCCCTCCCTAAGACCAACCCTTCTTCTTCACTTTGTGACCGAAGAAAGCCTGGAACGGCCATTTCTTGGTTTAGGCAAGGATTGTACAGATTGATCTCTCAAATCAAAAGTACTCCCGTGCAGTACATTGTTTAGGGTTTAGATTTGTTTCTCACCTACACACACCCAAAATTACCAAAATCAGCAGAAACGGTTTTCACCCTCAAACACCTATCTTCATCAATATTTTCATAATGACATAATAGGCTTAACTTTTGACATATATGGGACAATCATAGTTCACGGATGCAAACACACATATCCCATAACAAGTTGCAATATATAAAACCATAAAGATTAATACTGCAAAATCATCTTCCAAATAAACTTTAGAATTTAACTAAATAAATCTAAAAACATTGCAAGATGAAAATCGTTGGCAATAGCTATGTGTACTCACAATAATTGCTATTCCAAACCCTAGTTATTCTTCTTAAAGCACAAGAAAAAATTCTCATAAGAAGTTTCCTAGACATCGTAGAGCTTTCTCAGAGCATCTACTGAGAATTCCTTCTCATTATTGAAAAACCCATTGATTATGGGATCGTTCAATTCCTCCAAAATCTTCAGAAATATCAGTTAAATCACTAAGTTCTCTTTTTAGTCCACACAAGGTGTTGTTTGTTAGAGACAACATACGTTCATAGTGAGCTATCTTTTCTAAAGATAAAATGATTTGAGATTTGAAATGATTTCTTTTGTTGATGAAATCCTTCACCATACCTCTAAAGTTATTATCAAAATGACAAACAGACAAGAGGCATTGTGAGGAAGAACCTTCTTCATCATTTGTATATCTCTCCTTCTTCTTCCTTGAGGAAATGATTCCTTCACAAAGATACACATTAACTGCTTCAACCACATCCCTTTTTGTGGTACCTCTAGTTACATGAGCCATGAAATTGTATCTTTCAGAGATAAGAGAAGTGGAGGGTATTTTGATCACAAATGAATATAAATAGACCTATGGACAACTAAACCCTAGAAGAACTTTGAACAAGTCTTTTACGGTTCATGATCCATTATCTATTTTAACAAGAAGATATTTTCTTAACATAAATAAAATAAGAAATTAACAATTATACAAAACTTGAGCAAACTTGATGCAATCCTCATTTTCTCAAGTTAAAGATGAGGATGCAGACGTCACTAGTATTAGATAGTGATGGAGTGAGCCGAATGCTCACACGTTTTATCACATAGTGACTTATCAAGGTTTGTTTCATAAACAAACTTCTTACCCTGTCTGAATCTGGTTCTTTTGGATTTCTTCTTGTTTTCAGGAGTACCATGTTGATTACCTAAGGCCAGATTCATTCTTTGCTTGTCATTTTGAAGTTTGGCAATCCTTTTGTTGTTCCTCTTGAATTTCCAACATTTACTCTGAACATGATTTGCATTTCCACAAAACGAGCAAATCAAGGAAGATTTATTGTCTTGCTTATTTTCCTCATGTTTATTACAACATTCATCATCAATTGTTCCAAAACCGGCTGGAACAAAAGAGTTGATTGTGCTCACAATTTTTCTTTTGAACCCTGTTGAGGGGTGAATTTCAGTTTAGGTTCTACCCGTCCTAGCTATTACACATGACCTCACAATTCCAATAATAGTAAGAGAGAGAGTTGTCTTTCCATTATACCTTGTCCTTTCTTTTATAGGCTTTCCTAAAAGCCCCTCTTTTCACTACTTCATGACACATGTCCTAATACCTCTTAATTACCCTTAATACCATTCTTTAACATAACCCCTTCCTTCTTCATTAATTCCTCCTTTATCCCCCCATCTTGTATGGGTATCTCTATTTGGGCATGGGTTTAGTCCCCAAGTCCTACATCTTAACCCAAGTTCACCTCTACTCTTAGGAGCATCTCCAACTCGTTAAGGGGATATTTTTTCATGTATCAAAAAACCCTAAACTATTTGTGTTTCCGAAAGACTTTTGACCGAATAACATTGCTGAGATTTTGTCAGAACTTCCAGACAACCTTTGCAGGTGTTAATGGTGGATTTTCATTTAAGGCTGAAATTATAAAGGCCAAAATTATGCGCCAACATCTTGCAAAAGATAAAGCCATTGATAAATGATGAATACTTCTTCACTTTACTAATTCACCTAGAATAGAGCATGTGGCAAAAATCCCAGTATTCTGTGAATTAAATACACAAAATTCATCCAGGTTGGAGCATGTAGCAACAATCCCATATACCTGTGAATTCTGACATTATTAATTAATGCATGACCAGCCTCGTATTTCCTGTACTCATTACCGGTGCGGCATGACGACTGAGTGTTGTTCTCAACAGAGCAACACGAATCTCCTAGCATTAATAATGAAGCATATACGAAATACCCATACAGGATACAACTCTCGGTGTGTTATACTAGCCCGATTGAGCATATTTGAACCTGAACTGACCATATCAGTCTCAGAAACGATCACGACCATCCAACTTCACCGGATGATTGGATGGCTTAGATTGAATCCATGACCCCAAGCGGTATTGGAATATTCACTACCGACCCAACGCGGCCCCGCATGGTCGGTCTCCCCAAAAGGGTGGCATAGCTTGCCAAACCTTCCAAACCAGAGCAGTATGGACGAAAAACCCTAAATTAGGGTTTGCGGCACATTACATGTATCGCAAAACAGTCTCAACCATCCACCTTCGCAGGCATAGATGGAGGGTGTAGATGTAGATTCAAAGAGCCCAGAGCATGTCAACACAAACACCGTGGGCCCGCCTACAAACCTGACTGATGGGTCAGGACCAAGTATGGTTGGTCGTCTTGATTCGTGCGCCCCAAACTGGGTATGACACACGGCCGGCAAAACCTAATTAGGGTTTGTGTCGCGATCACGAGCGTCCATTTTATCCTGCACGAATGAAGGGTCCGGGAATAGACTAAGCAGGTCCGGTAAGTATCAACATGATCACTGCGGGCCCACCTATCTCCACACCCGATCGGCCAAGACCAAACTTGGCTGTACACCTTGATTCGCGCGCCCCAAGCTAGGCGTGGTCACACTTCCCAACCACAACCGTCTCGACCGCTCAAGTTTACTGGACAAATTGAGTGGCTTAGATCACGTTTCTATGGGACGATGAAGTACAAGTATATACATCATCCCACCGTATGCACGCCGGGCTGATCTGCCAAGACCGACCAAGCTTGGTCGTCTTGGAACGCGCCCAAAATTGACATGATGCGCGGCTTTTGCGGCACCAAATTTCTGTTGCAAATTGATCTCGACCACTCAACTTCGCCGGACAAATTGAGTGGACCAGATCACACTTTCACGAGACAATGATATATGGGCGCCTACACCGTCATGTTGTCTACACACATGCACGATCGGCCCTGTCAAAATTGTATCCCAAGCTTGGATTCGACCAAGCTGAAGAGTGATGCTTGCGCACCTCTTCAAAAACCTAATTCCATCAACGGTCGCAGATGAGTGTCTCAAAGATCATCTCGTCCGTCCAACTTCACTGGCTTGGTTATACAACCCTGGTTAGGAGTTAATTGGTCAGTGAGGCGCCATGGTGATCACCACCCATCACTTTACCACACCATGATGCAGTACCTGCATAGAATACACATGGTACTTCACAAGTATCGACTTCCTAAATAACTTAGTTATTTAATCTTGCATTACATGCTACTTTCTGTGGGTCCCACGATCCACACACTCGAGACATCAATCATGTCACAAACTGTGGGATACATACTGGGGTATTGGTCTGGCGGTTTACAACGTGCAGCGTGCAACGCGCCATCACAAGAACGTGTCAGGAATTCATGGACGGTTAGAGATGACAGGAGAAGTGGGCAAGACTGGTCGTGTAACACTAACACACAACTCCACTACTCCATCACTCCAATTCCCATGAGAGATGTGAATAAGGCTCAAATGACTTGTATAAATAGGTTTTCCTCCCTATTTTCAAACAACAGAACAAGTCCAGACAACAGAGGCAAGTGTTGATACCATCGTATTCAAACACCGAATCGATAGCTTACATCCTGCAAGCCGGTCCAGTTTACGATACAAGTCATACATAGCCAACACCTTCACAATCTCAACACCTTCTTCGCTTCCCTCCCCAAGATCAACCCAATCTCCTTCACTTTGTGACCGAAACAAGTCTGAAACGGTCATTTCTTGGTTTAGGCCGGATTTGCACAGATTGATTTCTCGAATCTACAAGCACTCCCGTGTAGTGCATTTGTTTAAGGTTTAGACTCATTTCTCATCCACACATCCCAAATTACCAAAACCGGCAGAGATAGTTTTCACCCATAAACAATTGGCGACCACGGCGGGAGGTTAATCTCTCGGTCGTAAAGTCAATTTCTTCAAAATCCGATTCAATTTTATCAATTTCAAAAAGGGTAGATCTTATGACCAATTCAATCATCAATCCATTTCAAGATGGTAGAACTCGTGTCTGGATCGGCAATCAATTCGATGGAGCTAGTGTGGATAACACTCCGGTGTCGATGTACCTGTCAGTGGAGCTACCACGGTCAATACATCTCGTGGAGCCGTTACTTCTATCACCAACGCTAGCGGAGCAGGAGACATTCCAGTAGGTGCAACTCCTCCCATCACTAGAGCCAGAGAAGCCGCAAATCCCGGCATATCCTCAAGTGTGATGCCTCCAGTGGTCACCAGAGCAGCAACTTTCACTCCTTTATCAGGACGAGGAGCCGGAGGCACAAGAGGAGGACCACCGTCTATTACCATTGCAGACTTGATGGAGAAGCAGGAAATTCTTGCGAAGACTCAAACGGATATGGCAACTCAGAAAGAGGTACTCACTTTCCTTAAAACTTTAACTGAACGATTGCCACAAGATTCACGACAACCCTTGGAGCCAACAAGAGATGCCTTCAATACGCCCGGAGCAGGCGTTTCCGCTCGGACCTACATGAGTGAAGAAGCTCATATTGCTCCTGAACACTCAAGAGGAAGGGACCAGCCATCAAACTTCATCACACGTGAGGACCTGGAACGACTTCTCCAAAACCGAGGCAAAGGAAATCTGACGGATGCACACCAACATCAGCCGCCATACCCTCAAGATATGCAACGAATCCCTCTTCCAAGAGGATACACCTCTCCTCGCCTCCCTCTACGATGGTGCTGGTAACGCTCGTGAACACATATCTCGATTTTTGGAATCCTTGGGGGAGCATGAGTACAATCATGTTCTCCGTCTGAAAGAGTTCTCGAAATCACTTACGGGAAGGGCATACACCTGGTACAACAACATCGCACCCAACAACGTATCCAATTGGGGAGAGTCTCTCAGCGGAACAACGAGCATCCGAACGACTTCGTTAAGAGGTTCAGAACATCACTAGATTGTCATGATCCGAACATCACTGAACACCAGTTGGTGGATATGTGCATCAACGGGATGATACCCATATACCGCGCTTTACTAGAGAATCTGGGCTTTCAGACATTCTCCGAACTCCATGAAGCTGCCAAACGGTCAGCCACAACCGCCCCAGCGTTTCTAGAGAGAACCAGGGTTGTTCAAAACGAAGATCCACGTGAGAGTCGAGGAAGCAGGCGCCTCACAAACAAACAATACAACAGTGGTCCTTCTATGAGCGTGGTAGGCGAAGGAGGAAAAGGAAAGCTTCAAAGAATGAACAACAACCCAAGCGTGCGGCTCCAAAGATACATGACTTCTTCTCAAAAGGGAGCGGGCAAGACTCCTGCACAAGACACCGAAGATACATGTTTCCCGTTCCCCATGAATGAAGTAGTGGAACTCTTGGAGGCGTGGATTCAAGACGATGCCATCAAGCTGCCTCCTATCAGACGTCCACCAACTGAGAAAGATATGGCGGATCCTAAGTACTGTCGCTACCATAGGTTCGTTCACCATTCAACCAAAGACTGCAACAGGATGAAACAAATCTTCAGAGAAAAGATAGAGACAGGAGAACTCCATCTTGGAAACGAAGGTGTTCGTAGAGACCCTCTTCCTGTCAGGAACTGCATGATTTCTGGGGATTCTGTTCGCAAGACTGTACAATCTATGATGGAACATTTATGCGAGATCTTGTACTTCTTCAAAGCACGGCGTCAGGACATATTTGCAGCCCTCAACCGTGTTGTCTCAGGCAAACGATTGTATCTGGAAGAGGAAGCGGTCTCGAAACCTCAGTCCTTGCTGGAAGATGCAAGCAAGGGAAATTGGGGACTCTTAACCGTTGCCCGTTTGAAGGATATCGAGTTCGATAACACATTGATCGATACGGCCTCCGAATTCAACATCATCACTCTCCAGACCTTAAAAGCAGCAAAGATTTCAAAACAGAGGCTACTCGCAACCCAATTGTGATTAAGACTCCCGAGAAGGAGAACTCAGAGATGCATATGGATACATCGATCTTGAAGTAAAATTGGGCGATGCCTCGACACAAGAAAAGTTCTACATAGTCATAGAGCATCCGAATTACGACATGATCCTAGGATGCTCTTGGGTACACGACAACAAGACAACACTGGGAGTTTGCCCTCTACCGATTCTGACACTGAAAGGATCTCTAACAAGCCGTCTGGACCAAGGCTGTCCGTTGCCGCACTTGCATCTTGCCAATGTGACACAACTTCCTGGAGAGAGCCCATCAGCATACATTAAGAGGTTCCGATCTCAAGTAAGTCTCATCACGTAACCCTTCTTGCAACCAATCACTCCTCACTCTGATAAGTCCTAGGGACTGGCTCCAACCAACAAACCAACACCGGCTAAGAGATGTAAATGGGAAGTCGACCCCTTCAAACGTTTTATCAAGAGCGTAGAGGCTGTCTTGGTTGATAAGTGGTTTATTTACATATATTTGGTGCCAATTCCATGCTAGTAATTGTTGATCTTCTTGCAAATTATTGTATATTACGTTTGGTTTCTTGTATTTGTCATTCATTAGGTGAATCATCCAAAAAGAAGTGAAAATAGCTACAAAAGTGAATTCACAAGTGAAGAAGGGCCAAAGACCCAGTGGAACTCGTGCAAATGGAGGATTTCTAGTCATCATTTTGTAGAGGACGAGAAGACGAAGGCAATGGCGAAAGAACGGAGTCATTCAGAGCTCGTATGAAGAAGTTATGGGCAAAAGAACTCGGAAGACTAAAAGGGCTCAATGGTCATTTTTAAGGGCAGTCCTATTAGGACCCCCGATGTACGTTAAGGGGCAGTTGAGTTCAAGGGAACTGCTAAAGGCAGTTCGTTCGTTTACAAATGGGGAAGCCATAATTTGAATTCTACTAACAGCACCAACATGTTCGACTCAAGGCTGTCATCTTCCTTAATTCAAAATAATAAAAAATGCGCGATTGCATTTCTTCAGTTCACGACCAGGTTCGTATGCATGGGTAACTAGCGGCAAATAATGAGTCTTGTTTGGTTGGTCGTTAAGGGGATAAACGAAGCTCGAAGTCATCTTAGAAGCTTGAGATAGGAAAAAGTGAAGCAGGAGAAGAACAACTCGAGTTTGGTTTTGATTCCCGGTGATGCTGATGGGAAGTGATGACGGACTGGTGGTGCTGTTGTTGTGGTATCAAAGGGGAGGTTGTTGATACTGCCAACCATGGCAGTTGAGCTCGAGAGAAGACAGACGGGTATCATGTGTTAAGGGCGATAGGAAGATGATGTTGTTGATCATTGATAATCGATATTGGATGATGAAGTTGTTGGCATTGATGGTGATTATCGGCAGTAGATGGTGGAGTTGAGATGATGATGATGCTGTCAATAGAGATGGACGGAGCTCAGAGCTGGGGTTGTTGACAGAGGTAACGAGGACAAGATGGTGATATCAGGGAAGAGTGTTGAGCTGTGTTGGATACTGCCATTTTCGTTGAAGAATATCGACAATGTTAGCTCACGATGATGTTGTGTGATCATGGTGATGTTGCTGCCAACAGAGGAAAGAAGAACAGGATGATGGAGAAGCTCGTGATGATCACGATGGTGCTGAACAGGATGATGGAGAAGAACCCGATCTTGGTGATGAGATTCGGAGTTTGGCAGTGAACAGGGACGGTAAGAATAAGATGGGTTTGCTGCCATTGTAAATGGATCTCGAGTACCGACAGAGAGAACGAAACGTACGGTGAATATTTAATGAAGAGGAGAAGCAGTCAGGGATGATATGGAGTTATCGTTCTGTCTTGTGCCGAGTTTTCACAGCTGGAAAGGGTTTGCTGCTGGCTAGCTGATGAGTGCCAAATAGTGCATATTTATACACCTTTTTATTGGCATTTTACTCATCTTTTGCGCTTAGAAATCGAGATATTATCCTGCATTTACTGTGTTCTCTTTGTTTTCAAGAATAAATATTTGTATTAATTAATTTTGTATTTTTAGGTACTAAATAAAGTCCGGAGAAACTGAGGAGCCAAAAGAGCGAAGACTCAGAGGCAAGTGTCTATGGAGCAGAAAGCCGAAGCCCACGCGCGCAACAGTTGCAACCCAACAAGTAGCAACTCATCTCAAGACATGGGCTTGAGCTAGACCCGACCCGCGACCCGGATCCGAGCCCGTCCACTCCAAGCCGTCAAGATTTCTATCTTCTACATCCAACGGTCGCTGCCTCCACTCGCATCGGGGTTCCGCTGCTCCCGTGCAACACCAGGATCACCCCAATTCTCCCTCGACCGTTCAGATCGATCGCACCAGGATCCAACGCTCGCTCCACCCTCCTCATCAAATCCTGATGCATCCGCTTCACAGCACAGACCCTATATAAACTCCCAACACCAAAACCTAATCTCATTTCTTTCTTCTCCACCCGACCACCAGACACACCCCTCTCCTCTTCTTCCCGACCAAAGTTGTAGAATCACCTCACCTCTCGCCACCATCTCTCCTCCCGACAACAAGAGCTATGTGATGCCCGCCTCACACCTTCTTCTCCGCCACCCTCAGCTCTATTCATCTCTCACATAGCTTCTCTCTCAACTCCTGAGGCTATGTTAGAGATAAATAGACTTAGGGTTTACTCCTACATCTCATGGATGGCTTGCAGAGGCGATTTGGCAGAGGGAACAAGCAATTCAGAGGCGATTGAAGCATGGGTTTGTGTTTAATTTCTATTTTAAAGTGAATTTAGGGTTTGGTATTTTGAGTATTTGGGCATGTATAAATAGAAGGGAATTGTGGTTGTGAGAGGTATGCCTGGGCTAGCCAGAGCACCAATTAGGTTAAATTGTGTTAATTTATCTTTGTAATGTTTTAATTTTAATCACCAGGGTGTTTGATGAAACCCCGATCTTCATGATAAAGCATATTTAGCTTAAGCTTTAGTCTTCTTGTGTATAACATGATAAGATTAGTAGGTAATTGAAGAAGCTAATGACCTCGTGATGAGTGTATCTTGTAAGAAGACAGCTCATACTAGGGGGAGTTAGTGGATTTAGTTAGCAAAAATCTACCTTAGACCTTCAAATGAAGGCACAAGAATAGAGTTAAGCCACATTGCCTGAGCATGAGGTCAGGTGGTGGAACTGACCACCCTAGTGTGTTGCAATCCATTTGTTGTTTTAGCTTAGGGTCACATTTCAAGCTCAGTCGTTTCGACAACCAAATTCTATGTTACATACTTGCTAGAATTCAGTTAGCTAAGCCTTAGAATCATTATACGGCACCACAAGTCTCTGTGGATCGACCCGTATTTGCCGTGTTCTACAACCAAGACACCGTGCACTTGCGGTATAATTTGTAGGCTAAAATATAAACCACTTTGAAGGCCTACCAAGTTTTTGGCGCCGTTGCCGGGGACTTGGCGTGTGCCCTGTGATTTTTGGCTTGACTTCACTGTTTTTCAATCATCTCTGTATATATTCACTTACATTCTTTGCTTTTCGTCTTGTTTTAGTATAACTTAACCTTTCATTCCATCTGTTAGTGCATCATACATCTGTAATTTTCCTTTTCTTGTTTAACTTAGTGTAACTGTAGTGTAACTTGAAGTCCATAGTACCCCTGCACCTTGTTTGTATATTTGTTATCCTATGGCTCAATTTTTAGCTTATGCACAACTCTAAATTTTGCCATAACATTAGTGCTCTCTGGTTTTGATTGTGTAATCTTGGAAACTGAAATTGCTCTGTTGAGATTGACATTTTTGTTTGTTCTTTGTCTTTCTTGAGCAAAGCCTAGGAGGAAAAGAAAAAGCGCAAGGCTAGAGGTTAGAGGTTAGTAATTGAACATTGTATGACCCCCGATAAGCTAGTCCACCCGGCTAGCCCTTGGTCTACCACCTGTTTTCCCCGCATGACGGAATAACCATCTTGCTTGCCCGATAACTCAATTGCTTTGCCAAATATATATGAAATCGGTGTTTTTGGGTGATCTCGTGCTTTGTAACTACTTGGTCCCGACAAGACCTGCGCTTAACTCCAGCCCTGTAGGCCGAGAGCTTAAGCTGCAAATCGCTCATCTGTTGCATCTCAGTGAACCTTGCATACCCTGGCATAACCCCGGCATATCCTTGAAACCCTTTTGAACCTTTGAGCCATTGTCTGCCCTGTGCTTTGAGAAAATCCCGAGCTTGACTCGTGAAGTATTGACCTCCAGCCACAGTGAGGCCGTGAAGTTGTGCTTGGATAGCTAGAATACCTACAAGCCAAGTCAAGTCAACTAAGATGGTTGACATCAACTCAAACCGTTGATGACCTTGAGTGATTGATGATAAAGCCATCTGTGAGACCCTGTTGTGCTCAAATCCAGCCCCTCTTTGCTGTAGAGGCTAAGATACAACCGGGGTAACCTCGAGCCGTTTAGCCGCAAATCATGTGATACCCTGGTTGACTCATTGAGCCGCCACCTTTCATACTAGACCTTCTTTGGCCCGTTGAGCACGGTGAAAGACACGTGAATCTGGGGGCCTGTGAGCTAACCTGTTGACCCCGCAATACATCTCGAATCTGCCTTAAACCTTGTGTGAGTTTGTGCTCTCACTTGCCGTGCTTGCCCGACTTGCACACAACCTAGTCTTTGTATCATTTTTTTGTGAGTGGTGTTTCCTTGTGTTGGTTTCACTAAGCTACCATGTCTTTGTGCTAAGTAATTGTTGCTTGTTTTATTCTGTGTCTAACTTGCTCTGTGCAACACAATCAAAACTTGGGCTCTGCACAAACATCACACCCAATCAACTGGTTTGTGCAACTTGTTCCCGCACAAACCACGAAACCCAATCACCTGGGCTGCCACAATCAAACCGTGCATCCGGGCTCTACAGAATTTGTGCACAATGCTTGGGCTCAATCCATTTCTCGGGTTATACTTTTTTTCAACATAATCTGGCTGTGCAACCAAGTTTGGGCCAGACCATCTAGGCTAGAACCTATTCATTGGGTGTTTAGCATCAATGGGCTGAACATAACCTAAACCCATCACACTGGCTGAACCCTTAACAGCCAAGCCCATATCAGCCTTAATCTGTTGCATCGTCCCACAAACTAAGCCCACATCTGGGGCTGTCTACACAAACAAATTGAAACTCCACCCACCGGGCTTTGCATTCTGCCAATTTTCAGCCCACATCACCGAGCGGTTGGGCTGTACACATAACTAAGCTCACTTCCCATAACCTTTGGGCTGTGTTTCTCTCAAAGAACTTAGGCGTTGCACACAACTACTAGGCTTCCCAAAAACCAAACAACAAGCCCACAACAAACCAAAACCCAACAAACCAAATGAAACCCAATAAACCAAACCAATCCCACTAAAACCAAACTTAGTCTACTTCAACTGGGCTTTGAGTTCAATTTGAGTGATAAATCATGTCGGGATTTTGGTGCTGGGATGGAAACAAATCCATTAGAGAGCTTGCTTACGGGCATGCTTCACGGTATGAACTCCCCACATACTAGAGTGATTTTAGGGAGTATTATGAGCCTTCTCGGGGCCACGACCTTGAATACTCATACCCTAACCATCATGAGCACATGTATCGATCACCATAGTGGGGAGATGAACAATTTTATACTCCCCCGACTCCTTGTTTACAATCACTAATGGAAACGCTCATGGAGCAAAATGCTAGGCTTGAACCGAATGCAATACATGACCATCCATATAGCAACATATCGGAATTTACCTTCCCTAGTGAACCTCATGCTCAACCATACACTTTGAATATCCATATGAGGAATGCATACCCACTAGTGAAGACTCGCCTTCAATAGAACAACTCACTATGATTCTTCAAAGGAACCCGATTGAGTTACAAAATGAAGATTGGAAGGAAACTTATGATAGGATGTTTGTTATCTCGATAATTTTGAAAATAGTGTTTCTACTCCTACTCATGCAATTAACACTCGAATATGAACCTAATCTAGAGGTAAATGAGTACACTAGAAATGCTACAATTTTGAATAGGGAAACGCATTTTTGCTATGATGATGAGGATGATTATGATATGTTAGAAGAGCATATGCATGCGAGAAAATATGATGGAATCTTTTGGTTCGAGAGACGTTAGGCGTCTCTTACGTGAACCGTATGAATGATGCCTCTTATAATATTCATACATGTGATATTAACTCGAGCTTGGTTTTGTGAAATTCTTCGGTGAATGTGAGCATGCTTCACAACTTGTTTGTGACTTAGGAAAGGATGAATCTTACATTGACACTAATGTTCTTTTAGATCATGATATTATTTTTGTGTCTCGATTCCCTTCCCATATCACAATATGTTGCCTGCTCGATGATCATGACATGGTGATTGATGAATTGTTCTATCTTTGGTGAGCATGATTTACCCTCTTCCGACTTTACGAAAGTGTGTGATGGTGCAAATGATTTTATACATGAAAACAACTTTGATGTACCTAATCTCTCTCTGAGTCACAAATTGAAACTCCTCCACCAAACCTAGGTGTAGTTTGTCACAAAATTGCAAAACCAACTTTTCTAAAAATGCCTAATTTAGGCCTAGAGCTTTGTGCTTCCCAAGTCCTCTTGGACTATTTTGCATCAAAGTATAACACTTTTAAAGAACCACAGTTGGAATGTGTATGTCTCCTTCATATTAGTAAAACTCATTTTGAGTTAGACCTTTTGCATGATGTACTGTTAAAATTGCAAGATTTTGTACTCCCAAACACACCCGTTCACAAGTTTAGGTTTGGGGAAACTCATTCTCATTTGCAGTCTTACTTGCACTCTCATTTTATATCTGTGTAAGGCTGTTGATGTTTGTATATATTTTCTATTGGGTTGATCCTCAACTCTTTAGATTGTTAGTGTATGGTGAATTTTCATTGTATATAATCCAGTAGGACTCGTTAAATTTTTTCTTTCTTGAATCGGTTGAGTCTTCTTGTGCATATTTTGTGCTAATCCGATATGATCTCTGCTGAGAATGTTGGATTCTAGCCTTGACTAGTGAAGCTCTAACCTTGCTCCCGCCGACATATCGGTAATTTCTTGCCTTTTCTCTTTTCAACATAGTTCTCATGGTATGTGACTGTTTAAATTTTTCCTATTTGTTGACACATTGAGGACAATGTTTGATTTAGGTTTGGGGGTGCATTTGCATTTAGAGTTTTTAGTCTTTTTAACCTTTTATTTTCATCATTAAAAAAAAAAAAAAAAAAAAAAAAATTTTAAAATATTTTTGTAAAAACCTCCAACTTTTAGAGATTTTAGAGTCACTAGCATGCTTCTAGCTATGTTTACATAGAGAGTCTGACCGAAATAACAAGAACTTGGAAGTACTGGAGAACGCAATCGGGTTTCTTAGTTGATTAGAGCGTTAAAGTTGGATTTAACCATACCGGAGGGCGAATTAGGTGTTGTTTAGATATTCGGTAGTAAAATTGTGATCACCCATAGTGGAGACTACCCATTTTACATCAAGTGAGGCACCAACCTTCAATTTTTTTGCAACTTTCTAGAAAAGTCTGTTAGAGTTTGTGTCACCGTACGTCAATTCCGGTAGGAATGGTGAGCTACCCAACTTCGCACCAATTTCAGCACTACTTTTGATCTCTTGAGTGCTAGTTTTTGTCAATCATGAGGGTGACGTCTAAAGATGAAAACTCCTTCTAAATATCGATTTGTAGTTAGCATCACTCTCTCTCTCAATCAACAAGACCCATAGAAACATATCATCGTCGACAAGCGGAGCATCATCGAATATTGAAAGAAAAATTGATATAGTCCAAGGTTTACGTGCAACAAAGAAAAAGAAAAGAAAATAGGATGAGAATTAATAAAATTTATAAAATCAAGACAATACAAGTTGTGGAAAAATTGAGTGATAAAGTCCTTTGTCCATGGAGTTAGTTGTTTCATTATTTGTATTTTTATTTTCACTTATTGTAAAAAAAAAAAAAAAAAAAAAAAAATTGTAGTTTATTTTTGCTACCACCATGGTAAAGAAGAGTTCAAAAAGAAAAATCCAAACAACAAGGAATTTGAGTAGAAAAATTAAAATTTGTCAAGTTTTGTGAAGTTTAGAAGTTCGTCATCAACATTTGAAGACCGAAGATTGAAGACGTTTCTATGGTTCCTATGAGAGAGTGATATTAATTGCCGATCGGGTGAGAAGTGAGTGAGTACTCCCATCCTTGCTAATGGTTGATTTCCTTTCTTAGAGATCATCAGAAAAGATTCTTTTTGTCCACACTTTTGTGGAGTCTCCAGAAATTATTTCGGAAGGTTATCCTTCTTACCTACAACGTGTGCAGGATTTCTCTCTTTATTCCTGCCTGCACACATGAGAGACTAAAAAGCGATCTTTTTGAGTGCAATTATCATAAAACCTAATGGTGAGGCGAAGTCGAGGCTTATGATCACAATCGAATCCGAATTCTTTCATATGGTATGGTTACTTCTCGCTCAAAGCTCTTAAGGATGAGAATGCGTTCTTTGATAGTTCTAACTTCCGTTACTAGCATGCGAAAACTCTATGTCCTCATAGCTTCTTGGAGGCTTGAGACTCTTTTACACTCGAAGTTGGAGAAGGTTTTGTGGGTACACCTCTGGTAAACCCTCACGAGACTACAACTCGTCCACTAGGGACACCTAGGGGTTTAAAGGCTTAGTGCGTACGCTAAATGCATTCGAGAGACTGCGACAGGGGGTATAGTTAGGATTTCTTCATTTCTGTTTCACTTGAGGACAAGTAAAATTCAGGTTTGGGGGTATATGATGAGTGCCAAATAGTGCATATTTATACACCTTTTTATTGGCATTTTACTCATCTTTTGCGCTTAGAAATCAGATATTATCCCAGTTTTGTGTTCTCTTTGTTTTCAAGAATAAATATTTGTATTAATTAATTTTGTATTTTTAGGTACTAAATAAAGTCGAGAAACCGAGGAGCCAAAAAAGCGAAGACTTGAGAGGCAAGTGTCTATGGAGCGATAGCCAAGCCGCACGCGCGCGCTTGCAAAACCCAACAAGTACAACTCATCTCAAGACATGGGCTTGAGCTAGACCCCATGACCGGATCCGAGCCCGTCCACTCCAAGCCGTCAAGATTTCTATCTTCTACATCCAACGGTCGCTGCCTCCACTCGCATCGAGTTCGCTGCTCCGTGCAACACCAGATCACCCCAATTCTCCCTCGGCCGATTCGGATCGATCGCACCGATCCAACGCTCGCTCCACCCTCCTCATCAAATCCCGATGCATCCGCTTCACAGCCACGAGACCCTATATAAACTCCCAACACCAAAACCTAATCTCATTTCTTTCTTCTCCACCCGACCACAAGACACACCCCTCTCCTCTTCTTCCCGACCAAAGTTGCGAAATCACCTCACCTCGCCACCATCTCTCCCTCCGACAACAAGAACTGCAACAGTAGCCTCACCACCTTCTCCGCCACCCTCAGCTCTATTCATCTCTCACATAGCTTCTCTCTCAACTCCTGAGGCTATGTTAGAGATAAATAGACTTAGGGTTTACTCCTACATCTCATGCATGGCTTGCAGAGGCGATTTGGCAGAGGGAACAAGCAATTCGAGAGGCGATTGAAGCATGGGTTTGTGTTTAATTTCTATTTTAAAGTGAATTTAGGGTTTGGTATTTTGAGTATTTGGGCATGTATAAATAGAAGGGAATTGTGGTTGTGAGAGGTATGCCTGGGCTAGCCAGAGCACCAATTAGGTTAAATTGTGTTAATTTATCTTTGTAATGTTTTAATTTTAATCACCAGGGTGTTTGATGAAACCCCTGATCTTCATGATAAAGCATATTTAGCTTAAGCTTTAGTCTTGCTGTGTATAACATGATAAGATTAGTAGGTAATTGAAGAAGCTAATGACCCTGTGATGAGTCAGATCTTGTAAGAAGACAAATTTCATACTAGGGGGAGTTAGTGGATTTAGTTAGCAAAAATCTACCTTAGACCTTCAAATGAAGGCACAAGAATAGAGTTAAGCCACATTGCCTGAGCATGAGGTCAGGTGGTGGAACTGACCACCCTAGTGTGTTGCAATCCATTTGTTGTTTTAGCTTAGGGTCACATTTCAACCTCAGTCGTTTCGACAACCAAATTCTGTGTTACATACTTGCTAGAATTCAGTTAGCTAAGCCTTAGAATCATTATACGGCACCACAAGTCTCTGTGGATCGACCCGTATTTGCCGTGTTCTACAACCAAGACACCGTGCACTTGCGGTATAATTTGTAGGCTAAAATATAAACCACTTTGAAGGCCTACCACTAGCCATGGGTCAGCTCAAGTAAAAGAGAAAGAAAACAACACGGATATTTGGTAGGAGTTGTCCGAGGTGGCATGAAGCCGTGAAAGAACAGGGAAGAGTTTAGGATTGTCTCAAGCCTGAGATTTCGATGTCGAGGATAAGGTTAAGTTTGTTTTATCGAATAACTTGAGCGACAAAGCAGAGACAGTAGGATGATATCTCTCGGAGAAGTTATCTTACGCGGTGAACAATTGGGATTTACTGTATCGTCGTATAACAAGTTGCATGCGTGGCTGGTATCAGAAGAAGACACGTCATTCTACAAAGTCTCCACTAGATTATCATTGTTCAAATACGATAAGGCCAAGGTCCGGGTATCTGCACGCCCAAACCCATTTGGAATTGGAGATCTGGTGACGAAGACGACTGCATTCAAGGTTGGGAGCATGACGGTGAAAATGACCACTCCACCTGACTCACCCACCAAAAGAGAAGATGAACCGTGCGATAGCGAGATGTTATCCTAGGCGTCTCGCAAGCTCATCAACGCTGATAAACTAGAAGGCGTAATAATTCACTCACAATGGCTCAAACCCTACCGAACTTAAGACGTTGTGCTACCACTTTCAAATATCCTCCACACTTTAAAACGCTGTGTTATTTCCTCCAGCGTATTTCCTTTTACAATTTCATGTCATATTTGTAATTCCTCCAGAAAATGATTGCAATACTTGCATTCATAGTTAGGGTTTCAATTTTCAATTTAATTGAAGCGTTATTTCCATCTGAGAACCTCTCTGCCCCTAAAAACACAAAGTCCTGAGTCATCCTAAATCAACCCACTAGAGCAAGGAAGGAAACCCTAAACAAACATCTCATGGGAAGAAGGAAATAGAATGTGTGCACAAAAGGAAATGATTTGATCCATCTGCCCCAGTAAGACCAAGGAGATCTCACGTCAGGAGCACATACAGCTACAACCTTAACGAGGGGTTATGACATAAACCTGTATTCAATGGTAAGCAAACAGAAGAAAAGATCTTGAACTCAGTCGCCACTGAGTACAAGAAGGAGGTTCAAAAATTACGGGAATACACTTGAAAAGAGAAAAAGAAGCAAAGAGGTTTAGCCACAAGAACAATAACCGCGCATGCACCACTTTGGGTCTGCTTCAACGCCATCACCTGCTATCGCTTCTCCATTCAGAGCCTCAGCTTCCGCTTCAGATGTCTCCGCAGCAACACTCTCCGTCCTAACATCATCGGCAGGAACAGCTCCCAAGTCTTCCTCAAAGCCCACAGCAACATTAGGGTTTGCGTTGATTGCCTTCGAACACTCGGGTCCGTCTCGTGTCGAAATCAAGGATTATCACACCGTCCCGATTGGATAATCACGCCTATCTTCATCCGGAGGCCGTTTATGCTCCACTCTCCGCCTCTTTAACCGCTGCTGCAAATCTTTCTCGCACTTGCTCTTGCGGTGCTCGCAACGCTTCCTCATGCCTCCACCGTTCTTCCATGTCGATCGCAGGTGAAAAGGGCACATATGCGTCCCCGGGTGATACGCGGGTGCATAACAGACATCCCCTGTATAGCACGACCAACTTCACGAAGTGGGAGATCAATTTTAGCCATTACCTCCTCGTGCGCATTAGTCTCAGGTTTGTCAACTTCGAAACTCTCTTATGGAGAAGTTATAGAATAATCATCGCCCGCTGCTTCCATGATAGGATGCAAAGAAAAAGAAGTTATGGGCACACAAAAATATGTGTATCATCATCGACAATCGAGAAGATCGGATGAGTATGGGCAATACGAGATACAAAAGGAACGACTATGTGATGAGAAGAATCCTTAGAATTTTTCTTTATAATCTACCAAGTCAACAGAATCCCAGGAGAAAAGGAGTCTCTAAAGGCTACCGATTCAAGATAGCGATCAATGATGCTTATCGGATATATCTGAGGAAAGCTGCCGTGTAACGAAGGGGAGTGCGCCTAGTCCAAGAAATGAGTCAAGCTCTGTCCAGATAGTACGGAGGAACCCCAAAGCGACTCTCCAAATCAAGTCCTGCTCCCTCCACCATCCTAATCAGGACCGACCAGTTCTGGTACAACACCTGACGATATCGACCTATGCGGTAAATGTATATTCACCTTAGCTTGGTCATTTCTGTATACAAACTTGTCATCATCTTATGCCTACCCCACAATAGCGTAACCATTATGCGCTAGGCAAGGGACTTAATGTTGATGGTGGATTTTCATTTAAGGCTGAAATTGTAAAGGCCAAAATTATGCGCTAACATCTTGCAAAAGATAAAGCCATTGATAAATGATTAATACTTCTTCACTTTACTAATTCACCTAGAATAGAGCATGTGGCAACAATCCCAGTATTCTGTGAATTAAATACACAAAATTCATCCGAGTTGGAGCATGTACCAACAATCCCATATACCACTGTGAATTTACGACATTATTAATTAATGCATGACCAGCCTCGTATTTCATGTACTCATTACCGGTGCGGCATGACGACCGAGTGTTGTTCTCGAGGCGAGCAACACGAATCTCCAATCATTAATAATGAAGCATGTACGAAATACCCATCGGTCTACAACTCTCGGTGTGTTATACTAGCCCGATTGAGCATATTTGAACTTTGAACCCGGCCATATCGGTCTCGAAACGATCACGACCATCCAACTTCACCGGCATGATTGGATGGCTTAGATTGAATCCATGACCCCAAGCGGGTATTGGAATATTCACTACAGGCCCAACGCGGCCCCGCATGGTCGGTCTCCCCAAAAGGGTGGCATAGCTTGCCAAACCGTCCAAACCAGAGGCAAGTATGGACGAAAAACCCTAAATTAGGGTTTACGGCACATTACATGTATCACAAAACAGTCTCAACCATCCACCTTCGCAGGCATAGATGGAGGGTGTAGATGTAGATTCAAAGAGCCCAGAGCATGTCAACACAAACACCGTGGCTCCTACAAACTCTGATGGAGTCGGGACCAAGTATGGTTGGTCGTCTTGATTCGTGCGCCCCAAGCTGGGTATGACACACGGCCTAAGAAAAAACCTAATTAGGGTTTGTGTCGCGATCACGAGCGTCCATTTTATCTGCACGAATGAAGGGTCCGGGAATAGACTAAGCGGGTCCTGGTATCAACATGATCACTGCGGGCCCACCTATCTCCACACCCAATCGGCCAAGACCAAACTTGGCCGTACACCTTGATTCGCGCGCCCCAAGCTAGGCGTGGTCACACTTCCCAACCACAAAAATCGATCTCGACCGCTCAAGTTTACCAAAAAATTGAGTGGCTTAGATCACGTTTCTATGGGACGATGAAGTACATGTATATACATCATCCCACCGTATGCACGTAGGGTGATCGGCCAAGACCGACCAAGCTTGGTCGTCTTGGAACGCGCGCCCAAAATTGACGTGATGCGAGGATTTTGCGGCACCAAATTTCTGTTGCAAATTGATCTCGACCACTCAACTTCGCCGGACAAATTGAGTGGCCCAAATCACACTTTCACGAGACAATGAGATATGGGCGCCTATACCGTCATGTTGTCTACACACATGCACGATCGGCCCAGCCAAAATTGTATCCCAAGCTTGATTCGACCAAGGTGAAGAGTGATGCTTGCGCACCTCTTCAAAAACCCTAATTCCATCAACTACGCGCAGATGAGTGTCTCAAAGATCATCTCGTCGAGTCCAACTTCACCGGCTTGGTTATACAACCCCGGGTTAGGAGTTAATTGGTCAGTGAGGCGTCATGGTGATCACCACCCGTCACTTTACCACACCATGATGCAGTACCTGCATAGATTACACACGGTACTTCACAAGTATCGACTTCCTAAATAACTTAGTTATTTAATCTTGCATTACATGCTACTTTCTGTGGGTCCCACGATCCACACACTCGAAACATCAATCATGCCACAAACTGGGGGATACATACTGGGGTATCGGTCTAGCGGTTTACAACATGCAGCGTGCAACGCGCCATCACAAGAACGTGTCAGGAAGTCATGGACGGTTAGAGATGACAGTAGAAGTGGGCAAGACTGGTCGTGTAACACTAACACACAACTCCACTACTCCATCACTCCACTTCCCATGAGAGACGTGAATAAGGCTCAAATGACTTGTATAAATAGGTTCTCCTCCCTATTTCCAAACAACAGAACAAGTCCAGACAACGAGAGGCAAGTGTTGATACCATCGTATTCAAACACCGGAACCGATAGATTACATCCTGCAAGCCCACGACCCGAAGCTTATGATACAAGTCATACATAGCCAACACGTTCACAATCTCAATACCTTCTTCGCTTCCCTCCCTTAGATCAACCCCATCTCCTTCACATTGTGACCAAAACAAGTCCTGGAACGGCCATTTCTTGGTTTAGGCCGGATTTGCACGTGATTGATTTCTCGAATCTACAAGCACTCCGTGTAGTGCATTTTTTAAGGTTTAGACTCATTTCTCATCCACATCCCAAATTACCAAACCGGCGAGAGATAGTTTTCACCCATAAACATCGGTCACACTTAAGAGTATTAATCTCTTTTCTTTCAGAGATAGGGTCCTAGTGAGTTCATCATTAAGACAATCTATCTCAAGATTTTTCATATGAAGTGATGATTAAAGTTTCTCCAATGAAGCCTTTAGTAGGAGGTTTTCTTGGTGAATTTCTTCACACTTATCCAAGAATTCAAAAATCTCAGTGTCATCCTCAAACTCTGAATCAGAATTTGAATCGGAAGAACTTTCTGCTGCGAGAGCCAAAAATTCATTGCACATATCGGAAGTATGCAAGGTGTTGACAACCTGGGATGATTTTTCTTGTATTGAATCATCTGAAGCAATAACCAAGGAGAGACGTTTCTCACATCTTTTTCTTCATTTTACAATATCCTTGATCTTTTGTGTAATCAGTGATTTATTAAAATCAACATGATTGGAACAACATTCATCAACCCAAGATAAGTTAGAAGATTCGCTTGTGTTGGTCACAGCATTGAACGCATATGTTCTGATCAAGATCAAGTATTTTTAACTTTCCAATAAGAGTATTTACGAAAGCGTATCAAGGTTATTATTTCCTTCTACGATGACATGTTTCTTAGAATCGTATCTAGATGGCAATGATCTGAAAATTTTCATCACAAAGTGCTTTTCAGGAATAGCCTTACCCAACGCAAAAGATGCATTAACAATTTCAGACACTTTGTGATTAAACTCATCAAATGAGTATTCATCTCCCATGCGAAGTTTTTCCCAAACAGAATTTAGGTTTTGAAGCCTAGCTTCTTTTTCACAAGTATTCCCTTCAAATATGGTTCTAAGATATCCCATGTATCTTTAGAACGAGTGCACGTAGTCACATGGTGCTGAAGATCTGGGGTAATGGCATGGATGATTGCATTTAATCCGTCAGAATTTTGCTTTGCAGCAAGAATTTCGACAACATCATAATCACCGATATCCTTTGGAACAGTTACATCGCCTACTGTAATAACTGGAGGAAAATAGCCATTAACAACATAAACCCATGATTGAAAATCTCGCGCTTGAAGAAAAGCACGCATAACAATTTTCCACCATAAGTAATTCGAGCCATCGAAGACTGGCGGTACGTTTATAGAGATAGCACTTATGTGCATAGAGTTAGATCGCTACAAACACAGACTTATAAGGTCTTAATTTCTTAAACTTGTTTGTCTGCTCTGATACCAATTGAAAAAGCGGGGGTCTAACAACCACACCCAATATTTCAGTTAGCAATCTGTATGGACTAACTCTAATATACTTTCAAGAGAATCAACTAGATAATCAGACTCAATCTTAATAAACGTATATCAAAGAGTTATATCTGTGTTTCTTAATGTAATCAGCAAATCGAACAAATAGAAATCCGTGAGCCTGATTATTATAAGAAACAACTTGGATGGTATCAAAAACCAATATCCAAGTGTCAATCAATTTAATCAACAACCAAAGGTTGGATTCACAATTGATTGAACTTACACACAACCTGTGATATTTCAATTATATAAAAAATATAATGCGGAAAAGAAATAACACAGACACCAGAAGTTTTGTTAACGAGGAAACCGCAAATGCAAAAGAAAAAATGGGACCTAGTCCAGATTTGAACACCACACAGTATTAAGCCGCTACAGACACTAGCCTACTCCAAGTTAAATTCGGACTGGAATGTAGTTGAGCCCTAACCAATCTCACACTGATCAAGGTACGATCGCATTCTTTACGCCTCTAGAACCACGTCGTATTCTGCACACCTAGCTGATCTCACCCACAACTAAGAGTTGCTACGACCCAAATTCGAAGACTTGATAAACCAATCTGCCTCACGCGGAAAAGTCTATTGAATAGATAAATCTGTCTCCCATATATACCTATGAGTTTTGTTCCGTCTTTTGATAAATCAAGGTGAACAGGAACCGATTGATATACAGGACTTATATTCCCGAAGAACAACCTAGAAATATCAATCACCTCACAATAATCTTAATTGTATGGTAGCGAAACAAGATATTGTGGAATCACAAACGATAAGACGAAGATGTTTGTGACTACTTTTTATCTTGCCTATCGGAGATTAAATCTCGAGCAAATCTTAGAGAAGATAATACTCAATCACGACAGAAAACAGCAAGATCAGAACACGCAACTACAGAGAAAATAGTTGGGTCTGGCTTCACAATCACAATGAAGTCTCCAAGTCGTTAACCTACTGGGTTTTAGAAAAAATAAAGGAGAATCGACTCTAGTCGCAACTAGTATCACACATGATCTGTGGGGATTAAGTGTCCCATTTGCTAGAGTTCTCCTTTATATGATCTTCAAATCAGGGTTTGCAATCAATGTTACCTTGGTAACAAAGCATTCAATATTCACCATTAGATAAAAAAACCTACTTAGACTCAAGCTAATATCTTTCAACCGTTAGATCGAACTTAGCTTGTTACACACAAATGAAAAGTGATTTCATTTAGATATGAGTAATTGTACCTAAACGTGTACACCTTTGTTGGCTCAAAAATAGTTAATCGAAGTTAGCCATATGAACACTTTCATATCAACCTTATTCATCCTAACCATAACTAGTTCAAATGACTCAAATGAGACTAGTTCTAGAGTTGTTCAATTGCTTATATTCTCATAGAAGTGTACAGACACAATTAAAGCAAAATCAATTTTGATTCACTCGAATCAATTCATGAATATTATATCCACGGTTCGCAAAAGATTGCATTCCTTATTATATAAATGTATTAGTTCATGAACAAACCGATTTTAGAACATAAACCACTCAAGTATGCAAACGTGTATGCATACTTAAGTAGCTGGACTTGGACTGTGCTCGCAAGTATGCAAACAGGTACCCATACTGTCATACACTTCCAAATTTAAGTGAATCCAGTACGCATTTGTACGCATACTATAGTACCCGGACGTCAACTGACTTCTCCAGTACGCATACTCTAGCTCCCGGATTTTACCCGACCTCGCGTACGCATACTAGTATGCATACTACATTCTGGTCGTAGATCAAAACATATGCAAGTACGCATACTGTGCACATAATCCAATTATGATTAAGTGTTCTAAACTCCCATTTCAATCATTTAAACATTCTTAGAAGACGACAGTAGCTGTCTCACACAAACTATTAGCTTCAAAGCAATTTTCAAGTGATCGAATGATCAATACGAAACATTCTGAGTCTACATCAAATGAATGTCTCACACAAATCATGTAAGATGTTACCAGGCAATTTTCACATGATCATCTTTTGACTTTCGTCAAGAATATAAGATGAACTTGGTTAAAACGAAAGCTTACCAACACATATTTCGAGAAATATGTAAGCGAGTTAAACTCAGCTCGAATACGAAATGTGTATAATCGAAGTCTATATAGCTATAAGACTTTTGTCTCAAATAGGAGATAGAGTAGATAGATTAACTTTTGTTGATGAAGTTCCACAATCTCCCCTTAGTAGTTCTTCGTCTTTAATCGATGAATGTCGTGAAGTCTAATGCTCAACTACTCTTTCTATCCTAATCCGAGACTTAGCTATAAGTAGACTAGAAATCAAGACTTATATGAAAATGCGGGGGTCTAACAACCACACCCAACAATTCGTTTGGCAATCTGAGAGGACTTACTCCAATACACTTTCTAGAGAATCAACTAGACAGTCAGACTCAATCTACAGTAAAGTATATCAAAGAGCTTAATATCTCTGTTTCACAATGTAATCAGCAAATCAAATAGATAGAAATCCGCGAGCCTGATTATTATATGAAACAACTTGAACGGTACCAAAGACCAATGTTCAAGTGTCAGTCAATGTAAATCAACAACCAAAGGTTGGATATTCTAATTGATTGATCCTAGCGCACAACCTGTGATATTTCAATTATATAACAAAATATAATGCGGAAAAGAAATAACACAGACACCAGAATTTTGTTAACGAGGAAACCACAAATGCAGAAAAACCCCGGGACCTAGTCCAGATTGAACACCACACTGTATTAAGCCGCTACAGACTGTAGCCTACTACCAATTAACTTCGGAATGGACTGTAGTTGAACCCTAATCAATCTCACACTGATTCAAGGTACATTTGCGTTCCTTACGTCTCTGATCCCAGCAGGATACTACGCACTTGATTCCCTTAATTGATCTCACCCACAACCAAGAGTTGTTACGACCCAAAGTCGAAGACTTGATAAACAAATTTGTCTCACACAGAAAAGTCTATAGGATTGAATAAATCTGTCTCCCACAGAAATACCCAAGAGTTTTTGTTCCGTCTTTTGATAAATCAAGGTGAACATGAACCAATTGATAAACCAGTCTTATATTCCCATAGAACAGCCTAGTATTATCAACAACCTCACAATAATCTTAATCGACTAGAGAAAATAGATATTGTGGAATCACAAACGATGAGATGAAGATGTTTGTGATTACTTTTATCTTGCCTATAGGAGAAATTAATCTCGAGTCAATTATTTCAATTGTACTCAATACGATAGAATCGGGCAAGATCGGAACACGCAACTACAAGAGAATAGTTGGATCTGGCTTCACAATCCCAATGAAGTCTTTGAAGTCGTTAACCTACAGGGTCTCGATAGAAACCTAAGGTTAAAGGAGAATCGACTCTAGTTATGCAACTAGTAACACACATGAGGTGTGGGGATTAGTTTTCCCAGTTGCTAGAGTTCTCCTTTATATAGTTTTCAAATCAGGGTTTGCAATCCAAGTTACCTTGGTAACAAAGCATTCAATATTCATCGTCAGATGAAAAACCTGATTCAACCAAGCTAATATCTTTCAATCGTTAGATCGAACTTAGCTTGTTACACACAAATGAAATGTACCCTCATTTGGGTTTATGTAACCGTACCCAAACGTGTACACCATGTTGGTTCACAAATGGTTAACTGAGGTTAGACATATGATTACTCTCATATCAACCTTATTCATCTTAACCATAACTAGTTCAAATGACTCAAATGAAACTAGTTAAAGAGCCGTTCAATTGCTATATTCTCATACAAGTATACAAGAACACAATTGAAGCAAAACGGTTTGATTCACTTGAATCAATACATGAACATTATAGCCACGGTTTGCAAAGATTGCATTCCTTATTTTATAAACCGATTTTAGAAAGTAACCACTTAAGTATGCGTGCGGGTATTCGTACATAAGTAACCGGATTTGAGTTTGTTTTGGTTTTCAAACTCAGCAGAAATTCACGGACATGAACTTTCCGCTAGTATGCTTACGTGTACGCATACTTTGGTAACTGGTTTGAGTTGGGTTTGATTTCCAAACTCAGCAGAAATCCACGGACATGAACTTCCGCCAGTATGCGTACATGTACGCATACTTAGCCAGTTTCCATCAACCATTTAGTACACACAAGTATGTATACATTTGGTTCCCGGTTTTGGACTTATACACAAATGTGCGAACACACTATATGCTTATATCCAAAGATGGTTACATGATTCTAAGCTCTTTATTTCAACCATTGAAACATTCTTAGAGGATGACAATAGCCGTTTTCACACACTATTAGCATCAAAGCAATTTTCAAGATATTGAAATAATCATTATCGAAACATTCCAAGTCTACACCAAATGATTGTATCACACAAACCATGTGAGATGTTACTCGACAATTTTCTCATGATATAAGATGAACTTGGTCGAAGCGAAAGCTTGCCAACACATATTTCGAGAAATATGTAAGCGAGATAAACTCAAATCGAAATCTCAAATGTGTATATAGAAAACTATATCGTAATACGACCTATGTATCAATATAGAAGATAGCATAGAAAAAGACTTTACAAGTGATAGATGAGTTTAAGTCTCCACATACCTTTTGTCGATGAAGTTCCACAAGCTTCCCTTAGTATTTCTTCGTCTTCAAATGATGAACGCCATAAAACTAAGCTCAACTACACAGTCTATGTCCTAGTCCGAGACATCTATAAATAGGCTAGAAATCAAGACTTATAGTTTTGATCACTAACATTGACAAACATGCTTAAGATAGCAACGCATGCGAGTTCGACCGAGCAGTGCTCTAACAATCTCCCCCTTTGTCAATTTTAGTCACAAAACTATCAATACATATGGATTACAAAATAAATAAAAATTGTAGCTTCTCATCCAAATGCTTGATCTCCTTGGCATCTTCAACACGACTCGAAAAGTACTCCATGATTCTAAACATGTTCAACTCAGCATCATAGTTGTTGAAGATCCTTAGCGATAACAATGAGAAAAAAAAATGCTCTGAATCATTGTTATGCAGTGTTGTAATATTATTACATGGCATCAAAGATCAATTGTATCACAACTTTGACAATAATACTATGGTGATATGTATCACTCCCCCTTAGTCAATACTTCATCTCAACATGAAAACCACTCCCCCTTACATATTGATCCGTAAACCATATGTATTTGTAGTATGAAACTACACATTAATTCCCCCCCTTTTTGTCAATATAAATTGGCAAAGGTACGAAAATTAGTGGGATCCTCATGAAATTTTCATAGAGATACTTCATGACCAAAAGATAATACCATACCAACTTATTTAGATGCCATCATAAAGCCGAAACTAAATGCATTCATCAAGGAGTTTATAAAGATACAAGATAACCCCTACAATATTCCACAGCCGCACTCCCCACAAAGATTTGGCAATTAAGCACAAGTTCAAAAAGAACTCTCCCCCATAAAATGTCATTCCCGAAAGAACAACAAAGGCGACCTTGCTTTTACAAGAAAAGAAGGATTTCTTTGGATATAGCCAAATCACATGAAAAAACATGAATTTGTATCCAAAATTGTAGGATCAGAATATCGCAACACCAAGATTCTCGCGAAATCCATAGACGACACATTGCGAAGATATCGCGGGTTGGAAGTAAAAACGACGTAATGGATGACGACAGCTAAAAAAACACGAAAGATGTGACAAGTATAGCGAGATTGAGGAGTGTCGCGAGATTTGACATTTGTACATTTGCGATACTTCGCAAGGCATACCCGAAAATAAAGGACAGACTTTGTCATCATCCGCTATGTAATGTCCTATATAAAGAGCCGAATAGGCTTAAGGAAAGGAGAGATCTTTTTCGAGTGTTGAGCAAGTCATTAAGAGAGAGAAAGTTTAGAGTGATTGTAATACTTTGGTTTATCTCCTGTTCATCTTGTAACATTTCTAGAGTTTGATCAATAAAAACTTATAATTGTTCATCTTAAAATGATTTAATTGTATGGAATCTTGTGAGGGGTGTAGTGTGGGATTTCCTGCAACTACATAATGGCGCTAGAAACAGGGACTGACTGAAGGAACAGATTGAAGGTTGTTATCAAGGTTGTTCAAATCAAGAAAATGATAAAACAAGCGGATAAATCAATAAAGATAGAGAAGTTTACCAAAAGGTTGGAGTGTAAATCGATCACAAAAACAATGATCAATGAATTCCATGAGAACGTCAGAGGGAGAATACATAAACGAGACTTTGAAGGAAAGAAAATTGTAACAGTTGAGAAAACATCACCTTTGAGAGATTGGGAAAAACAGAAAATTACGTTTACAGCAGCAGAAATATCAAAAGAAAATTTGGGACACACATCTCCTTTGGTAATCACAGTAGTCACACAGAAAGAAAAGGTGAACACGGTAAAAATTATGGAAGAATGGACAATAAACAGAACTTTGGTGGATATAGGAAGTTCGGCGGATATAATGTTCTACCATACATACAAAGAAATGGGGTACAAAAATGAAGAAATGTCTCCTTCAACCTATCATATTCATGGCTTTGGCAAATCTGTAACAAAACCAAAAGGAGAAATAGAGTTGCGAAGTTTACTAGGAGAAATCGAAACACGAGTAATATTCTGTGTAGTGGATATGGAATCACCATACAACATTTTGTTGGGAAGACCATGGATACATGCGATTAAAGCCGTAGCGTCGACATTACATCAATGCATTAAATTTCCTATGCCAAGTGGGATCGGTGAAATTAAAGGAGATGTGGATAAAGCGAGATTATGTTATCAAATTGAAGTGAAGCAATACGAAGGACGTGCAGAGAAGCGGAAGAATCGTAGGAAAATGGCAAGGGAAGCAAAGAAAGAAGAAGAATTTAGAATTTACATGATAAAAGCAGAGGAAGGAAATGGCATACCTGGCGAAATCTCGGAAGAAGGGAATGGACCTGCGAAGGAGATAAAAGAACCAACACCTATGCGAGAACCTGAGGCCAGTTACACCGCGGCAGAACCAACAAAGGAAGTGAATGTTGGGACCAAAGAAGCACCCAAAATACTAAAAATTGGAACTAAGATGGAGGAGGATGAGGAAGAAAGAACTGTTAATCTGCTGCGAGAATATAAAGACATTTTCGCATGGGATATGGATGAGGTACCGGGAATAGATCCGTCTGTGGCATGTCATAAATTGGAGATTGATAAAAATGTAAGGCCATTCAAACCAAGAATCAGAAAAATCGCAACAACATATCATCCTCAAATAGAAGAAGAGTTACAGAAGATGCTTGATGCAAGAATTATAAGACAAGCAAAATATCCGGAGTGGATAGCAAACATGGTAGTAGTTCTAAAGAAGAATAAAGGGATAAGAATTTGTATAGATTTCACTGATCTAAATAAAGCTTGCCCAAAAATAGTTTTCCATTACCAGATATCCCACAATTGGTAGAATCGGCAGCAAGGAATGATAGAATATCTTCTTTAGATGGATACAAAGGATATAATCAAATCCCTCTCGCTGAAGAAGATCAAGAACACACTGCTTTTTTCGCCCCAAGAGGATTATATTGTTATACAAAAATGCCATTTGGTTTGCGAAATGCTGGAGCAACATACCAAAGAATGGTAGAGAAAGTGTTTGCGAATTGGATACATAAGACACTAGAGGTTTATGTGGATGACATGTTAATAAAAAGTAAAGAAGCAAAAGATCATGTCCAAGATCTGAGAGAAATTTTTGAACAAATGAGACAGTTTAACATCAAAGTTAACCCAGAGAAGTGTATTTTTGGGGTTGCGTCAGGGAAGTTTTTAGGCTACATTGTATCAAAAGAGGGTATACAAGTTGATCCGGCGAAGGTGCAAGCAATTCGCGACATGCCAACCCCAAAGAACAATAAAAGATGTACAAAAGTTAAACGGACACTTAGCTTCACTAGGGAGATTTGTTTCGCGATCATCAGATAAATGCAAACACTTTTTCAACATACTCAAAAAGGGGACAAAATTTAAATGGACGGATGAATGCGAGAAAGCCCTGCAAGGAATAAAAGATTATCTGATGAATATATCTATTTTGCAAAAAGCAGAACCGGAGAAGAACTATTACTATATCTTGCGACGACATCGCACGCATTAAGTGCTGTGTTGTTGCAGCAGATGCAGGAATTGAGAAACCAATCTATTACATCAGTAAAACCTTCAATGCCGCGAGAAAAATTATTCAAAAATCGAAAAGTTAATTTTGGCGCTAGTTTACGCAGCGTTTAAACTTCGCATATATTTTCAAGCACATACAATAAAGGTATTGACAAAGGTACCCATTGAATCAGTAATGAAGAATTCAAAAAGATCATCCAGAGTTGAGAGATGGAATGCACAAATAGCACACTTCAAAATTAAGTATGAAGTACTATCTTCACCCAAATCACAAGTTGTTGCGGAATTTTTAGCAGAATTTCCTTTAGAAGATGATGAAGCAGTGGAAGAAATGATGGATATAGAAGAAGAATATGGAAACCCAAAGGACCTACTGACAGAGCCAGATAGATGGGAAGTGTTGGTAGATGGATTATCAAATGGAGAAGGTAACGGAATTGGAATTGTTTTGATTTCGCCAGAGGGAATTAAAATGGCTTTTTCCTTCAGATTGGAGTTTGTATCCACCAATAATGAAACGGAATATGAAGCTGTCATACATGCTTTGAAATTCGTAATAGAAATGCAGTTGGAAAATGTGAGAATCACCAAGTGACTCATGACTAGTCATTCGACAAATAAAAGGAGAATACACTACAAATGAACCATCTTTAAAGAAATACAAGAAACTTGTTGGAGAACTCACAATGAAAATCCCAAAAATAAAATGGAGACACATACCAAGAAAAGATAATAGACTCATGAGATGCTTTTGCTTTTATCTCAAGTATGATGACAGATCCAATCATGAGATGCATAAAGATACGTACACTTTTATCACCGCGATCAATAAGGAAGAAGAAGGAGAGGTAGACGTAATGATCATAGAAGATGAGGAGCAAACACCTGTTATTGAAGATTGGAGAGCCGAACTTCATGCATATTTGATGAGAGGAGAAACACCGAGAAATAGGCTGGAGGCACACAAATTAAAAAGCCGTGCGACAAATTATGAAATGAGGGATGGGGTACTGTATCGGAGATCCTTTAATGGACCTTCACTCAGGTGAAAAGGCAGTACAACACATTCGCGACAAAGATATTTTTACATTCATATTTGAGAATATCATATGTAGATTTGGAATTCCCGCACAATTGGTATCTGATAATGGGAAGCAGATCGAGGGACAAAATATAGAATTGTTACTTAATGCATTTAAGATAAAATGTGGAAAGTCAACTCCATTATACCCTCAGGCAAATGGGCAGGCAGAAGCAACAAATAAGACAATCGCAAATATATTAAAGAAGAAATTAGGAGGGTACAATAAAGCATGGTGCGAACAGATACATAATGCAGTATGGGCTTACAACACAACCAGACGAGAAGCCACTGGAATGTCACCTTTCTGTTTAACATATGGGGTTGAGGCTGTACTACCAACAGAAGTTATTATCCCAACAACAAAGAGAGAAGCTTAGGAGAAAAATCTTAGTGCGGGTATTATTTTAACTAAATTGGATGAATTAGAAGAAAAAAGAGAAAGGGCCTTGCAACATATGGAAAATTACCAACGAAGATTAGCCCGAGAATATAATAAACGTGTTAAAACACGCGAGTTTCAGCCAGGCGATTTGGTGCTGCGAGAAACACCAATATATCAGCGAGAAAGTGGTGGAAAGCTTGCTAAAAAATGGGATGGACCTTATATCATCAAGGAAATAATTGGGACAGGAGCATATAGATTGATGGACCCTGAGGGTAAAGATGTGGGACGCAGACTCGATAGACCATGGAATAGATTATACTACCCATAAAAAATTATGGTGAAGAAGTAGACTACGGAATGGTACCTGATTGAGACAAAAAGAATTAAATGTTTCATTTTCATTCTCGAAAAACAGGCGAATGTTTCGCACAAGAAAACGACGAAAATTTATCAAACATCAGCGATATTACAAAGGTGCTTACATATACAGAAGAATCAATAAAATAATCATAAATAGCGAACTTAATATGGCGTACACCCTAGTTCGCGAATAAAATTTCGCAAGAGGCAAAAGAACCTAAAGTGCGTCATAGTAAGGGGTACCTACTACAAAAAAAAAAAAAAAAAAAAAAAAAAAAAAAATGGGACGAACCTTCATGGCGTACACCCTAGTTCGCGAATAAAATTTCGCAAGAGGAAATGTACCTAAAGTGCGTCATGTAAGGGGGTATTTGTAAACGTGGCTCAGGGAAAAGGTTACACCTCCCCTGGAACCTGAGTCATGGAGATTGGGGGTAATAACACCCATCCAGGAGAGGTACCTTGGATTTTCAATCTAAGCTAGTGACTTAGATTGACGACCGGGGTCTCTTCTAAGGAGTCGACATTTGACCAAGGCGCCGAGGTACACGGTTGAGCCAAGGGTGCCCGGGGCATTTGAAGTGTCTCGGCCATTCTTGGCAAGTCTCGGCTTATCTTTGCTCGGCCCGAAGAAAACTCCACTTAGGGTGCAGTCTTGTAACCATAATCCCTATAGGCAAAAGGGATAAGAGGCTGCGAAAATAACTGGTTGTTGTTAAGACCGGATGGGAGGAGCTAACCTTTTATGGCAGAAGTACGCCTCCTTGAAGGGGCAACCAGGGGGAAGATAAGGGCGGCACCCTCCATTAGGGAGCTGATAGTGTCAAAAAAGACGTAAATGTCATGAGGCTTCTTACTCAAGGGAGTATCAAGGCTTGTCATATTTATGCAACAATCCTGAAGAGGCAAAAATACAAAAGAGTAGATAAGACGAGATCAATGGGTCATTGCATGCAAGTGTAAAGACGTCCTGCGATTTCGTCGCAAAGACGGCAATGTCATGGGGCTTTATGTTCGCAAGGATATTTAGGCCTATCATATTGTCGCAAGAAAAATATTCTGCAGAGGCAATAATACTAAAAAAATGATAAGACAGGATCAATGGGTCATTACATGAAAGTGTAAAGACGTCCTGCGATTTTGTCGCAAAAATGAGAGGTGGCAAAATAAGACCTTTAACTAGGAAGGCAAAATAAGACCACACAAGAAAAATGATAAGGCAAGATCAATGGGTCATCACATGAAAATGTAAGGACGTCCTGCGATCTTGTCGCAATGATAAAAATTCAAATAAACAAAATGGGAATTGTTAAAAATCAAAGATTGTCTTCCATACAAGAAGGAAGAATAATAAAATACATCTCAAAGGTGATTAAAATGCATAAAGAAGTAACAATGCAAGAAGTAGAATTACAAGAGAAGTTCAATTCTCAATATCGATTTTTTCACCAGAAGGAGATACTGGATGTTCTTCAACAATTTTATTAGCTTCATCAACTACCACACTTTCGCCACTTATCGCATTTTCGCTTAGACCCTCCTTCAATTAAATTCTTCTTAACAGCTTCATCAGGTGGAATTATCTCTTCATCTGCGGAGTCTTCGCCACTTTCATAATCATAATCACTATCAGGAGGGTTAGGAACTTCATCATCACCTACTTCCAAAGGTTCGACAGATACAGGATCAAGAGATTTGGACAATAAGACATCATTCACAAGAACTTCAGCTTTGAGGTGAAATTGGCGAAGGAGTGCTTTCTGATGATTCCTACTCTCTATATCTTTAGAGTAAGTGAGATAGTCGAGTCTTCTTTCTGCCCGATCTCGAGAGCGAGGAAGAGAAGCGGCGAGCAATCAATTTTCTTTGCGAATTTTGGCATAGTCAGATTTCAAAGTGGAAATGGAGGAATGAAGATTTTTCTCAGATTCTGCAAAAATAAAGAATGTAGAAAATAATTCAGATTTTCTCGCAAGAAAATACCATAAATTCAAGAAACCAAATTGATTAAGGTAGTCAAGTATCATGACTATCTTCCTTTTGCGAGATAAGATATTGGGTTAAAGCCAAAGAACTATTCTCCAAATGATTCATGGCACTGTCAAAATTATCTCCAACTAAACCTTTCAGTCGAGATCGCAAGCTCTTTTCGTTAGAAACAAGTAAGGCGTTTTCCTTCGCAAGAGAAGAATGAGATTCTTCTAACTTGGAATATTGATCCTTGAGTTGGCTTGTTTTTACACTTAAAGTTATTCTACCTTGGATAAGTTTATCCCTCTCAACAGTAACTTCTTCGAGTTTACTTCTCAGTGAACAGAGAGATCGTTCTTGTTCTTTATACATTTTTTGACAGACATCAAGTTGTTGCGAGGAAATCGCCACCTTATTTAACAAAGCTCGCTTCTCTTGAGAAAGAGTCCCATTTTCATCTGATAAAGTTTCCAACTCCAAATTAGTTGTAGTCAAAGAGTAAGAGAGATGAGATAATTCGCTACTTAATGAACCCTGCTTCTGAACTAAGTCAGCATTTTCTTTAGAAAGATTTTCTATTTGATCAACAGAATATGTATGAAGATTATCTAATTGGTTATATTGCTCCATCCAAACGTCTCTGTCCATTCGAGTTTCTTCAACAACATATTCCAAATGATATATCTCCATTTTTCGCTTCTGGTTCAAAGCTTAAAGGGCGAACAAGGGATTCTTGTATGTCATAATAAAAAAAATATATATATATATATATATATACCTTTTAAGGAAGGAGAGGGGAGTTGTACCTTTTAATTCTTCGTTCTTCTTACGAAGATTGTCACGATCCAGTGAGATATTTTGAAGTTTTTGATTCTCAAGATGGAGAGTGTCACACTTTGCAGTCATGGCTTGGAGATTGTTCTTCAAGATTTTAACTTCTTGCTTTAAAGATGTTTGCGAAATTCTGTCAGAACCAAAGTATTTACTTAAAATCTCGCAGACATTAGACTTGATAGGATCAACGGAGGTCTTCTTGGTGTCATTCATAATATCTGATAAAACTTTGAAAGCCACGTCCATTCCCTCCAAGTTTTCCTTAGTAAGAGGGATAGACTCGGATGAAGAAGAAGTGACGACAGAAGAGGGGAGAATTGAATCATCTTTAGTCGCAAGAATGTCATGAGAAGATGGAATTTGATGAAGGTTAATGACTGGGGGAAAGGCAGAGGCATCGATAGTAGGAGAAGAAAATGGTTCATTCACAATAGGACTATCATGAGGAACTTCATCTATGGAAAACTCAGACATAGGAGGAAAATCAGCAGCGAGATTTTCGCTGACAGTATGGGTAGATTTATCTTGCGACGATATCGCAGGAGGAGTTGTAAGCTTAAATATAGGAAAACGAACAGAGGTTTCAACATTTTTAGAACGACGAGATCTTTTGGGGGATCTATCGATGTTTTTGTCATCCTGCGAATCACAAGTTAAATAAGAAACAGAGGCAACAATATTGTTATTAGAAGAGTAAATGTTTCTTAATACCTTGCTATTCGCAGGCTTTCTCTTGTGTGCAACGGATTTTGGTTGCGAACCCTTGGATGTTTTAGGATTTTGGACTTTGAATTTGGTGACAGGGACGTTCTTACTAAAACAGAAACAATAAGGGAATTAATCAGAGATGAACAAAATCAAATAAAGTAATCTCAGTAGAAGAGTTCAAATGGATCACATGCAGTATGATTTACAAACCTTGATGGCTCCATAAGAATAGTAACAGAGAAGATTTACAACAATATGAACAACAACAAAAGTTGCAGACGATAAAGGATTTACAAAGAATGCAGAGATGAAGAAGATGAAGTAAAAGAAAAGAAAGATATTCTCGATAAATCTCTCCTTAAATAGACAAGAAAAGGATGACCGGTTAGCATTTAATGTGCCGGTAAAAAGGGGAATATATAACACGTGTAAGCAGTTTTATTGGATTTACGGAAGCTTGTCGGCAGAAAAATAAAGAAAAGAAATGAATGGCCGCGACATTTTGAAAAGACTAGTTCTCATGACGTTATCTTCTTCGCGGAGAAGACATGAGAAGAGGCAAGATGTAGGATCAGAATATCGCAACACCAAGATTCTCGCGAAATCCATAGACGACATATTGCGAAGATATCGCGGGTTGGAATTAAAACGACGTAATGGATGACGACAGCTAAAACACGAGAAAGATGTGACAGTGTGGCGAGATTGAGAAGTGTCGCGAGATTTGACATTTGTACATTTGCGATAATTCGCAAGGCATACCCGAAAATAAAGGACAGCTTAGCTGTTATCCGCTATGTAATGTCCTATATAAAGAGCCGAATAGGCTTAAGGAAAGGAGTGATCTTTTTCGAGTGTTGAGCAAGTCATTAAGAGAGAGAAAGTTTAGAGTGATTGTAATACTTTGGTTTATCTCCTGTTCATCTTGTAACATTTCTAGAGTTTGATCAATAAAAACTTATAATTGTTCATCTTAAAAATGATTTAATTGTATGAATCTTGTGAGGGGTGTAGTGTGGGATTTCCTGCAACTACAAAAATATTCAATTGAAATAACCACAAGAGAACACATGATTAGTTCAATTGTAATACACAACTAAATTAACCACAAGAAAGTGATCAACTTAATTGGCCATGCTCGACATAAGAGAACTTACGGAGCAACACAGTATGTGCACAAAAGTGTGGATCGGAGATCGACCAATACTGCGGAATATACAAGGATTCATTCTATTTTCCATCATTATTTGCACAATGACATACAATAGACTTAATCCTTGTAAACAAAAGTTTTATCCTTTCTTCCATCAAATAATGACATAAAGGCTTTAACTTTTGTAATGTCAAAAGTTCATTCTATCTATTATCAATACTTTCATACTGACATAATAGAGATAATTTTGAACAAGTATGGGACAGTCATAGGTTCACGGACATAAACAACATATCCCATAACAATTTGCAATATATAAAATCATCAAGATTAAAATTGCAAAAATCATCTTCAAAAAAAACTTAGAGTTTAAATAAATAAATCTAAAAACATTGAAGATGAAAACGTTGAACATAGCTATGTGTACTCGCAATAATGGCTATTCCAAACCCTAGTTATTCTTCTAAAAACACAAGAAATAAATTCTCATAAGAAGATTTACTAGACATTGAGACCTCTGAAGAATTCTTTATCGTCCCCGAACTCCTTGTCGTCAACAACCATAGGTACATGAGGTTCATGGAGAAATGAATCAATTCTAACAAACCTTCTAGGCTGATGATTTCGAACCAGGGCCTTCTAAATTTCGAGAGTTCTCATAACAACCGCCTTTATTTGCTGAATCTCCTTCCTTGTTTCCTTCAACTCTTCAAGAACACCAGAAAATTTCTTAGTATTTGAAGGAACAGCTCTTGGCTTCCTCACATTCCTTCTTTTTCTTTTCAAATTAAGTTGGAGGTAGTGGAGATTTCTCTTTTTCCATCATGATTGATGGCTTAACAATCATATTAACATCTTTTCCATCAGAGCACATGATGTTTGGATTATCCATACGTGTATGTGTTTGTGAGAGGAAATCACAATTTAAACTCAACATGCAGTCTTAAGATAAAAAGAGTTTCAGAGATGGAAAAGGAATGTAGGGTTACAGAACCTTTTAACCACACAGGTTCACGCACGCACAATTCACAACCCTAAAGAGAGTAGAATTGTCGAGAATAACCCTCTTTTTATTGAATACACAGGGAAGTCCCTTCCAATATCAATTAGATATGAAAGAATTCCAAATCATACAGCAAATCTAAGAAAACAAAAAAAATTTCTTTAAGCCTGAGGTGTGCACAATCTTGTCTCTTTTAATCAGGCACATGAGACAAGATGCACCAAAACAACACAATTAAGTTGTGTTGCGGTGAACAACAATTTGTCCACCATAGCCTTTTTGAAAGGAATTCATAGACCCTTGTATATCAAATTGTTTAGACAATTCTCTTTTCTCTAGTGGAAACAAACTTCTTTGAATAGGATAAAATCTTACATACCTCAGCGGTTTTTTGAACAAGTTTAAGCTTGTTTGCTAGGCGATTTGCTCTTCGTTGAACTTTCTTAACATGTCTCATCTTGTGTTTATACTTGAAACACTTTGAAAGTTCATGACCTTTGAGTGAACAATAAGAGCATGTCAATGGATAAGCTGATTCAGACGCCTGAGATGTGCAAGCTGCTAGGCACAGAGTGGAACCTGAAAAATCAGACAGAGAGTTTCCAACAGAAAGGTTAATTTTTTCTTCCAGATTGATTGAGTCTTCTTCTGGAATAATATCAAGATTGATGTATGTATTGCTACAATTATCAAAATCAGTATCTTCACAAAGAAGTGCAACACTTGATTTTCCGTCTTCATTGGAATCATAGTGATCAGACATTTCATCAAGAGTTGCAGCAATACCTTTGTTCCCAGTGTATTTTCTAAGGTTTGGAAACTCATTTTCAAAATGACCAAAATATTTACACTTAAAGCATTGTGGCATATCCTCATCATCAGCCTCATCAGCATCCCTGTTTTTAGGAGGAATGCGATTATGAGGTTTACCTGATGATCTGGGTTTGTCTCTGGAGAACCGTTTACTTCTCTTCAATAAGAGATCTTTAAGCTGTCTTGTGATCAAAGAGACTGATTTGTCAAGATATTCATATGATGAATCAGCCTCAGAAAAATCATCCTCAGAGACATAAACACTTTTACTTTTGTCAAGTAATTTAGTGTTCTTTTGTGCTTTGAAGGCAATATCCCTTCCGATTTTGGATGTATGCTCATAATCAAAGATCTTTAGCTTTCCAACCAGTGTATTTCTGGAGAGAGCATCAAGGTTATTTCCCTCAATAATGGCATGCTTCTTAGAATCGTATATAGATGGCAACGATCTGAGGATTTTCATCACAATGTTCTTTTCAGGAATAGTCTTACCAATGCAAAAGATGCATTAACAATTTCAGACACTTTGTGATTAAACTCATCAAATGAATCTTCATCTGCCATACGAAGGTTTTCCCAATCAGAACTTAGGTTTTGAAGCCTATCTTCCTTTTCACTGGTGTTCCCTTCGAATACGATTTCTAAGATATTCCAAGCATCTTTAGACCGAGTGCACGTAGTCACATGGTGCTGAAGATCTGGGGTAATGGCATTCAAACCGTCGGAGTTTTGCTTTGAAGCAAGTATCTCGGCAGCGTCATATGCACCAATGTTCTTTGGAACGGTCGCATTTCCTATTGCCACAATGGGAGCATCATAGCCATTAACAACATAAACCCATGATTGAAAATCACGCGCTTGAAGAAAGGCACGCATAGCAATTTTCCACAACAAGTAATTTGAGCCATCGAAGACTGGTGGTACGTTTATATAGATAGCACTTCTGTCCATATCAGATCGATACAAACACAGACTTCTAAGGTCTTTAATGTGTTTGCCTGCTCTGATACCAATTGAAAATGTGGGGGTCTAACAACCTGTTTTGGGCTAAAAACTGATTCTGCTGGAAATGATAAATTTGGGTGTGCCGTCGAGAAACGAATCTAAACCCTAAACAAATGCATTGCACAGGAGTACTTTAGATTCGCAAGATCAATCTGTACAATTCTGGCCTAAACCAAGAAATGGCCGTTCCAGTCTTACTTCGATCAAAAAGTGAAGGAGAAGGGTTGATCTTAGGGAGGGAAGCGAAGAAGGTATTGAGATCAAAATATTGAATTTTGAGGGTGTGGCTGTTTTATGACTTGTATCAAATTTGGAACTGGCTTGTGGAATATAAGCTATCAGTTCTTTTGGTGTTTTTCTAGATACTTGTGTTGTTGTTAACCAACACTGTCATGTTGGTCGAAATAGGTTGAAAACCTATTTATACAAGTCATTGAGCCCCCTGATCTCGTAGGAAGTGGAGACAGTTAAGTAGTGGAAAAATGGGGTTGTGTAGAAGCGCTTTACCATCACGTTCCCATTGCGAGAGGAAACTGGTTAGCTTTACTCCCACTATTATGTTACTTTTATCTAACTGTTCGCTCTTTCCTGACACTTTCTTGTAATGGGTGCATTGCACGCCGCACGCTGTAAACCGCCAGACCAATACCCTGATGAGTATCCCCCAGTTTGTGACATGTTTGATGTCTCGAGTGTTTCGTGGAAAAATATGCAACAAGTTGCTGAGTGGGTCTAATGTGCAAGACCTAGTTATTCTGACCAATCGCACGCAAGCTAGGAGGCATAATGGCATAGTGGCACAGTGGCTAAGTGGCGCCTGTTAGTGGCGTAATGGCAACGTGGCACCTGTTAGTGGCACAATGGCAATGTGACGCCAGTTGCCTGGTGTTGTAGCCGCACCAGTGGAATGGTGGTGTAGCCGCGCCAGCGGCATGGTGTTGTGGCCGCGCCTGTGGCATGATGGTGTAGCCGCGCCAGCGGCATGGTAATGTGGCCGCGCCAGTAGCATGGTAATGTGGCCGTGCCAGTGGCATGATGGTGTAGCCGCGGCCACTATATCTTAGCATATTGGTGTTAAACCCTGGCCTAATTAGGGTTTGGCATATCAAAACCCTAACGCGCGCGGCTAGGTGGTGCGGTACGGCATGGCCTGCCAATTGGCATACTGGCACGATTTGGCAGGTTGACTGGCCAATTGGCATGGCGCCTGCGGTGATGGCTATTTGGGCGCGTTGGGGAGCGGCCAAACTTAATAAATCAAGTGGCCAAATCGTACGACCGTGATTGTTTTTTGGAGACTGGCTTGGGCCATCTAGATTATATTCCTAATGGAATTAGGCGCATCGACCCACTAACTTCCAATCTTTATTAAAAGTGTGTGTCGCGGGTTTTGAGTGATCTGATTGGTTGATAGGAGAGGGGGATATCAAGAGAAATATGGAGCGTGGCCAACAGCCATAGGCGGCGCCTATTGGAGCAGATTGGCCGGCTATGTGGCGTGGCCGCGCCTCTTTCGTCATTGCTCTTTATTTGCCACAATTCCTCCTTTGTTGCTTGTTTTCTGGTAGGACTTTGCTCCTACTAGCTCCATGGTGGATTAATTTCCTAGCTCGCCTAGGTTTGGTCTCGACCAATAGGGTTCGAGATATTGCACAAGACGCAAAAAAACCTAATTTTTGCAAATTAATTAGGCCAAAATTTGGATCTTGTGAGCTATCACAAAATTGAACAAATTTGAAAAAATTTGTGCGTTGACACAAAATTATTTAACTTTGTTTTCAGAGAGTAGTTAGCGCATCTTATGACCGAGTAGTTTCATGCAGACCTTAATCTTGATACTTCGTGAAATTCATGCTACTGAGCTGCGAGTGAAAACTAATTGTCATGTCATACCAATATTAAGGGTTCAGCCGGGGAACATAGCATATGAAAAATATTCAATAAGCCATACATTAATGAATAATGCAGGCGAGAATTTTCAGAATGTTTGGGATTGTTGCTATATGCACCATTCTGAATAAATTACATATAAATATACTGAATTGGTCAATACATGTGTAAGTAGAGAGGCTTGGGCACTCATTACTTTTATATGGCTCAGTCTTTTTGCAGAACGACAGCGCATCAAATACAGGGTTTTAAAATTTTAGGCCTGAACTAAAAACCACCATCAACATTAAGTCCCGTGCTTAGCACGTAACAGTGACATTGTTGCGGGGTAAGAACTAGATGGTGATAGATGAAAATAAAATTCATGAGAAGAGTAAGCAGACGTTAACAGGAGATAGGCCGGCTTGGCCTTTGAGCATAACATGTTTAATGAAACGTCGAGGAAAGTAGCAATCACTCTTCTAGCACGTTGATGCCGAGAACACTAAAATGATGTATTTAAGTAGTGGAGTCTCGACTAATGGGTGTTAAGGCAGTCGAGCCTTGAATACAAAGATGAGTGTTAGGGTGGTGGAGCCTTCAGCACTATAATGTGTTGAGGCAGTGACGTCTGACAACACAGGTGAGTGATGAGGAGATTAGGCATCTCAGCACTAAGATGAAGATGTGTTGAGGCAGTGATGCCTGACAACACAGTAGTGAATGTTGAGGTATTTGTACATCTCAACACTAAAAAGAGGGTGTGTTGAGGCAGTATGCCTGACAACACAATAGTGAATGTTGAGGAATTTGTACATCTCAACACTAAAAGGAGGATGTGTTGAGGCAGTATGCCTGACAACACAATAATGAGTCTTGAGTAATTTGCACGTCTCAACACTAAGAGGAAGGATGTGTTGAGGCAGTTTGTTTGGTAATACAGTAGTGAGTGTTGAGGAATTTGAGTGTCTCAACACTAACAGGAAGATGTGTTGAGGCAGTGATGCCTGACAACACAGTAGTGAATATTGAGGAATTTGTACGTCTCAACACTAAAAAGAGGATGTGTTGAGGTAGTATGCCTGACAACACAATAGTGAATGTTGAGGAATATGTATGTCTCAAAACTAAAAGGAGGATGTGTGGAGGCAGTATGCCTGACAACACAATAGTGAGTGTTGAGGAATTTTCACGTCTCAACACTAAGAGGAATGATGAGTTGAGGTAGTTTGTCTGGCAACACAGTAGTGAGTGTTGAGGAATTTGAGCGTCTCAACACTAAGAGGAAGATGTGTTGAGGCAGTGATGCCTGACAACACAGTAGTGAATGTTAAGGAATTTGTACGTCTCAACACTAAAAAGAGGATGTGTTGAGGCAGTATGCCTGACAACACAATAGTGAATGTTGAGGAATTTGTATGTCTCAACACTAAAAAGAGGGTGTGTTGAGGCAGTATGCCTGACAACACAATAGTGAGTGTTGGGGAATTTGCACGTCTCAACACTAAGAGGAAGAATGTGTTGAGGTAGTTTGCTTGGCAACACAGTAGTAAGTGTTGAGAATTTGAGCGTCTCAACACTAAGAGGAAGATGTGTTGAGGCAGTGATGTCTGACAACACAATAGTGAATGTTGAGGAACTTGTACGTCTCAACACTAAAAAGAGTATGTGTTGAGGCAGTATGCCTGACAACACAATAGTGAATGTTGAGGAATTTGTACATATCAACACTAAAAGGAGGATGTGTTGAGGCAGTATGCATGACAACACAATAGTGAGTGTTGAGGAATTTGCACGTCTCAACACTAAGAAGAAGATGTGTTAAGGCAGTGATGCCTGACAACACAGTAGTGAATGTTGAGGAATTTGTACGTCTCAACACTAAAAAGAGGATATGTTGAGGCAGTATGCCTGACAACACAATAGTGAATGTTGAGGAATTTGTACGTCTCAAAACTAAAAGGAGGATGTGTGGAGGCAGTATGCCTGAAACACAATAGTGAGTGTTGAGGAATTTTTTATGGTCTGGAGATGCTGAAAAACGTAAGTATTTTACGGTCCTTTATGATGATTTGTGTTGTTCGAAGCGTGAAGGTGGTCTTGGCCTTAAGAAATTGAAAGATGTAAATAGGGCCATGCTTATGAAGCTTTGGGTTTCTATTCGTGACTCAAACAAGACTTGGTCCAGGTTTTTGAGAGCGAAATACTTCAAATTAAATGGCAATTTGATTGATTATAAACTGGGTTCTTCGGTTTTTCCAGGAATCAGATTGGTTCACAATTTTGTGCAAAGACATACTCGCTCAATTATAGGCTAATACTTCCTTATTTTTTGATAATTGGTGTGGTGATTTTTCGATTGCACAGAGGCTTGGCATCACTTCCAAAGGCCCTAATGATTTTAAGGCCAAAGTGAGTGATATTATTGTTGATGGTGCTTTGGTTATCCCTTCGAAGACGAGAGATTTGATGTTGCGCTGCCATATTGATGTTGACAATTTACCTATTATTGCTGGTGGTGAGGATTACAAAATTTGGGACCTTGATATCAAGGGAGTTTTTTATGTCAAATCGGCTAAGGCTGCAATTAAAGCTCCAGCGGAGATTGTGCCTGCGGCGGTTCTTTTCACGAGACAAGTTGTGCATCCTACTTTGAGTGTGCAATTCTGGAAGGTTTGGAAGAAGCAATGTTTCCCTACTGAAGATAACATCACTAAGAAGACAGGCAGGGAAATGCCGTCTATGTGCCGCCTGTGTAGAGTAAGTTGTGAAGATGTTAGCCATATCACTTGGCATTGCAGAATTGCTAAGCGAATTTGGGCTTGGGCGGCTGGAATTTTTAATCTGCAAGCAAAAGAAGATCTTGTGGCCTCTTATAAAGCTACAAAGGGGCGTAGTAGGATGGTGAAGGATCTGTGGCTTGTTGCAAATCTTGCAATAGTTACAGAATTATGGAAAATGCGCAACAAGGCTTATTTTGATGATATGCGAGTTCGATGGCTTGGCTTTAAAGGTAGAGTTTATCAGGTTATACGTGATTACTCTATTAGATTAAAGGGTCATATGTATAACAACATGGAGGATTGGCGTATTTTGGAGTTTTTTAGAGTTAAGCATAGATCATGCAAGAACTCGACTCCTCTTGAAGTTAGTTGGACGTCGCCCAATATTGGAGAGATAATGATCTGTTGTGATGGTGCTTCACGTGGAAACCCAGGACAAGCTGGTTCTGGTGTTACTTTTCGAGATTCAAATTCGGCAATCCTTGGTGCTCTTTGTGTTGGTCTTGGCTGGCAAACCAACTATTATGCGGAAGTTTGTGCGGTTATTTATGGTGCCATGGTTGCCAAAAGGTGGAATGTTACAAATCTTTGTGTTAGGTCGGACTCTATGAGTTGCATTCTAGCTCTTCAGAAGGGTCAATTACCATGGCAGCTGATGGAGAAGTGGAAAATGGCGAGAAGTTTCTATAAAAATATACGCTATGTTCATAGCTATAGGGAAGTTAATTTTTCTGCAGATACTTCGGCAAAACAAGCATGTTTGTTGGCCGAAGATGAGTATGAGTTTTATGAGGGTGGGCCAGGTTTTATTCTTTCTGTAGAATGGCCTGGAGAGGTTTATTTTCGTTTCTAGTAGGTCTTATTGGCGTGTAGCCTAACGGCTAGACGCAAGTTCGACCTCAGCCCTGTACAGTTCCGCTTTTTTACTTTTTAATATATTGTTGACCGAGTAAAAAAAAAAAGAGTGTTGAGGAATTTGCACATCTCAACACTAAGAGGAAGGATGAGTTGAGGCAATTTGCCTGGCAACACATTAGTGAGTGTTGAGGAATTTGAGCGTCTCAACACTAAGAGTGTAGTTGCAGGAAATCCTACACTACACCCCTCACAAGAATCTATACAATCAAATCATTTTAAGATCAACAATTGTAATTTTTATTGATTAAACTCTTTAAAATGCTTACAAAGTGAAATGGAAATTAGTTAAAGAATTACAATCACTCTAAACTTTCTCTCTCTTAATGACTTGCCCAACACTCGAAAAAGATCCCTCTTCCAATTGGCCTGCTCGGCTCTTTATATAGGGTGTTACATAATGGATGACAGCTAAGCTGTCCTTTATTTTCAGGAATAACTTGCGAAATATCGCAAGTGTACAAATATATAATCTCGCAACTCTCCTAGATCTCGCTAGGTCTTCATATCTTTCTCGTGTTTTGGCTGTCGTCATTCATTGCGTCATTTATATTACTCATCTGCGACACCTTCGCAATGCTGTCGTTTATTGATCTCGCAAGGTATTGATGTCGCGATATTCTGATCCTACATCTTGCCTCTTTTCATGTCTTCTCTGCGAATAAGAGAATGTCATGAGAACCAGTATTCTAAAATGCCGCAACCATTTGTTTTTCATCAATTTTTGCCGACAAGATTCCGTGAATTAGGGATGACTGCTTACACGTGTCTAAAATTTCCCCTTTTTACCGGCACATTTAATGCTATCCGGTTACCCTTTTCTTGTCTATTTAAGGAGGAGTTCCTTATGAAAGTGTTTCTTTTCTTTTACTTCGTCTTCTTCATCGTCTGCAACTTTTTATTGCTGTTTTTCTTTCTTCTCGCTCTTTGTTCTCATCTCTTTTCAAGCATCGTTTCTATGGAGCCATCAAGGTTTGTTAGTTTTGTGAATTTGATCTTTTTGTAATTGATCTCTCCTATTAAAGTTGTTTTGTTTTGACATTGTTCTTCTTTTAATGATTCCTATGTTTGTTTTTGTTTCAAGTAAGAACAAATCTAACACCAAGTTCACCGTCCTAAACCCCGCTATTCCCCCGCTTCGCAATCGAAAGTTACGATTACTAAAAGAAAGCCTGCGAATGACAAGGTATTTAAGAAACATCTACTCTTCTAATAACAATATTGTTGCCTCTGTTTCTTATTTAACTTGTAATTCGCAGGATAACAAAAATGTTGATAAATCCCCGAAGAAACCTCGCCGTTCTAAGCCTGTTGCATCTTCTATTTCCTTTCCTTCATTCAAGCTCACAACTCCTCCTGCAGTATCTTCGCAGGATAAACCATCTTCTCTTGCGATATCTTCGCAGATAAATCAATTCCTCCTTCGCAGATAAACCATCTTCTCTGCGATATCTTCGCAGGATAAATCAATTCCTCCTCCTATTCTCGCCATCTCTCGAAAATGCCACCGTCGATATTCCCCGAATTTTCCATCAATGAAGTTCCTCAAGATGGACCCCTTTCTACTTTTACCATCAATGCCTCTGTCTCACCCCCACTCATTAATCTTCATCAAATTTCTTCTTCTGGCATTTCTATGACCAAGGATGACTCAATTCTTCCTTCCTCTCCCACCATTACCTCTTCATCTGGGTCTATCCCTCTTACCAAAGAAAACCTGGAGGGGATGGATGTAGCTTTCAAAGTTTTATCAGACATCATGAATAATGTCAAGAAGACCTCCGTTGATCCCATCAGGTTTAGCGTTTGCGAGTCTTTGAGTAAATATTTCGGTTCTGACAAAATGTCGCAAATGTCTTTAGAACAAGAGGTTAAGACATTGAAGAATAATCTTCAAAACATTTTTTGGATCGTGATAATCTTCGCAAGAAGAACGAAGAATTAAAAGGTATTAATTCTCCTCCCCACCTTTTTTTTTTTTTTTTAAGACCTTGTTCGCCTTTCAAGCTTTAAACCAGAAACGAAAAATGGAGATATATCAGTTGGAATATGTCATTGAAGAAACTCGAATGGATAGAGATGTTTGGATGGAGCAATATAACCAGTTAGATAATCTTCATACATGCTCTGTTGATCAAATAGATAATCTTACCCAAGAGAATGTTCACTTAGTTCAGAAGCAAGACTCGCTGAATAATAAATTATCTCATCTCTCTTATTCTTTGAGTAAATCTAATTTGGAGTTGGAAACCTTATCAGATGAGAATGGAACTCTATCTCAAGAGAAGCGAGTTTTCTTAAACAAGATGGCGATTGCTTCGCAACAGCTTGATGTCTGTCAGAAAATATGTAATGAACAAGAACAATCTCTCTGTTCACGAGAAGTAAACTTCAAGAAGTCATCATTGAGAGGGATAAACTTATTCAGGGTAGAATAACTTTAAGTGTGAAAACCAGCCAACTGAAAGACCAATATTCCAAGTTAAAAGAATCATATTCTTCTCTTGCTAAGGAAAATAACTTGCTTGTTTCCAACGAAAAGAGTTTGCGCTCTCGATTAAAAGGTTTGGTTGGAGATAATTTTGACAATGCCATGGATCACTTGGAGAATAGCTGCTTGGCTTTGACCCAACATCTTATTTCGCAAAAGGAAGGTAGTCATAGAAATTGACTGCCTCATCTATTCTTCCTTTATCAAGTCTTCAAATCTTTTGTCTATATAACTCCTGTTGTTCTTTGTTTTTGCAGATTCTGAGAGAGATCTTCGCTCCTCCCTTTATATTCTGGAGTCTAACTATGCCAAGATTCGCAAGGAGAATTCGTTACTTGTTTCTACTCTTGCAAAGTCTCGCGACCGGGCTGAAAGAAGATTGGATTATCTTACTCACTCCAAAGACATCCAGAGTAGAAATCACCAGAGGGCACTCCTTCGCCAATTTCATCTCAAAGCAGAAGTCATCGTGAATAATATATTATTGTCCAAATCTCTCGACCCTATATCTATCGCACCTCTGGAAGTTGAAGAGGATGAAATCCCTAATTTTCCTGATAGTGATTATGAGTACGAAAGTGGTGAGGATGTCGCGAATGAAAAGGCGATCCCCTCTAAAAATGAAGCTGTCAATAATGACCCAAGTAAAGGGGGTTCTGGCGAGAATCAACCAACTGGCGAAAATGTGAAAATTGTTGAAGCTGATAAAATTATTGAAGAGTGTTTCACATCTCCTGCTGGCGAAAAAATGATGTAGAGAGTTAAACTTCTTTTATAATTTTGTATTTTCTATCTTCTTTATCTTCATAACTTTTTGCATAAGACGCTTTTCAATTACTTCTGAAGTGCACTTTTTGATAAGAAAGATTGAGTCTACTGTTGAACAATTCTCTTATTTCCTCTTACTATCTTATAAATGACTTTTTCTTTTGTGGTTTTGCTTATATTCAAATGATTAAGCAAGTCGTTCTGAATTAATATTTGCAAGTTCAGTCTCGCAAGCTTGTTCGCTTACTCTTTTTGTGTGGTCTTATTTTGCCTTCCTAGTTAAAGGTCTTATTTTGCCACCCCTCGTTATTGCGACAAAATCGCAGGACGTATGTACACTTTTATGTAAAGACCCATTGATCTTGCCTTATCGTTTTCTTAGTATTATTGCCTCAGCAGGATGTTTTCGTTGCGACAATATGACATGCCTAGAAGTTCTTGCGAATTTAAAGCCCCATGACATTGCCGTCTTGCGACGAAATCGCAGGACGTCTTTACACTTTCATGTAAAGACCCATTGATCTCGTCTTATCCTCGCGTTAGTATTATTGCCTCTTCAGGATCATCGCACAAATATGACAAGCCTAAATTTTCTTGCGAAAATTCAGCCTCATGACATTTGCATCTTAAGACACTTATCATCTCCCTAATGGAGGGTGCCGCCCTTATCATCTCCCTGGTTTCCCCTTCAAGGAGGCGTACATCGGCCATATAAGACTAGATCCTCCCATCCGGTCTTAACAACAACCAGTTGTTTTCGCAGCCTCTTATCCCTTATACCTATAGGGCTTATGCGAGACTGCACCCTAAGTGGAGTTTTCTTCGGGCCGAGTGCAGCATGTGCCAAGACTTACCAAGAATGGACGAGACACTTCAAATGCCCCAGGCACTCTTGGCTCAACCGTGTACCTCGGAGCCTTGGTCATACACTGATTCCTTGGAAGAGACCCTCGGTCGTCCAACCAGGGTATAACCTTATATATATAGTTGGAAATCCAAGGTATCTCCCCCGGATGGGCTTTATTGACCCCAAATTTCCATGACTCGGGTTCCAGGGGCGGTGTAACCTTTTCCCTGAGCCATGTCAAGAGATACCCCCTTATATGACGCACTTTGGGTCTTACATTTGCCTCTTGCGAAATATCATTCGCGAACTAGGGTGTACGCCATAAAGGTTCGTCCCGTTTGTATAAATCATTCATTTTTGATTATCTCTTTTTTTTTTTTTGCGAGATATTCGCACATTCCTTCTTTATTTTATGCAATTTCGGAATCATTCTTTTGCAAAAAACTTTTATATGAATTCATTTCACTTTATCCATTCAGTACTTCGCAGTCTAATCTTTTCCCACAATCTTTTATGGGTAATATCTCTTCAGATATAATCTATTCCATGGTCTATCCAATTTGTGGCCCACATCTTTGCCCTCGGGATCCATCAATCTATATGCCCCTGTTCCAACTATCTCCTTAATGATATAAGGTCCATCCCATTTTTTCGCTAGCTTGCCACCACTTTCTCGCTGATATGCTGGCGTTTCTCTCAATACTAGATCGCCTGGTTGAAATTCTCGTGTCTTGACACGTTTGTTATATTCTCTGGCTAATCTTTGCTGATAATTCTCCATATGTTGTAGTGCTCTTTCTCTTTTCTCTTCTAATTCATCTAGCTTGATTAAAATGTTACCCGCACTAAGATTTTTCTCCCAAGCTTCTTTCTTTGTGGTTGGAATCATAACTTCTGTTGGAAGTACAGCTTCAACTCCATATGTCAAACAAAAAGGTGGCATTCCCGTAGCTTCTTGCCTGGTTGTATTGTAAGCCCATACTGCATTATGCACTTGTTCACACCATGCTCTATTATGTCCTTCTAACTTCTTCTTCAATATGTCTGCGATTGTTTTGTTTGTTGCTTCTGCCTGTCCATTAGCCTGCGGGTATAAAGGAGTTGATTTCCCATATTTTATCTGAAACGCATTAAGCAACAGTTCTATATTTTGTCCTTCAAAATGTTTCCCATTGTCAGATACCAACTCAAAGGGATTCCAAATCTGCATATAATATTCTCGAATATGAAGGTAAAGATATCTTTATCGCGAATGTGTTGTACCGCTTTTACTTCGCCCATTTTGTGAAATAATCAGTAGCGACAATTAGATATCTTCTACGCCTGTTCCTGGTAAAAATGGTCCCACAATGTCTAAACCCTACTTTCCAAAAGGCCATACACTTGTTGAATAATTTAATGGTGCCCCAGGTGCATGTATTTTCTTTCCGTGCCTTTGGCAATCTTCGCAACGCCTTGATATTTGTTTCGCATCCTCATGCATATACGGCCAATAATAGCCTTGCATTTTTGCCTTATGTGCTAAAGATCTTCCGCCACTGTGATTGCCAGCATCCCCACTGTGCAACATATTTAATATTGTTTCTCCTTCTCTTTGTGTTAAACATCTAAGCGAGGGTCCATTAAAGGATCTTCGGTACAATACCCCATCTCTTAGTTCATAATTTGTTGCACGGCTTTTTAATTTGTGTGTCTCTAATCTGTTTCTTGGTGTTTCCCCTTTCATCAGATATGCATGAAGTTCTGCTCTCCAATCTTCATCGCAGAGCATTTGTGTTCCATCTTCTATTAGCATCACATCTGTCTCTTGCTCTTCCTCTTTATTAATTGATGGTGATAGAAGTGTCTGTATTTTTATGCATCTCGCAGCTGGATCCGTCATCATACTTGATATAAAGGCAAAAGCATCTGCGAGTCTATTATCTCTCCTTGATATATGTCTCCATTTTATTTTTGGTATCTGTATTGACAACTCTTCAACAAGTTTCTTGTACTTTTTCAAAAATGGTTCATTTGTAGTATATTCTTTTTTTATTTGGCGAATAGCTAATTGTGAATCACCGGTGATTCTCACATTTTCCAACTTCATTTCTATTGCGAATCGCAGAGCATGTATTATAGCTTCATATTCTGTTTCATTGTTGGTAGATGCAAATTCCAATCGAAAGAAAAAGCTATTTTATTGCCTTCTGGCGAAATCAAAATGATCCCAACTCCGTTGCCTTCCCCATTTGACGATCCATCTACCAATATTTCCCATCTGTTTTGCTCAGTTAATAAATCTTTTGGATTTCCATGGTCTTCTTCTATATCCATCATTTCTTCCACCGCTTCATCCTCTTCCAAAGGAAATTCTGCAACAACTTGTGATTTTGGTGAAGATAGTATTTCATATTTGAGTTTGCAATGACTTACTTGAGCATTCCATCTCTCAACCCTTCCTGACCTTTTTGAATTTTTCATTACCGACTCAATCGGTACTTTTGCCATTATCTTAACTGTGTGTGCTTGGAAGTATATGCGAAGTTTAAATGTTGCATAAACTAATGCCAAAATTAATTTTTCAATTTTTGAATAATTCCTCTCCGCGGCATTGAATGTTTTGCTGATGTAATAGATTGGCTTTTCCACTCCTGCGTCTATTCGCAATAATACTACACTTAGTGCATGCGAGGTTGTCGCAAGGTAGATTAATAATTCCTCCCCTGGTTCTGCTTTTTGTAAAATTGATATATCCATTAGATGTTATTTTATTCCTTGTAAAGCTTTATCACATTCATCGGTCCCATCTAAATTTCGCTCCCTTTTTGAGTATGTTGAAAAAATGCTTACATTTGTCGGATGATCGCGAGATGAATCTTCCTAGCGAAGCTAATAGTCCATTTAACTTCTGCACATCTTTTACCGTCGCTGGTGTTGGCATATCGTGAATTGCTTGTGCTTTCTCTGGGTCAACTTGTATTCCTTCTTTTGATATAATGTAACCTAAAAATTTTCCTGCTGCAACTCCAAAGGTACACTTTTCTGGATTTACTTTGATGTTAAAATGCCTCATTTGTTCAAAAATTTCCCTCAAATCCTGTACATGATCTTTTGCTTCTTTACTTTTATTAACATGTCATCCACATATACCTCTAGTGTTTTGTGTATCCATTTCGCGAACACTTTTTCTACCATCCTTTGGTATGTTGCTCCAAAGATTTCGCACCAAATGGCATTTTTGTATAACAAAGATAATCCTCTTGGAGTGAAGAAAGCAGTATGTTCTTGGTCTTCTTCTGCAAGTGGAATTTGATTGTAACCTTTGTATCCATCAAGAGATGATATCCTTTCATTTCCTGCCGCTTATTCAATGGTAGGCCTCGAATGATGTATAAATTACGGCCTACGGTGATAAACCGCAAGTGCACGGTGTCGTGATGTAGCACTGGGCACGTACGGGTCGAACCACAGAGACTTGTGGTGCCCTTATGTGATCTAAGGCTGCTTAACTGAATTCTAAGTAAGTAACAAGGTGACAGCATATATTTTTGTTGCCGATACGGCTGATTTTTAGATGTGATCCTAAACTAAGGTAAACAGTGAGATAAAGCGTTACTAAGGTCTCCAAATCCACACTAACTCCTACTCATGTGTCAACTCGGTTGAGCTTTCTTGCCTTGTGACTGATAAGGGCAGGGTGTCAAACCCACCACCTATCTAAGGGGTTTCTCCATGTAAAGCTTCAAATAACAGCTGAGGGTACTAACCCAGAGCATTAGTTATCTAATCAAGTATAACTAATCAAAGGAATTAGCATTTGGGTCTAATGCTTGAGCCGAAGCCTAGCCAATGCAAACTTTAAGCCTAACTACAATGCATACATGATATACACTGTGAGAGTAAAGCAATGGAAAGCTAAAATTGAAGTTTTCTGATATAATTTAGCACTCAAGAATAGTTCATCAGAATTTAACACAATATGGAAATTAGGGTTTCAATGAAACCCTAGCAAATTAAACTAAAACAAATAAAATTGACAGCACTGGCTAATCCAGGCGTAAACCCTAACAAACTCAGTTCACTTCTATTTATACAAACACAAACCCCAAACCCTAGTTCTTGATAAAACATCAATTAAAAATGAAATAAACTCTCACCCACTTCTCTGACTCGCGTGATGGCTCTACTCAATCATCTCTGACTTCTGAATCGAACATGCAATGGAGTTGGTGAAAACCCTAAACTCTATTTATCTTTAACCTAGCTTCTAGGTTTGTAAAGAAGCTGTGAAAGAGATAAACAGAGAGAGAGTGATGGCGGTAATGAGGGAGTGGTTGAGTGATGTTGTCTCTGGTGGAGGTATGGGTGAAGAAGGAGGTGGAGTTGGTGTTGTTGCAGAGGCAGAGCAGAGCTCTGTCGGGTGAGGGAGACGGGAGAGAGGAAGAAGAAAGAGAAAGATGGAAGGGTGAAATGGCTAGGTCGATGGGGGTATAGGGTAGGGTCATTTCGCTGTGAAGCACGAACATCAACGGACGATGCGACAGGCCGAGCGAGCGTTGGATGAGGCGGCTATGATCTGAACGGTCGAGGATGGTAAGCGGTTTTTGAAGCGATTTGGTGTTGCATGGAGCATCAAGAGATGATGTATAGTGATAGAAACGACCGTTGGATGTGGCCGAGGAGATCTCAATGGCTCGCAGTGAGCGGGCTCGGATCCGGGTCATGGGTAGCTCTAGCCCAAGTCTTCCTTGTTGGGTTGCACCGATTTGCGCGCGGGCTTTGGCTATCCGCTCCATAGATGTTTGACTCCAATTCTTCGCTCTTTAGCTCCTCAGTTTCTCCGGACTTTATTTATTACCTAAAAACACACAATTAATTAATACAAATATTTATTCTTGAAAACAAAGAAAACACAGAATCTGGGATAATATCTGATTCTTGAGCACAAAAGATGAGTAAAATGCCAATAAAAATGTGTATAAATATGCACTATTTGGCACTCATCATTCAACAATTTGCGGAATATCTGGCAAAGGAAAGCTATCTTTTGGACAAGCTTTATTTAGATCAGTAAAATCTATGCAAATTCTTATCTCTTTTTTCTTCTTTGGGACTACGACCATATTTTCTATCAATTCGGGATATTTTGCTTGTCTAATGATTCCTGTGTCTAGCATCTTCTGCAATTCTTCTTCTATTTGAGGATGATATGCTGTTGCGATTTTTCTAATTCTTTGTTTGAATTGTAGTTGCAGGAAATCCTACACTACACCCCTCACTAGAATTTACACAATTAAGTCATTTTAAGATGAATGATTATGATTTCTATTGATTGAATACTTGAATCTTTACAATAGGAAATAGAAATGAGTTAAAGAATTACAATCACTCTAAAACTTTCTCTCTCCTCAAGACTTGCTTAACAATTCAAAAGAACTCTCTCACCACAGACTGGTTCAACCCTTTATATAGGGTAGTACACAGTGGATGACAGCTAAGCTGTCCTTTATTTTCGGGAATGGCTTGCGAGATATCGCAAGTGTGCAAGCATACAATCTCGCGACACTCTTAAACTTCGCCATATTTTCATATTTTCCTCGTGTTCTGGCTGCCGTCATTCGTTTCGTCATTTATATTACTCATTTGCGTCACTTTCGCGATATCGTCGTTTATATATCTCGCTAAGTATTGATGTCGCGATATTCCGATCCTACATCTTGCCTCTTCTCATGTCTTCTCTGCGAAGAAGAGAATGTCATGAGAACCAATTTTTTGAAATATCGCAATCGTTGATTTTCCATCAATTTTCTGTCGATAAGATTCCGTAAATTCAGGAATGACTGTTTACGCGTATCTAAAATTTCTCTTTTTACCGGCACATTTAATGTTATCCGGTTACTCTTTTCTCGTCTATTTAAAGGAGGATTCCTAGTGAAAGCATTTCTTTTCTTTTACTTCGTCTTCTTCATCGTCTGCAATTTTTCTATGTGCTTTTCTTCATCGTCTTCCTGCTATTATTTTTCTGCTACTGTTTCTATGGCATCAAGGTTTGTTAATTTTGCTGAATTTGATTATTTTATGATTGATCTCTCTTATTGAAGTTGTTTTATCTTGATACTGTTCTTCTTTTAACGACTCTTCTGCCATTTTTGTTTTGGCAAAAACAAATCTAGCACCAAGTTCACCATTGTGAATCCCAATGTCTCCCTAGGCTCGCAATCGAAACCCACTGCTCCTAAAAGAAAGCCTGCGAGTAACAAGGTATTTAAGAAACATTTATTCTCTTAATAACAATATTGTTGCCTCTGTTTCTTATTTAGCTTGTGATTCGCAGGATGACCAAAATGCTGATAAGTCCCCCAAGAAGCCTCGCCATTCCAAACCCGTTGCTCCTTCTGTCACTTTTCCTACATTCAAACTTACAACTCTTGCTGCGACATCTTCGCAAGAAATCCCTACTGTTTCTTCCAAAGATAACATTTCTATGCCTGAATTTCTCATAGATCAACTCCCTCATAACAGTCCCATTGCGAATGAGCCTATTTCTTCTTCCATTATTAATGCTTCTACTATTCCTCCAGTCATTAACCTTCACGAGATTTCTCCTTCTCGTGATATTTCTTTAACAAAAGATGATTCATCTCTTCCTTCTTCTACCACTATTACTTCCTTTTCTGAGCAAATCCCTCTTACTAAGGAAAATTTAGAAGGAATTGATGTGGCCTTCAAAGTCCTATCAGATATTGTGAACGATGCTAAGAAGACTTCTGTCGATCCTATCAAGTCTGATATTTGCGAGATTTTGAGCAAACACCTTGGTCCTGATAGAGTTTCGCAAACATCCTTGGAACAAGAAATTAACACTTTGAAGAATGATCTCCAAGCTATGACTGCAAAATGTAATACTCTCCATCTTGAGAATCAAAAACTTCAAAATGTTTCACTGGATCGCGATAACCTTCGCAAGAAGAATGAAGAACTGAAAGGTATATTCTTGCCTCTGCACTGTCCATTTTTTTTTTTTTTTTTTTTTTTTTTTTTAAAGACTCAAGTCCTTGTTCGCCCTTCAAGCTTTAAACCAGAAACGAAAAATGGAGATATATCAGTTGGAATCTACTGTTGAAGAAGTTCGAGTTGATAGAGATGCTTGGATGGAGCAATATAACCAATTAGATAATCTTCATACATATTTTGTTGATCAAATAGATAATCTTTCTAAAGAAAATGTTGATTTAGCTCAGAAACAAGACTCATTAAGTAATGACTTATATCGCCTCTCTTATTCTTTGACTAAAGCTAATTTGGAGTTGGAAACTTTATCAGATGAGAATGGAACTCTTTCTCAAGAGAAGCGAACTCTACTAAACAAGGTGGCGATTTACTCACAACAGTATGATGTTTGTCAAAAATTATGTAAAGATCAAGAACAATCCCTTTGCTCGCTGAGAAATCAACTTGAAGAAGTTACTGCCGAGAAGGATAAACTGATTCAGGGTAGAATAACCTTAAGTGTAAAAGCAAACCAATTCAAAGATCAATGTTCCAAACTAGAAAAGTCCAACTCTTCCCTTACAAAAGAAAATGCTTTACTTATTTCCAACGAAAAAAGTTGGCGATCACGTCTGAAAGGTTTAATTGGAGATAACTTTGACAATGCCATGGATCATTTGGAGAATAGTTGTTCAGCTCTAATCCAACATCTTACCTCACAGAAGGAAGGTAGTCATAGAAGTTGACTGCCTCATCTATTCTTTCTTTATCAAGCCTCCATATTTTTTGTTTGTATAATTCTTTTATTTTTGTTTTGCAGAGTCTGAGAAAAAACTTCACTCCTCCATTACTGCTTTGAAATCTGATTACTCAAAAATCCGCAAGGAGAATGGAATACTCACTGCTTCTCTTGCACGTTCTCGCGATAGGGCAGAAAGAAAATTCGACTACATGCGTGATCAGTAAAGATATAGAGAGTAAAAATCAGCGAAAGCACTTCTTCGTCAATTTCATCTTAGAGCGTGTTCTTGTGAATAATGTTTTACTATCTAAATCTCTTGATCCTGTGTCTGTTGAACCTCTAGAAGTAAGTGATGATAAAGTTCCTAATTCTCCTGATAGCGATTTTGATTATAATACTGGCGAAGAACTCGAGAATGAAGAAACTGTCTCTCCCAATAAAACTGTCAATGATGATGTCGCGAATGAAATTGTCAATGAAGAAGGATCTGCTGGAAATATATTAGCTAGCGAGAATGTAGATAAAGTCGCTGAAGAAAACCCAACATCCCCTTCTAGTGAAAAAGCTACTATTTGAGAAATGATTTTCTCTTGTAATATTTCTTCTCGTACTTTTGCTCCTTTATGCACTTCTATTATCTTTTTTAATGTATGTACTCGTTTGCGTTACTCTTTTTTCTTTTAGTATTTAATAATTTTTGGTGCTTTTTCTTTCTTTCTCCTTTATGTTGAAATTCACTTTTGCGACAAAATCGCAGGACGTCTTTACATTTTCATGTATTGACCCATTGATCTTGCCTTATCATTGTTTTTATGTGGTCTTATTTTGCCTTCCTAGTTAAAGGTCTTATTTTGCCACCCCTCATTTTGCATCAATATGACAGGTCTAAATATTCTTGCGAACATAAAATCCCATGACATTGACGTCTTGCGACAAGATCGCAAGACGTCCTTACACTTTCATGTAATGACCCATTGATCTTGTCTTATCATTTCTTTAGTATTTTTGCCTCTGCAGGATATTTTATTCGCGACAATATGACAGGCCTAAATGTTCTTGCGAATATAAAGCCCCATGACATTTCCGTCTTGTGACACTTATCAGCTCCCTAATGGAGGGGGCCGCCCTTATCATCTCCCTGGTTGCCCCTTCAAGGAGGCGTACATCGGCCATACAAGAATAGCTCCTCCCATCCGGTCTTAACAACAACCAGTTGTTTTCGTAGCCTCTTATCCCTTATACCTATAGGGTTTATGGTTACGAGACTGCACCCTAAGTAGAGTTTTCTTCGGGCCGAGTGCAACATATGCCAAGACTTGCCAAGAATGGCCGAGACACTTCAAATACTCTTGGCTCAGCCGTGTACCCCGACGCCTTGAGCATACACTGACTCCTTGGAAGAGACCCTCGGGCGTCCAACCAGGGTATAACCTTATATATATAGTTGGAAATCCAAGGTATCTCTCCCGGATAGGCTTTCATGGGACCCAAATCTCCATGACTCAGGTTCCAGGAGCGGTGTAACCTTTTCACTGAGCCATGTCAAGAGATACCCCCTTATATGACGGACTTTAGTTCTTACATTTTCCTCTTGCGAAATATCATTCGCGAACTAGGGTGTACGCCATAAAGGTTTGTCCCATTCACTCACTCATTCATTTTTGTCAATTCGTTCAATCATTCATTTTTGGTTAATATTTGTCAATTCATTTGCGAGATATTCGCACATTCTTTCTTGATTTCGCGATATCTCTGTCGCGGGAACATTTCATATTATTTCATTCATCTAAAATTTCAGAATTTATTCTTTCTTTTCCATCTTCTATGGGTAATATTTCTTGAGATATAATCTATTCCATGGTCTACCCAATCTCTCGGCCCACATCTTTGCCTTCGGATCCATTAATCTATATGCCCCTGTTCCAACTATCTCCTTGATGATATAAGGTCCATCCCACTTTTTCGCTAACTTGCCACCACTTTCTCGCTGATATATTGGTGTTTCTCGCAACACCATATCACCCGGTTGAAACTCGCGTGTTTTGACACGTTTGTTATATTCTCTCGGCCAATCTTCGCCGATAATTCTCCATATCTTGTAGTGCTCTTTCTCTTTTTTCTTCTAACTCATCTAATTTAACTAAAATGTTACCCGCACTAAGATTTTTCTCCCAAGCTTCTCTCTTTGTTGTTGGAATAATAACCTCCGTCTCAAGTACAGCCTTCAACACCATAGGTTAGACAAAACGGTGACATCCCTGTATCTTCTCGCCTTGTTGTATTATAAGCCCATACCGCATTATTCACTTGCTCACACCATGCCTTATTATGCCCTTCTAGTTTTTTTTCTTCAATATATCAAATGATTGTTTTATTTGTTGCTTCGCTCGTCCATTAGCCTGCGGGTATAAAGGAGTTGACTTCCCACATTTTATTTGAAATGCATTAAGCAAGTAATTCTATATTTTGTCCCTCAAACTCGTTTCCCATTGTCGATACCAACCGTGTGCTGAATTCCAAATCTGCATATTATGTTTTCGAATATGAAAGTAAAAATATCTTTGTCGCGAATGTGTTGTACCGCTTTTACTTCTGCCCACTTTGTGAAATAATCTGTTGCGATAATCAAATATCTCCTTTGCCCTGTACCTAGTAAAAATGGTCCTACAATGTCTAATCCCCACTTTCCAAAAGGCCATACACTTGTTGAAGAGGTTAACGGCGCACCTGGTGCATGTATTTTCTTTCCGTGTCTTTGACAATCTTCGCAACGTCTTGATATTTGTTTCGCATCTTCATGCATATATGGCCAATAATAACCTTGCATTTTCGCCTTATGTGCTAAAGATCTTCCGCCACTATGATTGCCAAACATCCCCACCGTGCATTTTTAACACTGCTTCTCCTTCCTTTCGTGTTAAACATCTGAGCGAGGTTCCATTAAAAGATCTTCGGTACAATACTCCGTCTCTTAATTCATAATTTGTTGCACGGATTTTTAATTTATGCATTTCTAATCTATTTCTTGGTGTTTCTCCTTTCATTAGATAAGCATGAAGTTCTGTCCTCCACTCCTCGCAATGGGATCTTTGTGCTTCCTCTTCTATGAGCATTACTTCTGCTTCTTCCTCTTCCTCTTTGTTGATTGATGGTGATTGAAGTGTCTGTATTTTTATGCATCTCGCAGATGGATCTGTCATCATACTCGATATAAAAGCAAAAGCATCTGCGAGTCTATTGTCTTTTCTTGATATGTGTCTCCACTTTATTTTTGGTATCTTCGCTGACAATTCGTCAACAAGCTTTTTGTACTTTTTCAAGGATGCTTCATTTGTAGTATACTCTTCTTTTATCTCGACGAATAGCTAATCGAGAATCACTTTGGTAATTCTTACATTCTCCAACTTCATTTCTATTGCAAATCGCAAAGCATGTATTATAGCTTCATACTCTGTTTCATTGTTAGTAGACGCGAACTCCAATCTGAAAGAAAAAGCCATTTTATTGCCTTCTGGCGAAATTATGATGATCCCAATTCCATTACCTTCTCCATTTGATGATCCATCTACCAATATTTCCCATCTATTTGGCTCGTTAATAAATCCCTTGATTTCCATGTTCTTCTTCTATATCCATCATTTCTTCCACTGCCTCATCTTCTTCCAATGGAAATTCTCGCTAAAAAAAATCCACTACAACTTGCGATTTCTGTGAGGATAACACTTCATATTTGAGTTTACAATGACTTACTTGAGCATTCCACCTTTCAACCCTTCCTGATCTTTTTGAATTTTTCATCACTGACTCAATTGGTACTTTTGTCATTACCTTTACCGTGTGCGCTTCGAAATAAATGCGAAGTTTAAACGTTGCGTAAACTAATGCCAAAATTAATTTTTCAATTTTTGAATAGTTTTCTCTCTGACAGCATTGAATGTTTTACTTGATGTAATAGATTGGTTTTTCCACCCTGCGTCCATTCGCAATAATACCGCGCTTAGTGCATGCGAGGTTGTCGCGAGGTAAATTAGTAATTCCTCCCCGTCTTCTGCTTTTTGTAATATTGATATATCCATTAGATGTTCTTTTATTCCTTGCAATGCCTTTTCACACTCATCCGTCCACCTAAATTTCGTTCCTTTTTTAAGTATGTTGAAAAAAATGTTTGCACTTATCAGATGATCTCGAGATGAATCTTCCTAGCGAAGCTAATAATCCATTTAACTTTTGCACATCTTTCACTGTTGTTGGCGTTGGCATGTCTCGAATTGCTTGTACCTTCTCCGATCAACTTGTATTCCTTCTTTTGATACAATGTATCCTAAAATTTTTCGATGCCACTCCAAAGGTACATTTTTCTGGATTCACTTTGATGTTGAAATGTCTCATTTGTTCGAAAATTTCCTTCAAATCTCGCACATGATCTTTTGCTTCTTTGCTTTTTATTAACATGTCATCCACATATACCTCTAATGTTTTATGTATCCATTGTTCGAACACTTTCTCCACCATCCTTTGATACGTCGCACCGGATTTCGCAATCAGAATGGCATTTTTGTGTAACAAGATAATCCTCTTGGGGCAAAAAAGGCAAGATGTTCTTGGTCTTCTTCGGCGAGAGGGATTTGATTGTATCCCTTATATCCATCCAGGGAAGATATCCTTTCATTTCCTTCTGCGATTCGACCATCTCATGGAATATCTAGTAAGGGAAAACTATCTTTTGGACAAGCTTTGTTTAAATCGGTGAAATCTATGCAAATTCTTATTCCTTTTTTCTTCTTCTAACTACGACCATATTCGCTATCCATTCGGGTATTTTGCTTGCCTAATAATGCCAAAGATCAAGCATCTTCTCGCAACTCTTCTTCTATTTGAGGATGATATGTCATTGCGATCTTTCTAATTCTTTGTTTGAATGGTCTGGCATTTTTATCAATCTCTAATTTATGACACGCTACAGATGGATCTATTCCAGGCATCTCATCCATATCCCATGCGAAGATATCTTTATAATCTCGCAGCAAATCAACGGTCTTTCTTTCTTCATCTCCCTCCATTTTAGTTCCAATTTTTAACGTCTTGGGTTCTTCTTCAGTTCCAATATTCACTTCCTTTGTTGGTTCTGCCGCAATGTATCTAGCCTTCGTTTCTCCCATGGGCGTTGGTCCTCTTATTTCCTTTGCGAGATCATTCTCTTCACTACATATTCCTTTTCCTTCTTCCGCTCTTATCATATATGTTCTAAATTCTTCTTCCTTTTTTGCTGCTTTTGACATCTTCTTGCGATCTTTTCGCCTCTTCACCCGTTCTTCATAATGTTTTACTTCGATTTGATGATACATTCTTCCTTTTTCGGTATCTCCTCTAATTTCGCCAATTCCACTCGGCATAGGAAATCTGACACATTGATGAAATGTTGATGCTACATCTTTTATTGCGTGTATCCATGGTCTTCCCAACAGTATGTTATATGGTGATTCCATATCTACTACGCATAACGTCACATTTGTTTCAATTTCTCCCAGCAAAATTCGTATTTTTATTTCCCCTTTAGGTTTTGTTACTGATTTGCCGAAACCATAGATATGACATGTTGCCGAAATCATTTCTTCATCTTTGTACCCCAATTTTTTATATGCATGATAAAACATTATATTCACTGAACTCCCTGTATCCACTAAAGTTCTATTTATTGCCCATTCTTCCATTGTTTTTGTTAATTTTCCTTCTTCTTTGCTGGCACTTATCGTAATTACTAGAGGAGATGTGTGATTTAAGCTCTCTCCTGACATCTCTGTTGCCATGAATATAATTCTCTGTTTTTCCCATTCTTTCAAGGGTAATACCTCCTTTGCTGCTATGATTTTCTTTCCTTCAAAATCTCTTTTATGTATTCTCCCTTTAATACTTTCATGAAATTCATTAACCATTGATTTTGAAATCATATTACATTCCATTTCTTCATTACTCTCTCTGATTCTAATTTTCTTCAATTTATCTATCATACTCTTGATTTTTACCGTTTTAATGACAATATCCAATCTTTTATCTTCAATCACTCCCTGTTTCTAGCGCCAATATGTAGTTGCAGGAAATCCTACACTACACCCCTCACTAGAATTTACACAATTAAGTCATTTTAAGATGAATGATTATGATTTCTATTGATTGAATACTTGAATCTTTACAATAGGAAATAGAAATGAGTTAAAGAATTACAATCACTCTAAAACTTTCTCTCTCCTCAAGACTTGCTTAACAATTCAAAAGAACTCTCTCACCACAGACTGGCTCAACCCTTTATATAGGGTAGTACACAGTGGATGACAGCTAAGCTGTCCTTTATTTTCGTGAATGGCTTGCGAGATATCGCAAGTGTGCAAGCATACAATCTCGCGACACTCTTAAACTTTGCCATATTTTCATATTTTCCTCGTGTTCTGGCTGCCGTCATTCGTTGCTTCATTTATATTACTCATTTGCGTCACTTTCGCGATATCGTCGTTTATATATCTCGCGAAGTATTGATGTCGTGATATTCCGATCCTACATGAATGGTCTTGCATTTTTGTCAATCTCCAATTTATGGCACGCCACCGATGGATCTATTCCAGGCATTTCATCCATATCCCATGCGAAAATGTCTTTGTAATCTCGCAACAAATCAACAGTTCTTCTTTCTTCACCTGCTTCCATCTTAGTCCTAATTTTTAACATCTTGGGTTCTTCTTCAGTTCCGACGTTCACTTCCTTTGTCAATTCCGCTGCAATGTAACTGGCCTTTGGTTCTCCCATAGGCGTTGGTCCTTTCTGTAGGATCAGAATATCGCAACTCCAATACTTCGCGAGATTAATAAACGACTGCGTCGCGAAGGAATCGCATGGAGGTAAATAAATGACGTAATAGATGACGACAGTCAGAACATGAGGAAAGTGTGAAGACTTGGCAAGATTTAGGAGTGTCACGAGGACAAACAGTTACACATTCGCGAGGATTCGCGAGTCGATTCCGAAATAAAGGACAGCTTTTAGTCATCATCCACTATGTAATACCCTATATAAAGGGTTGAGTAAGTCCATTGTGGGAGAGATTCTTTTTGAATTGTTAAGCAAGTCATTAGGAGAGAGAAAATCAAGAGTGATTGTAATTTCTTTAGCTCGTTTACATTTCTTTGTAAACCTTTCAAGAAAACAATTAATAAAAGACATTATTATTCATCTTCAAATGGATTGATTAAGCAAATTCGAGTGAGGGGTGTAGTGTAGTGTAGATTTCCTGCAACTACATATGCGCTAGAAACAGAGGATTGAAGAAGATCAACCTTGTGAATTGGAAGAATTAGGGGTAACAAGAAAGAAATCTTGAATAATTTTTAACAAATTACTAAAATTGAGAAATGGCTAGGAGAAAGAATGCATCGAACAACCAACGATCGTAAGGAGAAGTGGAAGATTAGTGGGAGAAAGAAGAAATGAAGTAGGTGAACCATCAAGGATAGATGCAAGAAATGGAGAAGAAGGTCCAATTCAACCACCAATTCAACCATCAACTCAATCACCAGTTCAACCATCACTAAACAGAGTAATCGATTATGATAGGGTGAGCGTGCATACATGGAGATCAGATTTTATGGAAGAAAGAGAAGAAGTGCAACAATTGATGAATAGTGGACAGGAAGAGAGAAATCGAGAAGAGATGGGAGAAACAATTCGTGGAAATGAAGAAATTGCGGCATTAGAAGCGCTGAGACAGACAATACACGAAGAGAGGCGGTTAGAAACAAAAGAACGCGCGAATCTAACAAGGCAAAACCACGAATTGGGGATGGAAAATAGGAGGCTGCAAAATAGAAGATCAAGAAGTAGTAACAGATCGAGTAGAGAAAATGGGAGAAGAACATTACCTGCAGAAAACGTTAATGAAGAAAATTTGGAAAGATAGTTAAATCTTGGTGAAGGAGGTCGCGAAGAGAGAGAATTAATAGAAAATCGTTATATTTTGGTGAATAATCACGATGATGGAAATCAAGAAGATAGGCAGCCTCGAGGATAGAATAACCCAATTAATGAAGAAAATCAGGAAGAAGGAAGAAGAACACTACATGGGAGAGAAACACAAAGGAAACAAAAGGAAATTGAAGATGACATTGAAAAGCATTATACCGAGCAAGCACGTCTAACCCGTGAGAGAGAAAGATTGAGAGCAGAAATGGAAAATCGGGAATTGGAAGAGGCTATTCGGCAAAATAATCATGACAATCGAGAGAGGAGGCGCGAGCGGAATCGCAACAATGGAGATATTAACGAAGAATATGAAAGAATACAAAAAAGTAGACACGAACGAAGAAGGAGAGAAGCAGAATTAAAGAGACCGATAAATTCAAATTCTGAGGCAAATGAACAAATTCTGCGAGAATTGGCAGAGATGAGAGGAATATTGAACAACAGAAGAGAAGGAGGGAGAAGACAGTTAGATGAAGCTATCGCGGAGGCTGCGAAAAATCCTTTTACATTAGAAGTGCAGTTAGGAGGAATACCCCCAAAATGCAACTTACCAAATGCTAACTAGCATTTTTGATGGGTCAACTTGTGCAAGACAACACATCAAGGCTTACGTGAGATGTATGCTACAATTGGGAAAACCATGATGCTATATTGTGCAAATACTTTGCGTCGAGTTTAACGGGAGAGGCGTTGAAATGGTTTGAGGGTTTACCAAGGAATACAATCACATCATTCAATCATTTACAAAGCTATATTCTTGGGGGCGTATATAAGCAACAACTCTTCGCGACCTGGCATTGAAGATGTATTTGGGCTAAAACAAAGAGTTGGCGAGAGCTTGAGACATCCGACAAGAAAGATGGAAGACAATGTGTAGCGAAATGGCGGGACGGGTTGATGAAAGATATCTCATACTATCATTCATAAATGCTATGTTCGCAACCAACTTATTATATGTTCAAGTTTTCGTAGTCAAGAATACGATCACGATGACCGAATTGAGAGAATTGCAAGAGGAATATATTGCTTTGGAGGAAAGGCAAAATGAAGTAGAATCGTACCCAGCTTGCGAATACAAGTTCAAGTGCTGCGAATGCAAGTCTATTACCCGTTAATACAAACAAGGGCGAGCACCTCGCAAGGGCAACAAGAGAGAGTGGTAGATGATAAACAACCAAAATTGGTAGCTATGGGAAGTCGCGATCGTGAAGAATTTGAAAGAGAAAGAAATTTCTACAACCGTGGCGGAAATAATAAAATTCAAAGGCTTGATCAACCGCAAGAAACCTATGGAGGTCAAAGGCATAATTCGCAAGAGACTTATGGAGGCCGAGAGGCGAATTATCATAGAGGACAAGCGAAGTCACGCGAGTAGTGTGGGAGGAAATTAAAATGCCGCCATTGAATGCCGGTGTGGAAAAAATATGGGAAGCAATACTTTTGATGGAAAACATACCTGCACCATGGAACATGGGAAGTGAACCACCACCTGGAGATAGAAGTCACGAGTTCTGTTCTTACCACCGCTTTCATGGGCACCTAACGAATGACCGCAAACATCAAGAGAATTATCCTAAGAATGATTGATCAAGGAAAGTTGAATCACTTTTTAAAAGAAGAAGAGAAAGTTCAACATTTACCACCACCACCGCAAAGGGAAAAGAAACATTTGTTATAGAAGTTGGGGCAAAGGCTAAAAATTTGTTTTGCAATTCCATTGTACATTCATACCGCACAATCGAAGATTTTCATGACAATGTACTTAGTAGAGTTTTTGCGAGGGATGCTTGATGATAAAGAAGTGATGAATGTTGCGAAGACATCGCAGATTAAAAGAGTGGCAACCGCAGATTATTTCTTTCTCTACCAAGAAGTACCCAAAGGAAGAGAAATACATGATAGCCCATTGGTTGTGAAGCGAAATTAATCCAAAACCTATTGATGGCGAAGATGATGAAGCGGAAAATTGTTGGGCAATCAATAGAATATTGATTGATACTTGGATTCATCAACATTCTTTTCTACCATACTTACAAAACTATGGGAGGAAAAGATGAAGATTTGATCCCTTCAACATACAAAATATATGGTTTTAATGGTCCCGCAAACAAGCCCAAAGGAGAAGTGCACATGAGGATACCCTTGCAGGGGTTATCAACTGATATTTTGTTCTGCGTGGTTGATGTGGAATCTCCCTACAATGCTTTGATTGGAAGACCATGGTTGCATGAAATTCTGGGGATAGCATCGACATACCATCAATGTATAAAGTTTCCACATCCTAGCGGTGTCGGAATTATAAAAGGAGACTGGAAGGAAGGGCAAAAATGTTATGAGGTCGATGTAGAGAGTCACAAGAGAGAATGGCAAAAAGGAAAGGTTGGAGGAAGAATGTAAAGGATGAGCAAAGAAAATAAAGGCTAATAATAGATACCATAGAAATAAAGGAAGAAGAGATGTTGCGAAGTGAATGCATGAAAACAATTGAATATCATGATGAAAAGGAGACATTGAAAAGTTTGACTGACGCGGAGGCAGAAGGAAGTAGGAGTAAAAGGTGTAAAAAATGAATAGTTGCGAGAAAAGATACCAATTTAGTGATGAAAGCATGATAAGGACAAGAAGCAGAGATGATGGTTGCAGAAAAGTTGTGCGAAAATATCGCCGTGAAGAATGTATAAAAATCTATTGAATAATTGAAATGAGATCGTAAGCGATAGCTTCACAGACAAATTAACAAAAGTCAAAAATGAATGATCGAATAAATTGATAAAATGAATGAGTGAGTGAATGGGACGAACCTTTATGGCGTACACCCTAGTTCGCGAATGATATTTCGTAAAGAGGCAAATGTAAGACCTAAAGTACGTCATATAAGGGGGTATCTCTTGACATGGCTCGGGAAAAGGTTACACCGCTCCCGGAACCCGAGTCATGGAAATTTGGGGCCCATGAAAGCCTATCCGGGGAGATACCTTGGATTTCCAACTATATATATAAGGTTATACCCTGGTTGGACGCCCGAGGGTCTCTTCCAAGGAGTCAGTGTATGACCAAGGCGCCGAGGTACACGGTTGAGTCAAGAGTGCGGGGAGCATGGAACTTCCTTACCACTCTTGACAAGTCTTGGCACATGCTGCACTCGGCCCGAAGAAAACTCCACTTAGGGTGCAGCCTCGTAACCATAAGCCCTATAGGTATAAGGGATAAGAGGCTGCGAAAACAACTGCTTGTTGTTAAGACCGGATGGGAGGAGCTAGTCTTGTATGGCCGATGTACGCCTCCTTGAAGGGGCAACCAGGGAGAAGATAAGGGCGGCACCCTCCATTAGGGAGCTGATAAGTGTCAAAAGACGCAAATGTCATGAGGCTTTATTTTCGCAAGAGAATTTAGGCTTGTCATATTTGTGCAATGATCCTGCAGAGGCAATAATACTAACGCGAGGGTAAGACGAGATCAATGGGTTTTTACATGAAAGTGTAAGAACGTCCTGCGATTTCGTCGCAAAGACGACAATGTCACGGGATTTTATAGTTGCAAGAACATTTAAACCTGTCATATTGTCGCAAATATAATGTCCTGCAGAGGCAAAAATACTTAAGAAATGATAAGACAAGGTCAATGGGTCATTACATGAAAATGTAAAGACGGCCTGCGATCTTGTCGCAATGAGGGGTGGCAAAATAAGACCTTTACTTAGGAAGGCAAAATAAGACCACACAAATAATGATAAGGCAAGATCAATAGATTTCTTAATCCATGAAGATATCTTGCGAACTTGTCGCAATGATAAAGTGCAAGAAAAAAAAAAATATATATATATATATATATATTTATATCTCGCGAGAATAATTAATTCACAAAGTTGATTATATTTTATGTAACTCGCAAAGTTGATTATATATTATGGACAGAGGCAAGTGTGAAGTTATAATTCTAAAGAAGGGTTGTTTGATTGATATATCTGAACAAAGGAAGCAAAAGTTGAAATTCACATTCAATAGTCAAAGAAATTTATAATAAGGAGTTACAGAAATGGAAGATTAACAAAGATATATGTATACAGATACTACAAGAAATGAAAGAAGAAAAAGAAGTTATTTCTTTGTTTGGTTCTTCTTCTTGATCTCGATTCTTTGGTTCCATCACTCTCGTCGCGCATTCTTCTTCTTCATTAGCTTCACTATCATAAACATCTCGAGACAGCAAGTTCTCGAACTTCTTCAAAGAAGAAAAGGATATGAATGAAGAGGAATGTTGTGGTCGTTACAAACTATTTCCATAGCTTGATTGCGAAAAACGAACAAAGATCATTATTAAAATTCGCCACCGTAGTTTGGAATTGTCGCTTCAATTTAGAATATCTATTCTCACGAAGAGAAAGATCCATTGCGAGTCGTTCTTTTTCGGTTTCAAGCTCTCCAATCCTTGTCTCAAAATCTCTTTTCGTATTCTGAAAACATGAGAAAATGAATTAATGATGATAGTACAAAAAGAAAAAGAACAAAAAAAGTAAAGAAGTATAATAAACAACCTTCTCTTTCAAAGATCATATCCTTGATTAAGGTAGTTTGCTCGACGCGAAGACTAACATCGACACCAAAGTTATTTCTAGCATTATCTAGAACCTTCGCAGCCCAGTAAACTCATCATCATTATTTATGACAAAAAGTGAACGAATTTGGTCTTCTCGCTCGCTAAGTATGGTATTTTGACGAAGGAGTTCATCTCGTTCAACTTGCACATCAAGGAGAGATTTTTGAAATTTTGCTAATGCCTCGCGCACCTCTCGTTAGTAATGCGATCTTTCTCATCTATGAGGTCACTAACTTTCTTCCTTAAGGTTTTGGCTTTCTTCTTGGAATCAAGGTACATTCGTTTAAATTGATTAGCTAAACTTAAACTAGCTCTATGCTCAATCTCTAAGAGATGATATTTGGATTGAAGATCCTTTAATGAAAGAAGGTTAGTTTTATTTGAAGAACTACTTAGAGATTCATTGAGATGAGTAAGAAGGACATCATCATCCATGGGCTCGGGAAATGAATGGAGAAGAATGGATTCTTCAGAGAGATTATATATGTCTGCGAAAATAGTAAGTCATCCAAAGAAAAGTAAATGATAAAATAAAAAGGATTTGAGGAGTAAAGATTGCTATACCATAAAGTTGCTGATTTGCGCTTTCAAGAGTAGATACTCTATTCTTGTTGAGAAGTAAGCTCACTTCCAGCTTGTTTAATTCGTTCATCCTTCTTGCGAGATGTCGCAGCTTCACTCTCTAGTTCTCGGATCTTATCTTTAAGTTGCAAATTTCTCTTTTCAAGATTGTTTGTGTCTTTTCTCAAGGTCGAGGCGACAACAAAAGAAGCTCTCCCGGACTACAAAGAAAAATATGGAAATGATTAAGATAGAGTTTATAATTGAAGTCACAAAGAAATAAAAGGATACAAACATACCAAAGCATTAAGAGCGTTTAAGAAGCTAGAAGTCACTGTTCGGAAACCCCGCGAAATGACTCATTATCCTCCAAAGAAACTGGGGCATCGCAAATCTTAGCGAGAACTTCGCAGGTAGCAGTTAAATGCTCATCTCCCAACCCTTGCATGGAATCGGAGAAGATGCTAGATAATTGTGCCATAGCAAAGGTGGCTGAGTGGTTCTCCTTCGCAGAAGAAGTACCAATCTCATTTTCATTCTCGCCGAATTCTTGCCTGTTTGAGAACTACAATGAGAAGAGAGATGGGTTTTCCGTTTTTTAGAAAACGGAGCAGAAGACTTGTCCTTGTGCAAAGTAGCTTTATCCTTGCCTTTAGCCTTCGCGCTTCAGCCTCTTCAACTTCAACCTTCGCATACGCATGAAGATAAGAAACAGAGGCAACAATATTGTTTAAAATAACAAAAGAAAATGTTTCTTACTTCATTTGTAAGCGATCGAAGTATCGCCAGGATACTTGGCTTTGGATTTTCTTTATATTTCTTCCTCATTCTGGCGATCTAAAATTTTTGAAGGTTAATAGATAAAAGAGGAAGAAGATGTTGCAAAGCAAAATTGAAAAAGGAAATATACCTTATTTGATTCCTCATGCCACTTAAACTCCCAAGGATGATAGTTCGCGAGGTGTGCAGGGAGAATATATGAACCTGCGATGTAAGGTCCACTCAAAAGTAAAGGAACAACCCACCATTTCTCATCTTTGGAATGACGGGGAGTATTATTGTTGCCCGAATGCCAATCAATATCTTGCATAAGCAGGTTTGTCGGATCAACGTTATCATTCTTTTTCGTATTTGAGCACCCCAAATGAGACTTATCATTTCTCATATTTATAACAGAGTAATTTGCAAAGAAATTATCCACGGTATACTTCTCAGTAACTATTTGTAAATCTACAAACCTAGGATCCCTAACATTATCAGGATATAAAGATCCTTTACCAGCGCCACGATGGGCGAATTCAAGCATTAAACGGATGCGATCGCCACTCAATTGATAGACAAACTCGCGAGAATTTCTCATGAGCAAGAATTTCATAGAATAATGGCAACTCGGGGTTGTACAAAGGAATGGGGAGTCCTGCGAGGAGTTGACCCAAAGGAGATTATGATTTTATGATCATCACATTGATGATCGAAAACAGTTTTGCGAAAGAATAGATGAAGATCCATGATCGGGAATAGTTGATAAAGTGAAACCCTTTTCCCCAGAACTTCTTTTGAACATCAATAAAAGGAGGAGTGTATGAACGACCAAGTGAAGCCATTGCTAGAAGTATGGGAATGGATGATTGCAGATCAAAAGAATGAGAAAGAAGTAGAAAAATTATGGTAACAGAAGCACAAATTGCGGAAAGAGAGAGAGAATTAAAGAAAATTTGCAGAAGGAAAGTAAAAAAGAAGGAGAAAGGAGTGGGACAACTATTTATAGAGAGAAAGAATCTTCGGGAATATAAATGCATTTAATGCGAGATGGGACGTGAATGGTTAAGAATAAGTAGTTGAAAGAGACGTGTCAAGAAAAGAGTGGAAGAAGAAACACCCGTAATAAATTCTGTACATGAATAAAACGAGCAAAAATGAACAATGGCGAGGTAAAGATGAGCGGTTGCGGCATTCTAAAATATTGTTCTCATGACATTCTCTTCTTCGCAGAGAATACATGAGAAGAGGCAAGATGTAGGATCGAATATCGCAACTCCAATACTTCGCGAGATTAATAAACGATCGCGTCGCGAAGGAATCGCATGGAGGTAAATAAATGACGTAATAGATGACGACAATAACATGAGGAAAGTGTGAAGACTTGGCGAGATTTATGAGTGTCACGAGGACAAACAGCTTACACATTCGCGAGGATTCGCGAGTCGATTCCGAAATAAAGGACAGCTTAGTCATCATCCACTATGTAATACCCTATATAAAGGGTTGAGTAAGTCCGTTGTGGGAGAGATTCTTTTTGAATTGTTAAGCAAGTCATTAGGAGAGAGAAAATCAAGAGTGATTGTAATTTCTTTAGCTCTGTTCTACATTTCTTTGTAAACCTTTCAAGAAAACAATTAATAAAAGACATTATTATTCATCTTCAAATGGATTGATTAAGCAAATTCGAGTGAGGGGTGTAGTGTAGGATTTCCTGCAACTACACTTTCACTTCCTTCGCAAACTCATTCTCTTCTTCCGAGATTTCGCTAGGTATTCATTTTCCTTCTTTTGCTCTTATCGTATAAATTTTAAATTCTTCTTCCTTTTTTGCTGCTTTTGCCATCTTTTTGCGATTTTTTCGCTTTTTTACCTGTTCTTCATAATGTTTTACCTCGATTTGATAATACATCCTTCCTTTATCAGTATCTCCCTTGATCTCGCCAATCCCATTTGGCATTGGGAATTTGATACATTGATGAAATGTTGAAGCTACAGCTTTAATTGCATGTACACATGGTCTTCCCAACAACATGTTGTACGGCGATTCCATATCCACTATACATAATGTCACCTGTGTTTCAATTTCTCCTAACAGAATTCGTAATTTTATATCCCCTTTCGGCTTTGTTATAGATTTACCGAAACCATGGATATGATATGTTGGGGAAATCATTTCTTCATCTTCGTACCCCAATTTTTTGTAAGCATGGTAAAACATGATACTCACTAAACTCCCTGTATCCACCAAAGTTCTATTTATCGCCCATTCTTCCACTGCTTTTGTTGGTTCTCCTCCTTCCTTGCGTGCACTTATCGTAATCACTAGTGGTGATGTGTGATTTAGATTCTCTCTTGATATCTCTGCTGCTGTGAATGTTATCTCCTGTTTTTCCCAATCTTTCAAAGGCGATGTCTTCTCCATTGTTGCAATCTTCTTTCCTTCAAAATCTCGTTTATGTATTCTTCCTATGATATTTCATGGAATTCATTAATCATTGTTTTTGCAATTAAACTGTTCTCCATATTTTCATTACATTCTTTAGTTTTAAACTTCTCTACTTCATATTATTTAACATTTTGTCTCCTTATTTTCTTGATTTTAATGATTTTAATTATAATCTTTTATCTTCAATCTTCCATCTTCAATCTTCATTCCCTATTTCTAGCGCCAATATGTAGTTGCAGTAAATCCTACACTACAGCCCTCACAGGAATCTATACAATCAAATCATTTTAGGATGAACAATTGTAATTTTTATTGATTAAACTCTTTAAAATGCTTACAAGGTGAAATGGAAATTAGTTAAAGAATTACAATCACTCTAAACTTTCTCTCTCTTAATGACTTGCCCAACACTCAAAAAAGATCCCTCTTCCAATTGGCATGCTCGGCTCTTTATATAGGGTATTACATAATGGATGACAGCTAAGCTGTCCTTTATTTTCGGGAATAACTTGCGAAATATCGCAAGTGTACAAATATATAATCTCGCAACTCTCCTAGATCTCGCTAGGTCTTTATATCTTTCTCGTGTTTTGGCTGTCGTCATTCATTGCGTCATTTATATTACTCATCTGCGACACCTTCGCAATGATGTCGTTTATTGATCTCTCATAATTACTTTCCCAACACTCGAAAAAGATCCCTCTTCCAATTGGCCTGCTCGGCTCTTTATATAGGGTATTACATAATGGATGACAGCTAAGCAGTCCTTTATTTTCGGGAATAACTTGCGAAATATCGCAAGGGTACAAATATATAATCTCGCAACTTTCCTAGATCTCGCTAGGTCTGCATATCTTTCTCGTGTTTTGGCTGTCATCATTCATTGCGTCATTTATATTATTCATCTGCGACACCTTCGCAATGCAGTCATTTATTGATCTCGCAAGGTATTGATGTCGCGATATTCTGATCCTACAAAGAGGAAGATGTGTTGAGGAATTTGTACGTCTCAACACTAAAAGGAAGATGTGTTGAGGCAGTGATGCCTGACAACACAATAGTGAATGTTGAGGAATTTGTACGTCTCAACACTAAAAAGAGTATGTGTTGAGGCAGTATGCCTGACAACACAATAGTGAATGTTGAGGAATTTGTACATCTCAACACTAAAAGGAGGATGTGTTGAGGCAGTATGCCTGACAACACAATAGTGAGTGTTGAGGAATTTGCACGTCTCAACTCTAAGAGGAAAATGTGTTGAGGCAGTGATGCCTGAAAACACAGTAGTGAATGTTGAGGAATTTGTACGTCTCAACACTAAAAAGAGGATATGTTGAGGCAGTATGCCTGACAACACAATAGTGAATGTTGAGGAATTTGTACGTCTCAAAACTAAAAGGAGGATGTGTGGAGGCAGTATGCCTGAAATACAATAGTGAGTGTTGAGGAATTTGCACGTCTCAACACTAAGAGGAAGGATGAGTTGAGGAAGTTTGCCTGGCAACACGTAGTGAGTGTTGAGGAATTTGAGCGTCTCAACACTAAGAGGAAGATGTGTTGAGGCAGTGATGCCTGACAACACAGTAGTGAATGTTGAGGAATTTGTACATCTCAACACTAAAAAGAGGATGTGTTGAGGCAGTATGCCTGACAACACAATAGTGAATGTTGAGGAATTAGCACGTCTCAACACTAAAAGGAGGATGTGTTGAGGCAGTATGCCTGACAACACAATAGTGAGTGTTGAAGAATTAGCACGTCTCAACACTAAGAGGAAGAATGTGTTGAGGCAGTTTGCTTGGCAACACAGTAGTGAGTGTTGGGGAATTTGAGCGTCTCAACACTAAAAAGAGTATGTGTTGAGGCGGTATGCCTGAAAACACAATAGTAAATGTTGAGGAATTCGTATGTCTCAACACTAAAAGTAGGATGTATTGAGGCAGTATGCCTGACAACACAATAGTGAGTGTTGAGGAATTTGCACGTCTCAACACTAAGAGGAAGGATGTGCTGAGGCAGTTTTCCTGGCAACACAGTAGTGAGTGTTGAGGAATTTGAGCGTCTCACCACTAAGAGGAAGGATATGTTGAGGCAGTTTCTCTAGCAACACAGTAGTGAGTGTTGAGGAATTTGAGCGTCTCAACACTAAGAGGAAGGATGTGTTGAGGCAGTTTTCCTGGCAACACACTAGTGAGTGTTGAGGAAAACGTGTTGAGGCAGTATGCCTGACAACACAGTGGTGAGTATTGAGGAATTTGCACGTCTCAACACTAAGAGGAAAACGTGTTGAGGCAGTAATGCAGTACGTGTAGGGAAGAAGGCAATACAGAGATTGCAGGTGATGAGAATGGAAGAAAAGGGTGAGAAAACAGAAAGAAAAAAAATAGGGTTTAGAGATGAGAATGATAGAAAGCTTTGAAAGAGTTGTTTTGAATAATCTTTTATAATAATAATGTGTGTTACAAGAACTTAATAAGCCTGTTTATATAGGCATGATAAGAACCTAAAAATAGAAAAACTCTAAAAGAAGAAATAAAGAAACTCTAAAAGAAGAAATTCTAGACTTGTAACACAAGTAAACCAAAGAATCAACTGTGACAGTTGATACAGCGTTAAGGGATCAACTGTGACAGTTTATACAGCGTTATGGGATCAACTGTCATTGTTGATACGGGACAATGGGATCAACTGGGACAGTTGATACTCAAAAAAATGTAGATGTCCTACATCAGGTCCCCCTTCTTGAGAAAAACTCGTCTCTGAGTTGTCTGAAACAAAGAATAGGTCATTATCACCATGAAAGGTAAAAATCTCTTGAACATTGAACACATTCGAAATGTTCCATTCCTTGGGTAGATCAATGACATATGCATTGTCACTAATTTTCTTCATTATTTTGAAAGGGCCGTACTTCTTCATCTTAGTCTTATTAAAAGTACCAACTGGAAATCTTTCCTTGCGTAGATGAATCATTACCAGCTCTCCCTCTTGAAAAGTTTTGAATCTTTTATGCTTATCTGCAGCATTCTTGTATTTAGCATTGGACTCCTCAAGTTTTGTTTTTACCTCATGATGTAATTGAGAAGCTTGGTCCAACAGATTATCATCTTTGACATTGGATTTATGTAACTTAGAAATACAACCAAGTCTAGAACATGATTAGGCACCTTTGAATAAACAATTTCAAATGGAGTTTTACCTGTATATCTGTTTACAGAAGTGTTGAATGCAAACTCCATATGAGGCAGCTAAATATCCCATTGTTTGCTGTTATCAATGCATTTGGTTCGAATCAGATTACCCAAAGAACGATTGACAACTTCAGTCTGCCCATCAGTATGAGGATGTGAAGTAGTGCTGAACTGCAAACTAGTTCCCAAACGCATCCATAATGTCTTCCAGAAATAGCTCAGAAATTTAGTATCTCTATCAGAAGTAATAGACTTAGGAATGCCATGTAATCGAACTATCTCTCTGAAAAATAAAGATGCAACATTTGAAGCATATGTAGATTTTTTGCAGGCTATAAAATGAGCCATTTTGGAGTATCTATCCACAACAACCATCACTGAATCATTACCTCTAGTTGTTCTAGGTAAACCAAGAATGAAGTCCATGCTAATGTCCACCCATGGAGCTTCTGGAATTGGTAAAAGAGTGTAAAGGCCGGTGTTTTGAACAGTACCCTTAGCTTGTTGGAAAACCATGCATTTCATAACGTATTTTTGTACGTCACGCTTAAGTGAAGGCCAGTAGTAGCGTTCCTCTATAAGTGCAATAGTTTTATCTCTGCCAAAATGGCCACCAAGTCCACTGCCATGCAATTCACGTATTAAATGAAGACGTAAAAATCCATTAGGAATGCAAAGACGATTACCTTTAAATAAGAAGCCATCTTGAATTAAAAATTCATCAACTCCATGAACCAAAGAACTGCATTGTTCCCAAATCGATTTAAAGTCATCATCTTCAGCATAAATCTCTTTGATGTAATCAAAAGCAAAACTCTCATTTCGAATGGTTGCTAAAAGATGTCGCCGTCTACTCAGTGCATCTGCAACTTGATTAAGCTTCCCACTTTTATGTTTGACAGAAAAGGTGTACTTTTTAATTGTGGATAACCACCTATCATGCATACGATTAACCTTTGCTGAAGTTTGGAGATACTTCAAAGCATGATTATCAGTATTAATGACAAACTCTCTATGAACCAAATAAGTATGCCACTGTTTAAGAGCTTGTACAAGTGCAAGTAATTCCAGTTCATATGTAGACCACTTTTTTTTGTGTCTCAGAGTTCTTTTCACTATGATAAGCAACTGGATGTCCTTCTTGAGATAAAACTGCTCCAATTCCAATAATAGAAGCATCACAGTCAACTTGAAAAGGCTTGGAAAAGTCAGGCAGAGCAAGTATAGGAGCTGAACATAGTTTTTCTTTAAGAGTATTAAAACTTTTATTAGCCTCTTCAGTCCATACAAACTGTTCTTTCTTCAAACAATCAGTAAGAGGGGCAGCAATGGTGCTGAAATTTCGTACAAAATGCCTATAAAAAGAAGTCAGTCCATGAAAACTCCTCACCTCTTTGATACAAGTAGGAACAGGCCAATCCATAATAGCTTGAACTTTAGAAGGATCCACATGAATACCCTTGGAAGAGATAATATATCCCAAGAAAGTAACTTCAGCTGACATAAATGTGCATTTCTTCAAGTTCACAAACAAGGAATTGTCGTACAAAACTTTGAATACCTGAGAAAGATGATTGATATGCTCTTTTGCACTTCTGCTGAAAATTAATATGTCATCAAAGTACACAATGACAAACTTGCTCAGAAACGGTTGTAAAATCTGATTCATGAGTCTCATAAATGTGCTAGGAGCATTAGATAAACCAAAAGGCATAACAAGCCATTCATATAATCCTTCTCTCGTTTTGAAAGCAATTTTCCATTCATATCCAATTCTGATTCTAATTTGATGATAACCACTGCGAAGATCAAGTTTAGTGAAAATGATAGACCCTGCTAAAAGATCAATCATATCCTTAATACGAGGAATGGGAAACCTATAAGGAATAGTTATACGATTCAAAGCTCTGCAATCTATACACATTCTCCATCCATTATCCTTTTTAGGTACCAGAAAAGCAGGACAAGCACAAGGGCTATTACTAGGTCTAATTAAGCCTTTAGTTAATAAATCATTAATTTGACCCTGTAATATTTCATGTTCAGTAGGACTTAACCTATAATGAGCTTGATTAGGTAAAGAAGCTCCAGGAATAAGATCAATGCAATGCTGAACATCTCGAAAAGGTGGTAAACTCACGGGTAATACTTCAGGAAATAATGCATGATATTTAGATAATAAAGGTTGTACCTGAGAAGGAACTTGTACCATAGGTTTGGTGTCTTCATGAGAACTTAAACTATGAGTTGATTGTAAAGAGCGAGAGATAGTAACCACCAAAGCAGTAGTCTTGCAATCACTATGTTCTTTAATTATTGAAGAAGATTTTGAAGGAAACAGAGTCACTCGTTTACCATCTTTGTAAAAGGTGTAAGTATTCTCAAAACAGTTATGAATTGCTCTAACATCATACTACCATGGCCTTCCAAGTAGGAGATGTGTTGCAGTCATATCTATGACATCACATAGCACAGATTCTTCATAACCAACAAAAGAAAACTTAATAACACACTGATGAGTAATTTGTTGTGTAGAGGAACTATTCACCCAACCTACAGAATAAGGGGTAGGATGTGGTGTAGTTGGTAATCCCATCTTCTCGACGACAACAGATGCAACGAAATTGTCCACACTTCCACTATCAATGATCATGTCACAGACTTTACCATCAATGAAACACTTGGTTTTGAAAATATTATGTCTTTGAGAATAACAAGGTTCAGTAAGCATGAGTGGTCGAATCATTCCAACAAAGTGATCACCATAAGTCTCATGTAAGTCAATATTTTCAACTTCTTCACTTGCATCATCATCAAAAACTTCATTATCCTTTGATTCAGAATGTACCTGATTATCTCCAATGAAACCATTAAAGCGCCGACAGTCAGCTCGGGAATGACCAGGTTGGTTACATTTATTGCATTTATCCCCTCTGAATTTGGAATAAATGTTAGGAGCTCTATTAGGAGGTGGAGACTGTTGTTGCATTCTATTAGAGAATCCGGCTTTTGTAGTTTTAGCTTGCTGCTGTTGTTGTTGTTGTTGAATGGGTGGAGATGCAACATGAGATGGTAATATGGGTGAAGGTGTTGAAGCTGGTTGAGCAAAAGAAAAATTCACAGGCGGTTGGTGTTGGGGATAAGTTGAATTATGATTGAAATCGTGTGGATCAACAATGAATGGTGATCCCTGTTCAACTTGAGTACCATAATAAGGATTATATGGTTTGGCAGCTTTATAGTAATGCTGATAACGAGCTTGGCGAGGAGTTGCTTGTATGGAAGTACTAAGGATACGCCTTTCCACCTTTATAGCTTGTTGTATAGCTTCAACCATTGTGAAAACTGATTGAACCATTCCCTGTTGAATAAGAATATTCAAACCTTCAATAAATTTTGCTACCAGTTGTTCTTCCGACTCCTTCAGTTGATTACGAGCAAGAAGATTATAGAATTCTTCCACATATTCTTCTACTAGACGTGCCCCTTGTCTACAGTTTTGAAGTTTAACAAACAATTGTTGTTTGTAATCTTGAGGAAGAAACTTAGCTCGTAATAACTTGCGCATTCGAGTCCAAGTACGAATAGGAGGTTTTGAAGAAAGAACTCTGACCTCACATAGGGTTTCCCACCAAGCAGCAGCACCTCCTTTAAGCTTATACACAACAAGTCTAACTTTAGAATCATCTGGAATTCCATAAGCTGAAAGAAAGCCTCAACCTCATAAAACCAATCCAAAAGTTCTTCAATTTTGAAACTGTCATTAAAACTTGGAATGTCAGCTTTCAACTTGTATTCAGGTAAAGAACTGTAAGGATTTTGTGAAGATTTCAGCCTTTTTTCGTCAATCCAAATTTGTTCTTGATGTGTTTCTTCAAGGTCGTCATCATCACTGTCGTGTACGGGAGGAATAGAACTTTTTTTTGGGAGTATAACCAATAAATCCTTCATGTTGTAAAGTTCTCTTTATCTGTTGCATAATATTATCAGGAATATCATCCTTCTGGACAAACGGATTCTTCTTTGAGGACGATGATTTCTTATCTTCATCAAGTAACTTTAAAGTTTCTTCATCCTCAATCTTAAGAGTGCTAACAAACTTGTCAAAGATCAGATGAATATCTTCAAACTTCTTGTCGAAATTTTCAGACTGATTAAAGCAAGTTTTCTCTAGTTTCGTTAGGTTATCTGAAACTATAGTAATACTTGTAGAAACTGTAGCAATACTTGAAGTGATAAGATCCGTAAGCTTAGTAATAGCAGCGTCGAAAGCTTCTTGAGTAACGTTGCCAGCTATAGAATATATTTTTTATTTTTGATAAAAGGGTTGCGGAAGCGAAAACAGGATCGTAGAAAAGATGAAAATCTAATCTACTGTCGAATGATACCAACTAATGCAGTACGTGTAGGGAAGAAGGCAATACAGAGATTGCAGGTGATGAGAATGGAAGAAAAGGGTGAGAAAACAGAAAGAAAAAAATAGGGTTTAGAGATGAGAAGGATAGAAAGCTCTGAAAGAGTTGTTTTGAATAATCTTTTATAATAATAATGTGTGTTACAAGAACTTAATAAGCCTATTTATGTAGGCATGATAAGAACCTAAAAATAGAAAAACTCTAAAAGAAGAAATAAGGAAACTCTAAAAGAAAAAATTCTAGACTTGTAACATAAGTAAACCAAAGAATCAACTGTGACAGTTGATACAGCGTTAAGGGATCAACTGTGACAGTTGATACAGCGTTATGGGATCAACTGTCATTGTTGATACGGGACAATGGGATCAACTGGGACAGTTGATACACTGAAAACAGGTAGATGTCCTACATCAGGCAGTATGCCTGACAACATAATAGTGAGTGTTGAGGAATTTGCACGTCTCAACACTAAGAGGAAAACGTGTTGAGGCAGTATGCCTGACAACACAATGGTGAGTGTTGAGGAATTTGCACGTCTCAACACTAAGAGGAAAACTTGTTGAGGTAGTATGCCTGACAACACAATGGTGACTGTTGAGGAATTCGCACGTCTCAACACTAAGAGGAAAACGTGTTGAGGTAGTATGCCTGAAAACACAATGGTGAGTGTTGAGGAATTTGCACGTCTCAACGCTAATAGGAAAACATGTTGAGGCAATTTGCCCGACAACACAATAGTGAGTGTTGAGGAATTTGCACGTCTTAACACTAAGAGGAAAACGTGTTGAGGCAGTATGCCTGACTAAACAACGGTGAGTGTTGAGGAATTTGCACGTCTCAACACTAAGAGGAAAACGTGTTGAGGCAGTATGCCCGACAACAAAATGGTGAGTGTTGAGGAATTTGCACGTCTCAACACTAAGAGGAAAACGTGTTGAGGCAGTATGCCTAATAACACAATGGTGAGTGTTGAGGAATTTGCACATCTCAACACTAAGAGGAAAATGTGTTGAGTCAGTATGCCTGGCAACACAATGGTGAGTGTTGAGGAATTTGCACGTCTCAACACTAAGAGGAAAACGTGTTGAGGCAGTATGTCTGACAACACAATGGTGAGTGTTGAGGAATTAGCACGTCTCAACACTAAGAGGAAAACGTGTTGAGGCGAATGCCGAGCAACACAATGGTGAGTGTTGAGGAATGTGCACATCTAAACACAAAGAGGAAAACGTGTTGAGGCAGTATGCCCGACAACACAATGGTGAGTGTTGAGGAATTTGCACGTCTCAACACTAAGAGGAAAACGTGTTGAGGCAGTATGCCTGACAACACAATGGTGAGTGTTGAGGAGTTTGCACGTCTCAACACTAAGAAGAAAACGTGTTGAAGCAGTATGCCCGACAACACAATAGTGAGTGTTGAGGAATTTGCACGTCTCAACACTAAGAGGAAAACGTGTTGAGGTAGTATGCCTGACAACACAATGGTGAGTGTTGAGGAATTTGCACGTCTCAACACTAAGAGGAAAACGTGTTGATGCAGTATGCCCGACAAAACAATAGTGAGTGTTGAGGAATTTGCATGTCTCAACTCTAAGAGGAAAACGTGTTGAGGCAGTATGCCTGACAACGCAATGGTGAGTGTTAAGGAATTTGCACGTCTCAACACTAAGAGGAAAACGTGTTGAGGCAGTATGCCCGACAACACAATAGTGAGTGTTGAGGAATTTGCTAGTCTCAACACTAGGGTATTTAAAATTTATTTGATATGCCTAATAGATATAAAACATTTAGGTTAAGAATAGTTACTTAGCTCTGTCTCCGCTAGGCATGTCCTTCGCGCATGATTGGGCTTTGGGTATATCAGGATCTCACGTGAGTAAGCAGCATGATAGAAGTCCCTAGGTCTTGATGGGACGAAAAATAGCCGGCTGTAATGAGAGTTGTTCATACAACAATAAATAATCTTCAGGATTGGCTGGCTTGTTGGAGACCCTCTCAGATATAGACTTTGGTAGGGAACATACTCCTATTTTTGCTTTGTTGTTATGTATCCATGAGCGCCCCAGAACCATATTATAATTCTGGTATTCCTTGACAATATGAAACTTAGCGTGTGTTAGGGCGTCTCCTATCTTGATTTCGAGATTAATGTACCCATAGGCATCTATCGACCTTCTTTTTGAGTTTTCGATCATAGTCGGGCAGTGAGCAGCTTTTTGCTTCAAAATTCCTGCAGCTCTCAGAGTCTTGACGGTGACAATGTTGAAGTCAGAGGCCGCGTCAATCAGTGTGCTTTCAAACTCGACACCTTTTAGGTGGGTAGTGGTTAGGAGTCCCTAGAAGGCATTAATGCACAACTCCACCAATTGACGTGTAGTCACATTTGGATCATGACAATCTAACGCCTGAATTCTGAATCTCTTGACATAATCATTCGGATGTTCGTTGTTTCACTCCTTCTGAGTTGTGGCCGTGTCCGTCTGGGTTTTGGCAAGAACTTCCTGTCTCTCCATTAAATTGATAATGGTAATGGGAGGTTGGTTTCCTCTGGCAACTCCATTCTCTCGTCTTGATGAAAAAGTGGTAGCAGCCCTGGTGATGATTGGAGGCGTCATGCTCAAAGAAATATTAGGAGTAGCGGTGGCTCTGGCTCTGGTAATATGATGTGTCACGCCAGAGGGGATGCTTCCGGTGCTGTTGGTGTTGGTGCTAGAGGATGTAATGCCATGGGATGTGTTGACTACGCTTGCGGAAGGTACATTGGTGTCGGCCATTGCCTTTTGCTCTCGTTCAATACGGCCACATACTCTGCCTGCATCGTCGTTGGCGGAGGCGCAGACCTCAGAAAAAAATTCAACATTTTTTGTGTCATCTATGAAATTGGTGGCGTTCTCCGAGCGAATGTTTGTTGGATATTGCTACAGCCGGTTTTCCATACTTTTTAAGAGACAAAATGTATCATTTTGCATCTTGACCGTATCATCTTGATTTGCGACAACATCTTCTAATATTTTTGACATACCTTCCATGGTGATTGGATTTCGAGCATTGGCGGCTTTGGAAGTGTTTGGGATGGCCGGGGTAACTCATGAAGCAGAAAGTTGGGATTGGTGATTGAAGTGAATTCTAGTTAATGATTGAATTTAGACCTAAGATCCACCATCTTGAGTTTGGGAAGATTGGAATGAAAATTGAGAAATTGGCTTCGCAATCGAGAGATTAATCTCCCACTGTGGTCGCCAGTTGTTTTGGGGTAAAAACTGATTTTGCTGGAAATGGTAAATTTGGGTGTGCCATCGAGAAACGAATCTAAACCCTAAACAAATGCACTGCATGGGAGTACATTAGATTCGAGAGATTAATCTGTACAATCCTGGTCTAAACCAAGAAATGGCCATTCCAATCTTGCTTCGGTCACAAAGTAAAGGAGAAGGGTTGATCTTAAGGAGGGAAGCAAAGAAGGTGTTGAGATCAAAATATTGAATTTTGAGGGTGTGGCTGTTTTATGACTTGTATCAGAATTTGGAACTGGCTTGTGGAATGTAAGCTATCAGTTTTTTTGGTGTTTTTCTGGATACTTGTGTTGTTGTTAACCAAAACTGTCATGTTGGTCGAAATAGGTTGGAAACCTATTTATACAATTCATTGAGCCCCATGATCTCGTAGGAAGCGGAGATAGTTAAGTAGTGGAAAAGTGGGGTTGTGTAGAAGCGGTTTACCATCACGTTCCCATTGTGAGGGGAAACTAGTCAGCCTTACTCCCACTATTCCCTTACTGTTATCTAATTATCCGCTCTTTTAGACACTTTATTGTAATGGTCGCATTGCACGCCACACGGTGCAAACCGCCAGACCAATACCCTGATGAGTATCCCCCAGTTTGTGACATGTTTGATGTCTCGAGTGTTTCGTAGAAAAATGTGCAACAAGTTGATGAGTGGGTATAATGTGCAAGACCTAGTTATTCTGACCAATCACACGCAAGCTAGGCGGCATAATGGCATAGTGGCGTCTGCATAGTGGCAAAGTGGCGCTTGTTAGTGGCGTAATGGCAATGTGGCACTTGTTAGTGGCACAATGGCAATGTGACGCCAGTTGCCTGGTGTTGTAGCCACACCAGTGGCCTGGTGGTGTAGCCGCGCCAGCGGCATGGTGTTGTGGCCGCGCCAGTGGCATGTGATCGAATTTTAGATAGTGGTAAATACGATTGTCGTTCACTCGGACTTTGTTGAGATTGATTTCTGATTTAAATTATAAAACTAGCAAATATATATAAAATAATAACAATGTTTCGAGAGGTACTAGGACTAGGATTCCACCAAATATTCAAATTCATGCGATTCACCTATTTATTCTAAACCATTATAGCTCGTTCAATAAGAATTTTGACTCTATTTCTTTGCCTAAGGTAGATTCTTAAAATATCAATTGTAAAACTTAAGCATGGCATATCAAAAGAATTAATCCTAAGCATAAACCATCAAACGAAATGACAATTAATTAAGAAAAATCTTTTTCTAATTTTAATTTAATGCAAATAGTCATATAAAGAATTAAATGAATTTACCACATGATGAATTTTGGTTTCCTCCGTCGTCCTAGAGAAAGGTTTAGCTCCACATAGTGAAACACGCTCAAAATATATTTTTATAGCTCAATTGGTGTTTACAAAGAAGAAAAGGGAGGAAAATAATATAAACCAGGAGTTTGCAACGATTGCAGGACGTTACAAACTCACTGTTACAACTGTTGCGGAGAACTATTGTTATATGGTGTTGCAGAAGAGCTGTCGTTTATGGGTTGAATCTGTGACAGTCAAGAACGACGGTTCTTATCGGTTTATTGTTCTTCAGCTTCTCCTTCTCTGCAGCAGCAGAGAAATCTGCTCTACAGCTTTTTATTCTTCTCTGTAGCCTCTCCCAACTCTCGATAAACCTTTCTCTGACCTCAGGAACCCTTTTTATACTTGACAGCGACCAAATCTCCCCTCATAACTCCATATAATTCGCCATTACTCAACATTGAAGGAAAATATTCTCGGGATTATTTTCTTCCCTGAATTAACTTTTCACGCGTTGAAATGATGCAGAAACACTCCAAACATGATCGTACATGTTGTAGGATTGATTCAACACGCTGCAGACATATCAAATCTTTCCAAAACAACAAGAAATCCCGAGAATATTTCACGGGAATATACACACCCCTGTTTTCTTCCCACCGTGGTTACAACTCAAATTCTTCGACCTTGATGGACTTACCAGTCCTGTTTAAGTGAACAAGACCAATACAACAGATTTTGGCGATTGAATCTCCCTAAAACAACTTCCAAATTCAAAACAGCAGTCTCGGGTTTTCAAAGTTCCTTGTTTTGTCGTGTGCCCATATATAGCCTGATTATGTCGATTCAAAAGCTCATAACTTCTTTTGTTAGTTGTAACAGGCCCATAATAATCGAAATCCATGAAAAAGTCACTAAAAAATCACGTCAACTCATGCCTTGGAAATCACGCAATCGCTTTGGTGGATACGGGGAGTTTGGTGAGTATCATGTTTCCATACTTACAAAAAACTAGTTCTTGTTTTCCCGCTTTTTTTCATTTTCAAACGGAGAAGGTGAAGTGCCCCCTATCCAGCTGCTTGGGTGTGAATAGCAAGTGGGCGCCCCTTAGCAAATGAGGTGCCCCTTATCCAAACCGAGGAGTCCGAATAACATGTGTCCTGCGGGGGTGCCTTTATCAACTTTTCGAGCCGATTTTTCTAAAAATGTTTATTTCTCAAAAATACCTACAAACACATAAAATACCATAATTAGTACAAAATCGAGTACCAACAATGCAGAAAATTGAGGACAACTTAGACACAAAAATGTGTCTATCAAATACCCCCAAACTTATTATTTGCTAGTCCTCGAGCAAATCTAATAATAAAATAAAAATAAAAATCCTTTGAACCCCTAGGTGGCCCTAGTGGCCGAGTTTTGGTCTCGGAAGGGTTTACAAGAGGTGTACCCACAAAACCTTTTATGATAGACGCATTTATGTGTCTAATTTGTCCTCAATGTTTCGTATTGTTAGTACTCGTTTTTGTCCTTATTATGGTGTTTTGTGTGTTTGTAGGTATTTTTTGGAAATAAAGATTGTTGGAAAATTCGGCTCGAAAATTTGCTCGGAACACCCCCGGAGGACATTTGATATTCGGACTCCCACTTTGGATAAGGGTTAACCCAATTGCTAAGGGGTAACACTTTGCTATTCGCACCCCACAGCTGGTTAAGGGCTGCATGTCTTCTTCACCGTTCAAAAATAGAAATTGGCGGGAAAAAATAGTCTTCACCGGCAGAATTAGGGTTGGAATTTTGGAAGGGATTGAAGGAGACTAAAGGGATGGAATTGGTTGGGTACTCTTCTATGGGATAGACAGGGATGGTAGAGGTGTTGGTTTCGATCCAGTTTGGCTGGAATTTCCGCGAGAAGAAAAACATGGCAACACACGCCGGAGGAGATATTCAAGGGATTTCGCGAGCAACAGAGGTGTTTGCACGTATCTGGAAGACCCTAACAACTCTCTGGAGTGTGAAGGAGTTAAATATAGCAATTTGGCAGCTTTAGATCGCGTGGAGAAATCAAAAATCGAGATTATTTCCTAAAACAGGCCGTGAAGAATATTGAGAATTATATGAAGTTATGGCGAGATATACCGGGGCTGTTGGGTTATAAATAGTTCCTGAGATAGCATAGAAGAGATACTGAGAGATTGGGAGAGTTGTAGAGCATCAGAAAGTCGAGAAAATCAAGTGGTAGGAAACCACCATTTCTCTGCTGCTGAAGAACACGAAGAACATCAACGCACAAGGGACCGTCGTTTTCTCTATAGTGACAACGACACATCTGAGGGTCGTAGTTTAGGAGACAGTCTTAAAACTACAGCAACAGCAACACTTTACATGTATCGTTCTCAGTAACAGTCCGTTTGTAACAATTAAAACTGTTACAAATAAGGCTTTTCATCTTTTCTCCCTTGTTCATCATTTGTAAACCATTTTTGAGCATTAATAATGATTTTTGAGCGTGTTTCCAACATGATGATGAGCTAATTCTCCGACAACCAAGGCAATGAGGAAGCTATTTACGCATGAATAAGTGGTAACCATTTTATTTTCTCTAATTTTTAATTTATAATTCACTCAATCACTGCTTTTGCAGAGTTTTAAATTGTTTGCATAATTTTCGTCATTAGTTGTGATTCAATTAGATAGGTTATACTTTGATTAGATAATCTATGCTTAGGGGATACAATTAATTTTTGGGAATTTGCCGGATTATTTGTGGATTAAGATATAAGGACTTAAAAAGATAATTAGAGTTTTGTGTTATTCACCATAAATTATTCATGTGTAATAGTGGAATCAGTGTCTTGGTTATTTTCTCATATCTTGAATCAATTTTGTGTTAAGTTTTCCTTATTTTTAAGTTTTATAAGTCTAAAATATTTTGCTTTCACAAGTCTCAACGAACCTTTTTACTACAACATTATTGAGATCTTATTATTTTACTCCAGACCCTATCTATCTACGCAAAACCTTGGAAGGCACTAAAGAATCTCCTTGGTTGGCGTACTCTCATTGACTACAGGAGGAAGTACCCTGATGCGAAATTCCAATTGTTGTACACGAGTTTGCACTCAAGCATACTAAAATTCATATATAAGTGACAGAGCTCTACTCAGATAGTTTCTGGACATCATAACCAGAGTCAACCAATCACATGGATAGATTAAGAAGATGGATGTAGAGAAAAACGTAGATGGTTTTGATATTGACTAAGGTGAACGGTGTTTCCCATATCTGTCTGAAGGCCACTACTAGGATGAACCTATCCTAATGGACTGAGATACCGGTCTGACTAATATCAACACAGCTGGCATATACAAGGGGACCAGCGGGTGATAATCCTAACTCTAGGTCAACACAACTGGCATATACAAGGGCACCAGTGGTCGACTTTATTGAATTTATTCTGGTTGGTCTGATGGTCTGGTCTCAATTCATTTCATTTTTATTTATTTTTTTGGGGGGTATCTCAATCACTCTATTTCACCCTAGCAATGGTAACAACTTGAATCGTGTGCCCCACCAAATCACTTATAAGAAAAGAAAAATAAAAACAGAAGGTGAAAAGGATTCAACGAGATATGGCGAAACTACCATGTTTTTTTTTCTAACACCTGAGCTTTGTGCTTTTATGAATAGACTCTATAGATGTTTCCATCTAATCAGATTGGTTCCTCAACTCCTACAACTAAGATATTCCCACCCACTTAGATTGGTTAGTGCCAACATTAATAAGCATAAATTTCTAGGCTCTGGAGTTTATTTATACTGCAACTAAAAAGTTTCTCCCATACCCCCAAACTTAAATCTAACACATTGTCCTCAATGTTATAAAGATGAAAATTAAAAGCATGAACAAGGAGGAACTGTTACTACTTGAATAAAAGAGTTAAGGAAAGATATTACCGTGTTGCATGAGAATGGGTTACCTCCCAAGAAGTGTTAAGGTTAAAGTCTTCAGCCAGACTAGGAAAGGATTAATCACCTCGTAAAATCATATAGCAGTAACCGGAATAACTGTGGGTCATCTGGATTAAAAAGTGGCAACCACAAGAAGAGGAAACTGTTTAAGACAACTATATCTAGTTGTGGCTCAGGTTCAGGCTCTATAAAAGGGTTTAGATAAAATATTTTCAAGGGATGAATTTCCTCAAAGGTTATATCCTGAAGGTCAGGTTGAAGAGTCTGTAAATACTTAACTAAGAACTTAGAAGCACATAACAATAACCTGAATAATTGGGGATCCTCTAAGTCAATCAGATTTGACTCACACAGTTGACCACAGTAGTGGTAATTCTTAAGCAAATGTGTCGACCCTAATCTCCTAAAGTAATTAGGTTTAGTCTCAAAACTTATTAACTGACACATCTGAAATTCATAAGTTCCCACAATTGGAAGGAAGGTTTTTGGTGGGAAAACAAAGTCAATCTTGGTATCATAGCCTGGATTAACCATATCAACCAGAGGATGGGTTTCTATCAACTGAACTTTCTTATGGACACAACTAGGTTCAGGAAAAAGTGTATGAAGATAATCTTGTAAAATGGTTGAGGCACAAATGTCCAGTCCTATGTGAGGGGACTTTCTGAGAGTTAAAGGTAAGGCACTAGGAAAGTGATAATCACCCCCAAACTTAGAGTTTTCAGTGTCTCTATATAGACTAGTCACAATCTCCCTAATTTCTAGATCATCAGAATCCTGAAAATGGTCAATTGATTCTTCTAAGTTATTATCAGGTAATGCATCCTTACTCATCTCTACGAGTTTATCATCTTCTAAGACTAGTGTTTCTAAATCGCTAGACTCTAAAATAGTATTCTCAGGGTAAACTCTTTCTTCTAAACCATCATCACAATCATATAAAGGATTATCAGCGAAAGTTTCTAGTAAAGGCTCATTGACTAAGGTTTTAATCATAGTTACTTCCTCCGATTCACTGATAGGCACATCAAATAATGGATATTCCAACACAATGCAGGCTAAAGGATCATGAACTACATCGTCTAAAACAGTGGTATCTCTAGTCAAATCCACATCCTTTTGAATAGGTGAATAATCATTAAAATTATCGGGATTTGTACCAGAAATAATATTATCCTTATGAAGCTCAACTGGAGTAACTATTTCCTGATCACTATGCCTACATATGTATGATTCTTCATCAACACTATCCTCATCATAATCATCACTATAATAACATGAAAATGGTTGAACCTTATCTAAAGTAGTGTCTCCAATTCTAACCTCATCATCATGATTATATGAATAAAAACTATCATTATTTTCAAGGGTGTTACTGTAAACACTATGTTGGAAATTCAAGTTATTTCGAGCAATACTTTCGTTCGTCTCTAACTCAAGTTTACGTGTCGAGTCAGCTATCCTCTCAAGGGTCTCTTCTAAAGAAAGTTCCCTTAGTGTTGGATCTAAGTTTTCAGTTAACCTATTGAGGATATCTTCTAAAGAAGATTCAGTCGTTGTTGCAGTTCTTTCGTCCATAACTACGTTATTCTCCTCATCTAACTTACATGTCGATTCAGCTAACTTATGTGTCGACTCAGCTAAATCCCTGAGGTACTCTTCTAGAGAAGGAATAGGAGCAGAATGATCATAAAAAGGACTACTTTTTAATAGTTTGATTGTATCCTCTAGAGACGAAGAACTAGTATTATAATATTCTTGCTCGTATGACTGATACACGTGTGGATAGTAATTGGGCTCACCATGGTATGACCCATAACCTTCAAAAGGTTGGCGTTCCGAACCACTATTTACACTATGGTCATAAAAAGAGTAATGTCCATATTGTTGGGTTGGATTATCATTGTATTGGCTACTATAATACCAGTTTGACATCCTAACTGCAAGGGAATTCTACACAAGCACAAACAAGGCTGACTCGACCACAACAAGCCTATTTTATCTATCAAACAAAAAGCATGATGACTCCCTTAGATTGTTCTAGACCATCTTCTATTCTTCAGCAAACCTCTCTGGAATCAATCTGAGTTAAAGTAAGTTGAATAGAGACAAGGGAAGATCAATGGAGCTTTGACACCCAGGCCTCACTGGCAAAACATTCACTTGGGTTACAAGGCGGCACGCTCAACTTACATTAACCATCATGAACTTCGAAGTATGCTTAATAGAGCAACCAATATTTTTCTAACGACTTTCCTATTAAGCTCGTTACCCCTATCGGTCTCGTTCTAGTCAAAATTTTAAGGCTTAGGTTCGCGTAGGTTACGTGTTCCTAAGGCGGGCAAGAAGAAAACGGTGATGAAATCCGAGTCCTTATCTTAATTTGGCCAGACCTTGCCCTTTACTAGAAATTAAACCGTATTCAGACCTCAACATATATGCATACAAAATCATCCAGTAAACCCGCTGACAGGGGATTCGGGGGTGTTTAGAATTCTTACCTCCCGTTCCAAACGGGGAATGAACCGTTGAAGTCGACTCGGGCCACTGACTCCTATGTCAGTGTACGAACCCGAGGGGCCGAGACAGTATCGTAACTATCGTCCTTCCCTGTGCAGCCTATATTTAAAATAACCCTTCCTTAGGGTTTAAAAATAATAATGTTCAATGTCCCAAAAAAAATAAAGTTCAAAAAGAAAGTCCAAAAATAAAAGATTACAAAATATAACCCTAATTACAGTTTCTAAAAAAATAAATATATCTAATAAAAATAAATTATCTATATACAAAAATATTATTCTTTACTCCTTTGGATTTCTCTTTTCTTTCCTTGTTTGGCTTCGCTTTACTTTTCAACACTTTCTCTTTTACATAAGCTCCGCACCAAGTCTGAAAGCAAACAGAAAATACCAAAACGCGTAAAAAGGAACAAAAATAATAAAAATAAAAATAAAAACCTAAAAACAAGTCTAAAAACAAGTCGGCGGCGCCAAAAATTGATCGAATTTTAGATAATGGTAAATAGGATTGTCGTTCACTCGGACTTTGTTGAGATTGATTTCAGATTTAAATTATAAAACTAGCAAATATATATAAAATAATAACAATGTTTCGAGAGGTACTAGGACCAGTATTCCACCAAATATTCAAATTCATGCGATTCACCTATTTATTCTAAACCATTATAGCTCGTTCAATAAGAATTTTGACTCTATTTCTTTGCCTAAGGTAGATTCTTAAAATATCAATTGTAAAACTTAAGAATGTCATATCAAAAGAATTAATCCTAAGCATAAATCATCAAACGAAATGACAATTAATTAAGAAAAATCTTTTTCTAATTTTAATTTAATGCAAATAGTCATATAAAGAATTAAATGAATTTACCACATGATGAATTTTGGTTTCCTCCGTCGTTCTAGAGAAAGGTTTAGCTCCACATAGTGAAAAACAAGCTCAAAATATATTTTTATAGCTCAATTGGTGTTTACAAAGAAGAAAATGGAGGAAAATAATATAAACCAGGAGTTTGCAACGATTGCAGGACGTTACAAACTCACTATTACATCTGTTGCGAAGAACTATTGTTATATGGTGTTGCAGAAGAGCTGTCGTTTATGGGTTGAATCTGTGACAGTCAAGAACGGCAATTCTTATCGGTTTATTGTTCTTCAGCTTCTCCTTCTCTGCAGCAGCAGAGAAATCTGCTCTGCAGCTTCTTATTCTTCTCTGTAGCCTCTCCCAACTCTCGATAAACCTTTCTCTGACCTTAGGAACCCTTTTTATACTTGACAACGACCAAATCTCCCCTCATAACTCCATATAATTCGCCATTACACGATATTGAAGGAAAATATTCTCAGATTATTTTCTTCCCTGAATTAACTTTTCACGCGCTGAAATGATGCAGAAACACTCCAAACATGATCGTACACGCTGTAGGATTGATTCAACACGCTGCAGACATATCAAATCTTTCCAAAATAACAAGAAATCCCGAGAATATTTCACGGGAATATACACACCCCTGTTTTCTTCCCACCGTGGTTAAAACTCAAATTATTCAACCTTGATGGACTTACCAGTCCTGTTTAAGTGTAACAGGACCAATACAACAGATTTTGGCGATTGAATCTCCCTAAAACAACTTCCAAATCCAAAACAGCAGTCTCGGGTTTTCAAAGTTCCCTGTTTTGTCGTGTGTCCATATATAGCCTAATTATGTCGATTCAAAAGCTCATAACTTCTTTTGTTAGTTGTAACAGGCCCATAATAATCGAAATCCATGAAAAAGTCACCAAAAATCACGTCAACTCATGCCCTGGAAATCACGCAGCTGCTCTGTTCTTGTTTTCCCGCCTTTTTTCATTTTCAAACGGAGAAGGTGAAGTGCCCCCTATCCAGCTGCTTGGGAGTGAATAGCAAGTGGGCGCCCCTTAGCAAATGAGGTGCCCCTTATCCAAGCCGAGGAGTCCGAATAACATGTGTCCTCCGGGGTGCCTTTATCAACTTTTCGAGCCGATTTTTCCAATAATGTTTATTTCTCAAAAATACCTACAAACACATAAAATACCATAATTAGTACAAAATCGAGTACCAACAATGCAGAAAGTTGAGGACAACTTAGACACAAAAATGTATCTATCAGCATGATGGTGTAGCCGCGCCAGCGGCATGGTAATGTGGCCGCGCCAGTGGCATGGTAATATGGCTGCGCCAGTGGAATGATGGTGTAGCCGCGGCCACTATATCTTGGCATATTGGTGTTAAACCCTTGCCTAATTAGGGTTTGGCATATCAAAACCCTAACGCGCACGACTAGGTGGCGCGGTACGGCATGGCCTGCCAATTGGCATACTGGCGCGATTTGGCAGGTTGATTGGCCAATTGGCATGGCGCATGCGGTGATGGCTATTTGGGCGTGTTGGGGAGCAGCCAAACTTAATAAATCAAGTGGCCAAATCGTACGGCCGTGATTTTTTTTTTGGAAACTGGCTTGGGCCGTCTAGATTAGATTCCTAATGGAATTAGGCGCATCGACCCACCAACTTCTAATCTTTATTAAAAGTGTGTGTGGCGGGTTTTGAGCGATCTGATTAGTTGATGGGAGAGGGGGCTAGCAAGAGAAATATGGAGCGTGGCCAACGGCCACAGGCGGCGCCTATTGGAGCGGATTGGCCGGCTATGTGGCGTGGTCACGCCTCTTTCGTCATTGCTCCTTATTTGCCACAATTCCTCTTTTGTTTCTTTTTTTCTGGTAGGACTTTGCTCCTATTAGCTCCATGGTGGATTAGTTTCCTAGCTCGCCTAGGTTTGGTCTCTACCAATAGGGTTCGAGATTTTGCGCAGGGCGCAAAAAACCTAATTTTTGCAAATTAATTAGGCCAAAATTTGGATCTTGTGAGCTATCGCAAAATTGAACAAATTTGATAAATTTTGTGCGTTGACACAAAATTATTTAACTTTGTTTTCAGAGAGTAGTTAGCGCATCTTATGACCGAGTAGTTTCATGCAGACCTTAATCTTGATACTTCGTGAAATTCATGCTACTGAGCTGCGAGTGAACACTAATTGTCATGTCATACCAATATTAAGGGTTCAGCCGAGGAACATAGCATAGGAAAAATATTCAATAAGCCATACATTAATGAATAATGCAGGCGAGAATTTACAGAATGTTTGGGATTGTTGCTACATGCACTATTCTGAATAAATTCCATATAAATATAATGAATTGCTCAATACATGTGTAAGTAGAGAGGTCTGGGCACTCATTACTTTTAAATGGCTCAGTCTTTTTGCAGAACGACAGCGCATCAAATACAGGGTTTTACAATTTTAACACTGAACTAAAAACCACCATCAACACAACCACACCCAACAATTCGTTTGGAAATCTGAAAGGACTTACTCCAATACACTTTCTAGAGAATCAACTAGACAGTCAGACTCAATCTAGAGTAAAGTATATCAAAGAGCTTAATATCTCTGTTTCTCAATGTAATCAGCAAATCAAACAGATAGAGTCCGTGTGCCTGATTATTATGAGAAACGACTTGAACGGTACCAAAGACCAATGCTCAAGTGTCAATCAATGTAAATCAACAACCAAAGGTTGGATATTATAATTGATTGATCCTAACACACAACCTGTGATATTTCAATTATATAACAAAATATAATGCGGAAAAGAAATAACACAGACACTAGAATTTTGTTAATGAGGAAACCGCAAATGCAAAAAAACCCCGGGACCTAGTCTAGATTGAACACCACACTGTATTAAGCCGCTACAGACTCTAGCCTACTACCAATTAACTTCGGACTGGAGTGTAGTTGAACCCTAATCAATCTCACACTGGTTCAAGGTACAGTTGCGTTCCTTACGCCTATGATCCCAGCAGGATACTACACACTTGATTCCCTTAGTTGATCTCACCCACAACCAAGAGTTGCTACGACCCAAAGTACAAGACTTGATAAACAAATTTGTCTCACACATAAAAGTCTATAGGATTGAATAAATCTGTCTCCCACAGATATACCCAAGAGCTTTTGTTCCGTCTTTTGATAAATCAAGGTAAACAGGAACCAATTGATAAACCGGTCTTATATTCCCGAAGAACAGCCTAGTATTATCAATCACCTCACAATAATCTTAATCGACTAGCGAAACAAGATATTGTGGAATCGCAAACGATGAAATGGAGATGTTTGTGATTACTTTTATCTTGCCTATCGGAGAAATTAATCTCGAGTCAATTATTTTAATTGTACTCAATACGATAGAATCGGGCAAGATCAGAACACGCAACTACAAGAGAATAGTTGGGTCTGGCTTCATAATCCAAATGAAGTCTTTGAAGTCGTTAACCTACATGGTCTCGATAGAAACCTAAGGTTAAAGGAGAATCGACTCTAGTTATGCAACTAGTAACACACAGGAGGTGTGGGGATTAGTTTTCCCAGTTGCTAGAGTTCTCCTTTATATAGTTTTCAAATCAGGGTTTGCAATCCAAGTTACCTTGGTAACAAAGCATTCAATATTCACCGTTAGATGAAAAACCTGATTCAACCAAGCTAATATCTTTCAACCGTTAGATCGAACTTAGCTTGTTACACACAAATGAAATGTACCCTCATCTGGGTTTATGTAACCGTACCCAAACGTGTACACCATGTTGGTTCACATATAGTTAACCGAGGTTAGTCATATGATTACTCTCATATCAACCTTATTCATCTTAACCATAACTAGTTCTAATGACTCAAATGAAACTAGTTAAAGAGCCGTTCAATTGTTATATTCTCATAGAAGTATACAAGAACACAATTGAAGCAAAATTGGTTTGATTCACTCGAATCAATATAGCCACGGTTTGCAAAGATTGCATTCCTTATTTTATAAATGTTTAGGTTCATGTGCACAACCGATTTTAGAAAGTAACCACTCGTATGCGTACGGGGATGCATACTTAAGTAACCGGATTTGAGTTTGTTTTGGTTTCCAAATTCAGCAGAAATTCACGGACATGAACTTTTCGCTAGTATGCGTACGGGTACGCGTACTTTGGTAACTGGTTTGAGTTGGTTTTGATTTCCAAACTCAGCAGAAATTCACGGACGTGAACTTCCGCCAGTATGCGTACGGGTACGCATGCTTATCCAGTCTCCATCAACCATTTAGTACACACACAAGTATGTATACATTTGGTTCCCGGTTTTGGACTTATACACAAATGTGCGAACACACTATATGCTTATATCCAAAGATGGTTACATGATTCTAAGTTCTTTATTTCAATCATTGAAACATTCTTAGAGGATGAGAATAACCGTTTTCACACACTATTAGCATCAAAGCAATTTGCACGATATTGAAATAATCATTATCGAAACATTCCAAGTCTACACCAAATGATTGTATCACACAAACCATGTGAGATGTTACTCAGAAATTTTCCCATGATATAAGATAAACTTGGTCGAAGAGAAAGCTTGCCAACACATATTTCGATAAATATGTAAGCGAGATAAACTCAACTCAAAATATCAAATGTGTATATAGAAAACTATATCGTAATACGACTTATGTCTCAATATAGTTGATAGAGTAGAAATAGACATTCCAAGTGATAGATGAGTTTAAGTCTCCACATACCTTTTGTCGATGAAGTTCCACAAGCTCCCTTTAGTAGTTCTTCGTCTTCAAATGATGAACGCCGTGAAAACTAAGCTCAACTACACAATCTATGTCCAAGTCCGAAACATCTATAAATAGGCTAGAAATCAAGAATTATAGTTTTGATCACTAACATTGACAAACATGCTTGAGATAGCGACGCATGCGAGTTCGACCGAGCAGTGCTCTAGCATTATATTTTTGGCAACTAAACTTGACAACAAGCTTGAGATAGCAACGCTTGCGAGTTCGACCGAGTAGTGCTCTAACAGTAGCAACTCTTAGTAGTGGGTTAGATCATATAAGGGAATCAAGTGTGTAGAGTCCTACATGGATTTAGAGGCGTAAGGGACGCGACTGTACCTTAATCAGTGTCAGATTGGTGAGGGCTCAACTATATTCCAGTCCGAAGTTAACTTGTATTAGGCTAGAGTCTGTAGCGGCTTAATACAGTGTGGTGTTCAAATTTGTACTAGGTCCCGGGGTTTTTCCAAATTTGCGGTTTCCTCGTTAACAAAACTTATGTTGTCTGTGTTATTTCTTTTCCGCATTATATTTTTTTATATAATTGAAATATCACAAGTTGTGCGTAGTTTAATCAATTGGTAAATCAACCTTTGGTTGTTGATTGAAATTGGTTGACACTTGAACATTGGTTTTTGGTACCGTTCAAGTTGTTTCTCATAATAATCAGGCACACGGACTCTATCTGTTTGATTTGCTGATTACATTGAGAAACAGAGATATAACTCTTGGATATATTTCCTTGATTAAGTTTGACTGTCTAGTTGATTCTGACGGAATTATATTAGAGTTAGTCCATACAGATTTCTTAAAGAAATATTGGGTGTGGTTGTTAGACCCCCTATTTTTCAATAGGTATCATAGTAGGAAAATACTTTTAAGACCTCATAAGTTTGTGTTTGTAGCAATCTGACTCTATGGACAGATGTGTTATCTTAAACAACGCATCACCAGTTCAGAAACGTTTTGACTTGGTTCAAAGCTTTGTTTCTCCTGAGAAGTCTCTCACATCTTCTCCATTGTCTGAAACTGTGTATAACTGGGAAACACGCCTAGATGAACAGTTGGATGATCTTTTGGATGAAAGTGATTCAGACGATGGATACAATGTTGATGAGGAATTCTCACAATACATCAAGCTTTTTGACCATCTCTTAAAGAAAAAGAAGTCAACATCTTGCTTGGCTAAGTTTCTGACTTCACTCTGTCTAGAAAACAAGAAAATGAAAAAACTCTTTAAAGGTTACGATTGTGGATATAATCTATTACAATCCCTTCTTAAAGATCGTGAAGAAGATGTGCGTTCAAAGAATTCTGAATGTGAAAATCTCCGTCGAAATCTCTTTGTGTTGAAAAAAAAACTTGCAGAATCTGAAAAAGCGGGGGTACAACAACCACACCCAATATTTTGCTTAGCAATCTGTATGGACAAACTCCAATATACTTTTAAGAGAATCAACAAGGCTCAATCTATAAAAAGTATATCAAAGAGTTATATCTCTCTTTCTTGATTCAATTCTTTCTCAAGCAAATAGAAAACTGCGAGTCTAATTGAAAAAAAGAGAAATCACTTGAACGGTACCAAAGACCAATGTTCAAGGATCAATCAATTTCAATCAACAACCAAAGGTCGGATTTCCAATTGATTGATTCAAACGCACAACCTGTGATATTTTAATTATATAACAAAATATAATGCGGAATAGAAATAACACAGACACCAGAATTTTGTTAACGAGGAAACCGCAAATGCAGCAAAACCTCGGAACCTAGTCCAGATTGAACACCACACTGTATTAAGCCGCTACAGACAATATCCTACTACAAACTAACTTCGGTCTGGACTGTAGTTGAACCCCAATCAATCTCACACAGATTCAAGGTACAGTTGTGCTCCTTACGTCTCTGATCCCAGTACGATACTACGCACTTGATTCCCTTAGCTGATCTCACCCACAACTAAGAGTTGCTATGACCCAAAATCGAAGACTTTAATAAACAAATCTATATCACACAGAAAAGTCTACGATAATAGATAAATCTGTCTCCCACAGAAATACCTACAAGTTTTGTTCCGTCTTTTGATAAATCAAGGTGAACAGGAACCAATTGATAACCCATACATATATTCCCGAAGAACAGCCTAGTATTATCAATCACCTCACAATAATCTTAATCGACGCGGCGAAAGAAGATATTGTGGAATCACAAACGATGAGACGAAGATGTTTGTGACTACTTTTATATCTTTCCTATCAGAGATAATAATCTTAAGCCAATTGTTACGATTGTACTCAAAATGATAGAATCAGCAAGATCAGATCACACAACAATGAAAAAATAGTATCGGTCTAGCTTCACAATCCCAATGAAGTCTTTAAGTCGTTAACCTGGTTTTCAAGAAGAAACCTAAGGTTAAAGGAAAATCGACTCTAGCTAATACAACTTGTTAGAGCATTGCTCGGTCGAACTCGCATGCGTTGCTATCTCAAGCATGTTTGTCAATGTTAGTGATCAAAACTATAAGTCTTGATTTCTATTCTCTTATAGCTAAGGTCTCGGACTAGGATAGAAAGTGTAGTTGTGCTCAAGAACTCCATGGAAGTCATCATACAAGACGAAGGACTACTCAAGGAACCGGTGAAACTTCATCGACTAAAAGGTATGTGGAGACTTGAACTTATTTATCACTCAAAAGTCTATTTATCTCCTATCTTGAGACAAAAGTCGTTTTGCTATATAGACCAAGATTATACACATTTGGTATTTCGAGTCGAGTTTATCTCGCCTATCTATTTCTCGAAATATGTGTTGGTAAGCTTTTGCTTTAGCCGAATTCATCTTTACCTAGTGACGAAAGTCATGTTATGTTTCAATCACTTTGAAAATTGCTCTGACGGAAAATGGTTTGTGAATAACAACTATATAACGTCCTCTGAGAATGTTTAAATGACTGAAATGAGAGTTTAGATTACATAACCATGGTAGGATATAAGCATTATTGTGGAAACACATATATGTATAAGTCCTTATTCCTTGAACCAAAGTTTGCGAACTTTGTTGATCAAGAGAACCGGAATGGTGGTGTGAGCCAAGTCCGCGAACTGGCGGAAGTTCTCGACCCGAGAATTTCTGCTGGAGTTTGTGAACTCCTTACGTGAACTTAAGTCCGCGAACCCAGTCCGCGAACTTGAGTTGGTTATCTAAAAACGATTGTTCTCGAACTCATGTTTAAATAAACTAAGGAATGCTTTTGCACACCGTGGCTATAAAGTTCATGAACCGATTCGAGTGAATCAAATCGTTTTTGCTTCGATTGTGTCTTGTGTAGTTACATAAAGATATAAGCAATTGAACAACTCTCTAACTAGTTCATTTGAGTCATTTGGACTAGTTGTGGTGAAGAAGAATATGGTTGATATGAAATTGCTCATATGGCTAACCTTTTGGTTAACTATTATTGAACCAACAAATGTACATGTTTGGGTACGGTAACTCTAGCCTAGAAACGTGCATTTTATTTGTGTATAAGAAGCTAAGTTTTTGATCTAACGGTTGAGAAATATTAGCTTGAATTTAATCAGGTTTTCATCTAACGGTGAATATTGAATGCTTTGTTACCAAGCTAACATGGATTGCAAACCCTGATTTGAAAGACTATATAAGGGAGAACTCTAGCAACTGGGAAACCTAATCCCCACACCTTACGTGTGATACTAGTTGTATAAGCTAGATTCGATTCTCTTTTAACCTTAGGTTTTCTTCTCTAAACCAGGTTAACGACTTAAAGACTTCATTGGGATTGTGAAGCCATACCGATACTACTTTCTCGTAGTTGTGTGATTTGATCTTGCTGTTTCTATCGTACGAGTACAATTGTAATAATTGGATTGAGATTTCTATCTCCGATAGGCAAGATAAAAAGAAGTCACAAACATCTTCGTCTCATCGTTTATGATTCCACAATACCTTTTTCGCTGCGTCGATTAAGATTATTTGAGGTGATCGATAATACTAGGCTGTTCTTCGGGAATATAAGTCCGGGTTATCGATTTGTTCATGTTCGCCTTGATTTATCAAAAGACGGAACAAAACTCGTAGGTATATTCGTGGGAGACGGATTTATCTATTACCGTAGACTTTTCTGTGTGATACAGATTTGTTTATTAAAGTCTTAGACTTTGGGTCGTAGCAACTCTTAGTTGTGGGTGAGATCAACTAAGGGAATCAAGTATGTAGCATCCTGCTGGGATCAGAGACGTAGGAGCATAATTGTACCTTGGATCAGTGTGAGATTGGTTGGGGTTCAACTACAGTCCAGACCGAAGTTAATTTGGAGTAGGCTAGTGTCTGTAGCGGTTTAATACAGTGTGTGTTCAATCTGGACTAGGTCCCGGGTTTTTCAGCATTTGCGGTTTCCTCGTTAACAAAATTATGGTGTCTGTGTTATTTCTATTTCCGCATTATATTTGTTTATATAATTGAAATATCACAGGTTGTGCGTTGTTCAATCAATTAGAATATCCGACCTTTTGGTTGTTGATTTAAATTGATTGAGACTTGGATATTTGTCTTTGGTACCATCCAAGTTATCTCTCTAGTATTTGATAAAGACTCGCAGATTTCTATTTGCTTGAGTATATATCAAATCGAAAGATTGAGATATAAACTCTTTGATATACTTTTTGTCTAGATTGAGTCTGACTGTCTAGTTGATTCTCTAGAAAGTATATTGGAGTTTGTCCATACATATTGCTAAGCGAAATATTGGGTGTGGTTGTTGTACCCCCGCTTTTTCACAACTAGTATCACACGGAAGGTGTGGGGATTAGGTTTCCCAGTTGCTAGAGTTCTCCCTTATATAGTCTTTCAAATCAGGGTTTGCAATCAATGTTAGCTTGGTAACAAAGCATTCAATATTCACCGTTAGATGAAAACCTGATTAGATTCAAGCTAATATCTTTCAACCGTTGGATCGAAAACTTAGCTTGTTACACACAAATGAAATGCACGATTTTAGGTTTGTGTAACCGTACCCAAACATTTACATTTATTGGTTCAACAATAGTTAACCAAATGGTTAGCCATATGAGAACTTTCATATCAACCATATTCTTCTTCACCATAACTAGTTCAAATGACTCAAATGAACTAGTTAGAGAGTTGTTCAATTGCATGGAAATCTTATGTAACTACACAAGACACAATCGAAGCAAAAACGATTTGATTCACTCGAATCGGTTCATGAACTTTATAGCCACGGTTTGCATTTAGCATTCCTTAGTTAATATAAATATAAGTTCACAAACAATCGTTTTTAGATATAACCAACTTAAGTTCGCGGACTTAAGTTCCCGGAAGGAGTTCTCAAACTCCAACAGAATTTCTCGGGTCGAGAACTTCCGCCAGTTCGCGGACTGAGTTCACGGCTCTTGTTCCGGTTCTCTTGATCAACAAAGTTCACAAACTTTGGTTCAAGGAAAAATGACTTATACATATATGTGTTGCCACACAATGCTTATATCCAACATTGGTTATATAATCTAAACTCTCATTTCAATCATTGAAACATTCTTAGAGGACGTTATATAGTTGTTATTCACAAACCATTTTTCGTCAAGCCATTTTCATAGTGATTGAAACATAACATGACTTTCGTCACTATGTAAAGATGAACTTGGCCAAAGCGAAAGCTTACCAACACATATTTCGAGAAATAGATAGGCGATATAAACTCGGCTCGAAATAGCAAATGTGTATAATCAAAGTCTATAAAGCAAAATGACTTTGTAGTTGCAGGAAATCCTACACTACACCCCTCACTAGAATATACACAATTAAGCCATTTTAAGATGAATGATTATGATTCCTATTGATTGAATACTTGAATCTTTACAATATGAAATAGAAATGAGTTATAGAATTACAATCACTCTAAAATTTTCTCTCTCCTAATGACTTGCTTAACAATTCAAAAAGAACTCTCCTAACAACAAACTTGTTCAACTCTTTATATAGTGTAATACATAGTGGATGACAACTAAGTTGTCCTTTATTTTCGGGAATTACCTGCGAAATATCGCAAGTGTACATGTATTAATTCTCGCGACACTCCTGAATTTCGCTAAGTCTTCACACCTTTCTCATGTTTTGGTTGTCGTCATTCATTGCGTCATTAATGTTATTTTTCTGCGACGCCCTCGCAATGTCATTATTTATTGATCTCGCGAAGTATTGATGTCGCGATATTCTGATCCTACATCTTGCCTCTTCTCATCATGTCTTCTCTGCGAAGGAGAGAATGTCATGAGAACCAATATTTTGAAATGCCGCAACTGTTCATCTTTATCTGTTTCAATCCCGTACTCTTACACGGAATTTATTACAGATGTTTCTTCTTCCACTCTTTTCTTGACACGTCTCTTTCAACCGTTTATTCTTGACCATTCATGTCCCATCTCGCATTAAATGCATTTGTTTTCTCGAGAATTCTTCTCTCTATATATAGTTTTCTCACCCTTCTCTTCTTCTCTTTATTTTCCCTCTGCAACTTTTCTTCAACTTTCTTCCTCCGCAATTTGCGCTTCTGCTACTGTAAATCTTCCTTTTCTTCTTTCTCTTGATCTTCAATTCTCTAATCATTCCCATACTCGAAGAATGGCTCCCTCTGGCCGTAAATATGAAAATATATTTGATGAAACTCAAAAGAAATTACAAGATAAGGGTTTCACCTTATCTACTATTCCCAATCAAGAGTCTTCATCCATTCTTTCTGCAAAATTGTTTATTGATCATCAATGTAATGATCAGAAAATCATAATCTCGCTAGGTCAAATCCTCGTAGGTCTTCCTATTCCTCTGTACGATCCCGAATTACCCTTGTTCTATGAAATTTTTGCTCATGAGAAATTCTCGCGAGCTATTTACCAATTAAGCGGTGATTGCATCCGTCTAATGCTTGAATTCGCTAATCGCGGTGCTGGTAAGGGATCTCTATATCCTGATAACGTTAAAGATCCTAATTTCGCAAGTTTAGAGATAGTCGCCGCGAAATACACTGTAGAAAACTTCTTTGAAAATTGTGAAGTAATAAACATGAAAAATGATAAATCTCATTTGGGTGCCCGATTGAAAAGAAAAGAGAACGTTTCCGATTATAAGATACTCATGCTAGATATCGACTGGCACTCTGGCAAGAACAATGTTCCTCGATACTCTAAAGATGAGAGGTGGTCTGTCTTTCCACTATTTTTGAGCGGACCTTACATTTCTGGTTCCAATGTACTCCCTGCAAATCTCGCAAATTATCAGCCTTGGGTATTTAATTGGCCCGCAAAGGCAAAAGAGGTATACTTCTTACTTTTTACTTATTTTACAATCTTCACTCCCTTTTATATCTAATCTTGCCATTTTTTCTAGATCATCAAATTGAGAAAGAGCTACAGAAAAAATCCAAAAGCAAGTACTCTGGCGATACTTCGTTCAATCACGGATGAAGTAAGAAATATTTTCTCTTATTATTTTTAACAATATTGTTGCCTCTGTTTCTTATCTTCATTCGTGTGTGAAGGTTGGCGTTGAAGAAATTGACATTCCTGAAGCTGCGAAGGTTAAAGGCAAGAATAAAATCACTCTTCGCAAGGATAAATCTTCTGCTCCATCTTCTAAAAACGGAAAATCCATCCCTCTTCTCATTCTAAATCCCAACCAGCGAGAATTCTGACGAAGATGAAAATGAGGTTGATACTTCTTTTGCTAAGGAAAATCATTCGGTCGAGTCTGCTATGGCGCAATTGTCTAGTGTCTTCTCTGATTCTATGCAAGGATTGGGAGACGATCATTTATCTGCTACTTGCGAAGCTCTCGCAAATATTTGCGATGCCCCCCTGCTGGTGGATAATGATTCTTTTCGTGGAGTTTCTCGAACAATGACTCCCAGTTTCTTAAATGCACTCAGTGCCTTGGTATGTTCATATTTCTTTATTTCTTTGTGATTTCGATTATAAACCTTATCTTAACAATTTCTTTACTTTCCTTTACAGATGCAGGAGAGCTTCCTTTGTCGTTGCCTCAGACCTCGAGAAAAGACGCAACAATCTTGAAAAGAAAAATCTTCAAATTAAAGAGAAGAACAAAGAACTAGAAATTGAAGTTGCGACATCTCGCAAGAAGGATGAAAAAATTCAACAGTTGGAAGTTGAATCTTCTTCTCAGAAGGACAAAATATCTACTCTTCAAAGTGCTAATCAGCAACTTTATGGTATAACACCCTCCTATTTTCTTTATTTCTACTTCGTCATTTATTTTTGTTTGCCTAACTTATCATTTTCGCAGACATTTATAATCTTTCTGACGAAGACATCCTTCTCCATTCATTCCCTGAACCTATGGATGATGATACTCTTCTCGCTCATCTCAATGAATCTTTAAGTAGTTCTTCAAACAAGATTAATTCTCTCTCATTGAATGAACTTCGAACCAAATTTCATCTTTTAGAAATTGAACATAGATCTAGTTTAGGTTTAGCCAACCGATTTAAACGCTTATATCTTGACTCCCAGGAGAGTAATAATATTCTAAGGAAGAAAATTAGTAGTCTCATAGATGATAAGGATCGCATTCTAATCAAGGTGCACAAGCATTAGCAAAATTCCAAAAAACTCTTCTTGAAGTCCAACTTGAACGAGATGAATCTCTTCGCCAAAATGCCATACTTAATGAGCGAGAAAATCAAATTCGTTCACTTCTTGTCATAAATAATGATGATGAATTTGCTTGGGCTGCGAAGATTCTAGATAACGCCAGAAATAACTTAGGTGTTGATGTTAGTCTTCATGCCGAGCATACTGCCTTGGTTAAAGATATGATTTTTAACAGAGAAGGTTGTTTATTGTTCTTCATTATTTCTCCGCCTCTTTTTTATGAAACTGTTATTAAGCTGCTAACTCATTGTCATTTGTTCGCAGAATCTGAGAAGAGGTTTCAAACTAGAATCAAGGAACTTGAATCTGAGAAAGCACAACTTGCAAAAGACTTCTCTCTTCGTAATGACAAATATTCTAAGCTGAAGAAGCAACTACAAACTATTGTGGCGAATTTCAATAATGATGTTGTTCGTTTTCGCAATCAAACTATTGAAACTGTTTGCAATGACCACCACATTCCTCTTTCTTCATATCCTTGTCTTCTCGATGAAATTCCTGAAAATATGCCTTGCTCAGATGTCTCTGATAGTGATGTAAGCGAAGAAGAGGAATCTGATAAAGAATCTGATGAAGAAGAATAAGTTGCTAGATTGTTCCATTTTCCTCTCTTCTTGTGATACTTGTACATTTATCCTTCTAACTTTCCATTTTGTAATCTCTTACTGTAAATCTATCATATGAAAATAAATAACAAGTTTTTTTAATCATTCCCATACTTGCCTCTGTTATTTATTTTCACATGAGAGAAATTAAGTCGATAATCTTTAAGTAATGTACTTCTTAATTTCGCAACTGTTGTTGCTGATTCTCCACAAATGAAGAAATATAGTCGTATTCGCTAGCTTGTTTGCTTACTCAATTTCTTGTTTGCGACAAAATCGCAGGACGTCGTTACACTTTCATGTAATGACCCATTGATCTTGTCTTATCATTGTTTTTGTGTGGTCTTATTTTGCCTTCCTAGTTAAAGGTCTTATTTTGCCACCCCTCATTTTGCATCAATATGACAGGTCTAAATATTCTGGTGAACATAAAGTCCCATGACATTGACGTCTTGCGACAAAATCGCAGGACGTCGTTACACTTTCATGTAACAACCCATTGATCTTGTCTTATCAATTTCTTAGTATTTTTGTCTCTGCAGGATTTTTATGTTGCGACAATATGACAGGCCTAAAAATTCTTGCGAACTTAAAGCCCCATGACATTGTCGTCTTTTGACACTTATCAGCTCCCTAATGGAGGGTGCCGCCCTTATCATTTCCCTGGTTGCCCCTTCAAGGAGGCGTACATCGGCCATACAAGACTAGCTCCTCCCATCCGGTCTTAACAACAACCAGTTGTTTTCGCAGCCTCTTATCCCTTATACCTATATGGTTTATGGTTACGAGACTGAACCCTAAGTGGAGTTTTCTTCGGGCCGAGTGAAGCATGTGCCAAGACTTGCCAAGAATGGCCGAGACACTTCAAATGTCCCAGGCACTCTTGGCTCAACCGTGTACCTCGGCGCCTTGAGCATACACTGACTCCTTGGAAGAGACCCTCGGGCGTCCAACTAGGGTATAACCTTATATATATAGTCGGAAATCCAAGGTATCTCTCCCGGATAGGCTTTCATGGGCCCCAAATCTCCATGACTCAGGTTCCAGGAGCGGTGTAACCTTTTCCATGAGCCATGTCAAGAGATACCCCCTTATATGACGCACTTTAGGTCTTACATTTGCCTCTTGCAAAATATCATTCGCGAACTAGGGTGTACGCCATAAAGGTTCGTCCCATTCACTCACTCTTTTATTTTTGTTAATTCATTCAATTATTCATTTTTGTTTTTCTCTTGTTATTTTGTTTGCGAAGCTATCGCACAATCTTGCTTTGTTTATTGTAATCTCATTTCAATTCTTCAATCAAATTTTCATACATTCTTGATGGCGAGATTCTCGCGCATTTCTTCTTCAATTATTATTTCTTCCTACTATTCTTGATATGCGTTTGTCATTAATTTTGATAATAATGATTATTCATTTCTTACACCTTTTGCTCCTGCTGCTCTCTGCCTCTGCACCATTCAAACCTCTTAATGATTCTTTTCCATCATAATTTTCAACTGTTCTCATGCACTTGCTTCGCAATGTATCTTCACCCCTTGTGTCTATGGTATCCACCATCAACCTTTCTCTTCTTTGTTCATCTTTTATATTTTGCTTCCATCCCTTCCTTTTTGCAGCTCTTTCCTCGCAACTCTCCACATCAATCTCATAGCATTTTTGTCCTTCCATCCAGTCTCCCTTTATAACTCCAACACCGCTAGGATAAGGAAACTTTATACACTGATGATAAGTCGACGCTACACCCAGAATTTCATGCAACCATGGCCGTCCGATCAATGCATTATAAGGGGATTCCACATCGACTACACAGAACAAAACTTCAGTTGATAATCCTTGCAAGGGTATTCTCATATGAACTTCTCCTTTAGGCTTATTCGATGTGCCATTGAAACCGTATATTTTATACGTCGAAAGTATCAAATCTTCATCCTTCCCTCCCATAGTCTTGTAAGTATGGTAAAAAAGGATGTTTACTGAGCTCCCCGTATCAATTAAGATTCTGTTGATCGCCCAGGAATTTTCTGCTTCATCATCTTCGCCATCTACAGGTTTTGGATTAATTTCCAATTTTACGACCAATGGGCTATCATGCGTCTCTATGCCTTTAGGAATCTCTTCTGCAGTGAAAGAAATAATCTGCATTTGCCATTCTTTTAACTGCGATGTCTTCGCGATGTTCATCACTTCTCTATTATCAGCATCCCTCGTAAAAACCCTACTGAGAACATTATCATGAAAATCTTCAATTGTTCGGTATGAATGTACAATGGAGTTGCAAAACAAATTTTTAGCTTTTGCTCCAACTTCTATTACGAATGTTTCTTTCCCCTTTGCTGAGTTTGTCCTGTGCATTTCTGGCGGTGGTGGTAACGGTTGAACCTTCTCTTCACTTTTTAGAAAATGATTCAGTTTTCCTTGGTTAATCATTCTGAGGATGATTCTTTTTATATTTCTGCAATCATTTGTTAGGTGTCCATGAAAGCGGTGGTAAGAACAGAATTCGTGACTTCTATCACTTGGTGGCGGCTCATTCCCCATGTTCCATGGTGCAGGTATGTTTTCCATCAAGAGTATAGCTTCCCATATTTTTTTCCACACTAGTATTTAGTGGTGGCATTTTGATTTCCTCCCATACTACTCGTGACTTCGCTTTGTCCTCCATGATAATTACGCCTTCGTCCTCCATAAGTTTCTTACGGATGATCAAGTCTTTGAATTTTGTTATTGCCGCCACGGTTGTAGTAGTTCCTTTCCCTTTCAAATTCTTTCTGATCACGGCTTCCCATAGCTGCTATCTTTGGCTGTCCATCATCTATTATCCTTTCTTGTTGCCCTTGCGAAGTGATCGCTACTGTGTTTATCAATTTGGGTAATAAGCTTGCATTCACAGCATTTGAATTTGTATTCGCAACTGGGTATGATTCCATCTCATTTTGCCTTTCCTCTAGAGCAATATATTCCTCCTGGAGTTCTCGCAACTCAGTCATTGTAATTGTATTCTTGACTCTAAAAATTTGAATATATAACAAATTGGTTGCGAACATAGCATTTATGAATGATAGAATAAGATATCTTTCATCCACTCGTCCAACCATTTCGCTACACATTGTCTTCCATCTCACAGTTAAGTGTCTCAAACTTTCGCCAACCCTTTGTTTCAGCCCAAATACATCTTCAATTCCTGGTCGCGAAGAGTTGTTACTTATATATGCCCCTAAGAATATAGCTTGTAAATGGTTGAATGACGTGATTGTGTTTCTTGGTAAACCCTCAAACCATTTCAATGCTTCTCCTGTTAAACTTGATGAAAAATATTTGCACAATATGGCATCATGATTTTCCCATTGTAACATACATCTCACATACGCTTTAATGTGTTGTATTGCACAAGTTGTTCCGTCAAAAATGCTGGTTAATGCGGGTAAATTGCACTTTGGAGGTATTCCTCCTAACTGCACCTCTACTGTAAAGGGGGTTTTCGCAGCCTCTTCGATGGCCTCATCCAATTGCCTTCTTCCTCCCCCCCTTCTATTGTTCATCATTCCTCTCATCTCTGCCAACTCTCTCAAGATTTGTTCATTTACATCAGGATTCGAAGTTATTGGTCTTTTTAGTTTTGCCTCTCTCCTTCTGCGTTCATGTCTACTTTGATTTTCTTGTTCATCATTTTCTTCTCTTCTTTCTCTGCGACTTTCTCCTTCATCTTGTTCACGAATTCGCACACCATTATATCTATCATTTTCTCTTCTTGGTTGTCTATCAGTTCTCCTTTGTATTCTTTCATATTCTTCATTGATATTTCCATTGTTGCGATTTTGCTCGCGCCTTCTTTCTCGATTGTCATGATTGTTCTGCCGAATTGCTTCCTCCAATTCCCGTTCTTCCATTTCTACTCTTAATCTTTCGCTTTCGCAAGCTAGACGCGCTTGTTCAATATAATGTTTTTCTATGTCATCTTCAATCTCCTTTTGTTTCCTCCGTGTTTCTCTCCCATGCAGTATTCTTCTTCCTTCTTCCTGATTTTCTTCACCAATTGGATTATTCTGCCCTTGACGCTGCCTATTTTCTTGATTTCCGTCATTTTGGCCATTCTGTAGAATTCAGGACGTGGAATATAACGATCTTCTATCACTTCTCTTCTCTCACAACATCCTTCACCGGTAATGTTTTCCTCATATCTTCTCTAACCGATCCTGATCTTGACCTGGTATTACTTCTCGACCTTCTATTCTGCAACCTCATATTATCCATTCTTAACTCATGGTTTTGCCTTGTTAAATTTGCACGTTCTTCCGCTTCTATCCGCCTTTCTTCATGTATTGTTTGTCTCAATGCTTCTAACGCTGCGATTTCTTCATTTCCATGAATTGTTTCTCCCATCTCTTCTCGATTTATCTCTTCTTGTCCATTATTTATCAATTGTTGCACTTCTTCTCTTTCTTCCATAGAATCTGATCTCCATGTATGCACACTCACCCTATCATAATCTATTACTCTATTCGGTGCTGGTTGAATTTGACCTTATTCTCTATCTCTTGTGTTTATTCTTGATGGTTCACCTACTTCATTTCTCCTTTCTCCAGCTAATCTCCTGCTTCTTCTAACAGTTGTTGGTTGTTCTGATGCATTCCTTCTTCTAGCCATTTCTCAATTTCAGTAAGTTGTTGAAAATTATACGAAATTTCTTTCTTGTTACTCCTGATTCTTTCAATTCACAAGGTTGATCTCTACTCAGTCCCTGTTTCTAGCGCCATTATGTAGTTGCAGGAAATCCTACACTACACCCCTCACTAGAATATACATAATTAAGCCATTTTAAGATGAATGATTATGATTCCTATTGATTGAATACTTGAATCTTTACAATATGAAATAGAAATGAGTTATAGAATTACAATCACTCTAAAATTTTCTCTCTCCTAATGACTTGCTTAACAATTCAAAAAGAACTCTCCTAACAACAAACTTGTTCAACTCTTTATATAGGGTAATACATAGTGGATGACAGCTAAGTCATCCTTTATTTTCGGGAATTACCTGCGAAATATCGCAAGTGTACATGTATTAATTCTCGCGACACTCCTGAATTTCGCTAAGTCTTCACACCTTTCTCATGTTTTGGCTGTCGTCATTCATTGCGTCATTAATGTTAGTTTTCTGCGACGCCCTCGCAATGTCATTATTTATTGATCTCGCGAAGTATTGATATCGCGATATTCTGATCCTACAGACTTTTGTCTCAAGATAGGAGATAGAGTAGATAGAATTTTGAGTGATACTAAGTTCAAGTCTCCACATACCTTTTAGTTGATGAAGTTCCACCAGTTCCTTGAGTAGTCCTTCGTCTTGTATGATGATTGCCATGGAGTTCTTGAGCTCAACTACACTTTCTATCCTAGTCCGAGACTTAGCTATAGTAGACTAGAAATCAAGACTTATATTTTTGATCACTAACATTGACAAACATGCTTGAGATAGCAACGCATGCGAGTTCGACCGAGCAATGCTCTAACAATCTCCCCCTTTGTGAATTTTAGTGACAAAACTGTCAATACATAGGGAATACAAAAATAAATGAATTAACTTTTGTAGCTCCTATTCCACATGCCTAATCTTCAACATTACTCGAAATCTTTGTCACTTCCAAGTACTCCAATGATCCCAAAGGTTGTAAGTTCAGCATCATCGTTGTTGAAATTCTGTAGCTATAACAACGAGAAAACAAGAGTTCTCAATCATTGTTATACAATGTCATAGTATGATTATATAGTATCGAAGTTCAATTGTATCACAACTTCAACAACAATACTATGGTCATATGTATCACTCCCCATTAGTCAATACTCCACCTCACATGGAAACCACTCCCCCTTACATAATGATCCGAAAACCGTATGTATTTGTAGTGTGAACTACATATTAATTCTCCCCCTTTTTGTCAATAAATTGGCAAAGGTACGAAAACGGGATCCTAATGAAATTTCCAAAAGAGACATTTCATGACCAAAAGAAAGCACTTATCATCTTATTTAGATGCAATCATATAGCCAAAGCTAAATGCATTCATCAAGGAGTTTATAAAGATACAAGATAACCCCTATAATATTCCACATCCGCACTCCCCACAAAGATATGGCAACTAAGCACAAGTTCAATTAAGAACTCTCCCCCATAAAATGTCATTCCCGAAAGAACAACAAGAGCGACCTTAATTTCAAAAGAAAATAAGGATTTCTTTGGACATAAATCACATACAAGTATGAATTTGAATCCAAAATACTCAATTAAATTAACCACAAGAGAACCCATGATTAATTTAATCGGAAATGCTCAACATAAGTGAACTTATGGAGACTCAAAATTCTCAATTAGATTAATCACAAGAGAACCCATAATTAATCTAATCGGAATACACAACCAAATCATGCTCGACATAAGAGAACTTACGGAGCAACAACTAAATAACCAAACAAGAATGATTAATTTAGTTGAACATGCTTGACATAAAGTACCTCACGGAGCAACAACTAAGCCAAAGAATAACTCAGTCGATAGAGCTCAACATAAGACACCTTATGGAACAACACAGTATATACACAAATTGTAGATCGGAGGTCGACCTAATACCATGGAATAAGCAAGGACTCATTCTATTTTCCGTCATCATTTGCATAATGACATACAATAGACATAATCCTTCAAAAAAAAAGATTTTAACCTATCTTTCATCAATAATTGACATAATAGGCTTAACTTTTGTATTTGTCAAAAGTTCATTCCTTCTTTTATCAACACATGCATATCGACATATAAAGGACTTAACTTTTGACAAGGTATGGGACAATCATAGTTCACAGACGCAAACACACATATCCCATAACAAATTGCAATATATAAAACCATAAAGATTAATACTGCAAAAATCATCTTCCAAACAATTTTAGAATTTAAAACAATAAATCTAAAAACATGAAGATGAAAACGTTGGACATAGCTATGTGTAATCACAATAATGGCTATTCCAAACTCTAGTTATTCTTCTAAACAAAACAAGAAAATAGAAGATTTACTAGACATTAAGACCTTTGAAGAATCTTTATCGTCCCCGAACTCCTTGTCGTCAACAACCATTGGGACATAAGGTTCATGAAGATAGGAGTTAATATCAATAAACCTTCTTGACTGATGTCGAACCAGGGCCTTCTAAATCTCACGAGTCTTAAATAGAAAAGCCTTTATTTGATGAATCCCCTTTTGCATCTCCTTTAACACTTCAAGAACATCATAAAACTTCTGAGAATTCGAAGGAACAACTCTAGGCTTCCTCACATTCCTTCTTTTTCTTTTCAATGTCGGAGCTACCGGAGATTTCTCTTTTTCCTTCATGATTTATGGCTTTACAATCATATTAACATCATTTCCATCAGAAGACATGGTACTTGTAGCATCCATAGGCGTATGGGTTTGTGAGAGGAAATCACAATCTCAACAAGTGGTCTTGAGATAAAAAAAAGTTTTAAGGAAGGAAAAAAGGAATGTAGGGTTAACCTTTAACATGTTCGTGCACGCACAATTCTGAACCCTAACGAGAGTAGAATTTTCGAGAATAACCTTCTTTATTGACAGACAGGGATTCCAAAAAAAAACAAAGAAAGAAGAGAACAACCTTTTCCTAAAGCCTGAGAGGTACATAATCTTGTCTCTTTTGATCAGGCACATGAGACAAGATTTCCAAATCAACACAATCAAGTTGCGTTGCGGTGAACAACAATTTGTCCACCATTTTCCTCTTTAAAGGAATCCACAGACCTCTGTCTAACAAAATGACTTGACCATACTTTCTTCTCTAATGGTCTTGGTTTATCCTTGGAAACTAACTTCTTAGACGAAGATAAAATCCTACATACCTCAGTGGTCTTCTGAGCAAGTTTAAGCTTATTTGCTAATTGATTTGCTCTTCATTGAAGTTTGTTGACGTGCCTCAATTGGTGTTTGTACTTGTAACACTTTGACAGTTCATGACCCTTAAGAGAACAATACGAGCACGTCAATCTAGGAAAAAATCAGGCTTCTGAGATGTGCAAGCAGCTAGACACATGGTGGAACCTGAAACATTACATATAGAGTTTCCAAAGAATGGGTCAATTTTTTCTTTCAGATTAGCTGGGTTTTCTTCTGAAAGAATATCAAGATTGATGTATGTATTGCTACAATTATCAAAATCAATATTTTCACAAGAAGTGCAACACTTGATTTCTCGTCTTCATTAGAATCATAGCTGTCAGAATTTCATCAAGAGTTGCAGCAACACCTTTGTTCCCAGTGTATTTTATACGAGTTGGGCACTCGTTTGCAAAATGACCAAATCCTTTACACTTAAAGCACTGAGGCATATCCTCATCATCAGTTTCATCAATATTCCTATTTTTAGGAGGAACACGATTATGAGATTTGACTGATGCTTTAGGGTTATCTCTGGAGAACCGTTTACTTCTCTTCAGCAGAAGATCCCTAAACTGTCTTGTGATCATCGAGACCGATTTGTCAAGATCTTCATCTGATGAATCAGTCTCAGAGTGATCGTCTTCAGAGATATACACTTTTTTACTTTTATCAAGTAATTTAGTGTCATTTAGTGCTTTGAACGCAACATCCTTAGATTTGGATGAATGCTCATGATAAAAGATCTTAAGCTTCCCAACCAGCGTATTTCTGGAAAAATTATCTAGGTAATTTCCCTCAATGATGGCATGCTTCTTAGAATCGTATCTAGATGGCAGCGATCTGAGAATTTTCATCACAATGTCCTTTTCAGGAATAGTCTTACCCAATGCAAAAGATGCATTAACAATTTCAAACACTTTGTGATTAAACTTATCAAATGTTTCTTCATCTGCCATACGAAGGTTTTCCCAATCGGAATTAAGGTTTTAAAGCCTAGCTTCCTTTTCACTGGTATTACCTTTGAATACGGTTTCTGATATATCCCACGCTTCTTTAGACTTAGTGCAATTTGACACATGGTGCTGAAGATTCGGGGTAATGGCATGTATGATGGCATTCAAACCGTCGGAATTTTGCTTTGCAGCAAGTATCTCGGCAGGGCTGTATTCACCAATATTCTTGGGAACGTTTACATTTTCAACTGCCACAACGGGAGCATCATAGCCATTAACAACATATACACATGATTGAAAATCACGTGCTTGAAGAAAAGCTCGCATAGCAATTTTCCACCATAAGTAATTAGAGTCATCGAAGACTGGTGGTACGTTAATAGAGATATCACCTCTGTGCATAGAGTCAGATCGCTACAAACACAGACTTATAAGGTCTTAAACGTGTTTGCCTGCTCTGATACCAATTGAAAAAGCGGGGGTACAACAACTACACCCAATATTTCGCTTAGAAATCTGTATGCACAAACTCCAATATACTTTTAAGAGAATCAACAAGACTCAATCTATAAAAAGTATATCAAAGAGTTATATCTCTCTTTCTTGATTCAATTCTTTCTCAAGCAAATAGAAATATGCGAATCTAATTGAATACAAGAGAAATCACTTGAACGGTACCAAAGACCAATGCTCAAGGATCAATCAATTTCAATCAAGAACCAAAGGTCGGATTTCCAATTGATTGATTCAAACGCACAACCTGTGATATTTCAATTATATAACAAAATATAATGCGGAATAGAAATAACACAGACACCAGAATTTTGTTAACGAGGAAACCGCAAATGAAAAAAAAAACGGGACCTAGTCCAGATTGAACACCACACTGTATTAAGCCGCTACAGACACTAGCCTACTACAAACTAACTTCGGTCTGGACAGTAGTTGAACCCCAATCAATCTCACACTGATTCAAGGTACAGTTGCGCTCCTTACATCTCTGAATCCAGCAGGATACTACGCACTTGATTCCCTTAGCTGATCTCACCCACAACTAAGAGTTTCTACGACCCAAAGTCGAAGATTTTAATAAACAAATTTGTTTCACACAGAAAAGTCTACGATAATAGATAAATCTGTCTCCCACAGAAATACCTACAAGTTTTGTTCTGTATTTTGATAAATCAAGGTGAACATGAACCAATTGATGACCCGAACATATATTCCCGAAGAACATACTAGTATTATCAATCACCTCACGATAATCTTAATCGACGCGGCGAAAGAAGATATTGTGGAATCACAAACGATGAGACGAAGATGTTTGTGTCTACTTTTATATCTTTCCTATCGGAGATATTAATCTCAAGCCAATCGTTACGATTGTACTCAAAATGATAGAATCAGCAAGATCATATCACACAACTATGAGAAAGTAGTATCGGTCTGGCTTCACAATCCCAATGAAGTCTTTAAGTCGTTAACCTGGTTTTCAAGAAGAAACCTAAGGTTAAAGGAGAATCGACTATAGCTAATAAAACTAGTATCACGCGGAAGGTGTTGGGATTAGGTTTCCCAGTTGCTAGAGTTCTCCCTTATATAGTCTTTCAAATCAGGGTTTGCAATCAACGTTAGTGTAGGATCAGAATATCGCAACACCAACACTTCTGCGAAATCTATAAACGCTACGTAGAGAAAGCGTCGCAGACGAGTAAAATAAGTGACGCAATGAATGATGACAGCCAGAACACGAGAAAGGTGTGAAGATCTAGCGAGAATTAGGAGTGTCGCGAGATTATGCCTTTGTACGCTTGCGACACTTCGCAAGTCATTCCCGAAAATAGAGGGCAACTTAGCTGTCATCCATTATGTAATACCCTATATAAAGTGTAGGATCCAAATATCGCAACAACAACACACTTGCGGAATCTTCATTAACAACGTCGCGAAGCCGTCGCAAAGTGATTTCAGAAATGACATAACAAATGAAGATAACGTAAACATGAAGAAAGTGCGAGGATCTTGCGAGAACTAGAGTGTCTCATGAGATTTAACATTTATACTCTTGCGAGGATGTCGCAAGGTAAATCCGAAATTAAGGGAAATATTAGTTGTACATGAGCTGTCATCCATTATGTAAACACCTATATAAAGAGGAGAGCAGGAGAGAGAAAGAGAGGACACTTTTAGGAGGAGAGAGATATTTTTAGAGAAGGATTTATTTTTCTTTATCATCTTCTTCCCCAAATTATTAGATCTAGAGCTCTACAAAATATCCATTAATGGAGATTGTAAATCTAATTCTTATGTAACCTCAAAAATCATAGTGAAGAATCGTGGATGTAGATCACATTGATCGAACCACGTAAAAAATCCTTGTGTCCATTTTACAATTTTAGCATTTTTATCTTCATTTTCATATCAAATAAGTTTAGATCTAGAAATTATTATCAAGATATAGTGAGGGGTGTAGTGTGGGATTTCCTGCAACTACATATTGGTGCTAGAAACAGGGAGAGATTAATGGATTTTGTCCTTCCTGTAACTTGTTGGATCAAGAAATTTCCATAAAAATTAGTTATTGTTCATATTTATTTCTAGATCTTAAAGTTTCAGGAGCAAAAATGGAAGTTTTATGGAAAGAATCACACTTTCAGGGAGAAAACACCGTCAACAATTCAAAGAGGAAGAGAAAAATATAGGTTACTGTGATGAAATTCAAGGAAGAAAGCTATTTTTTTTTAATGGAAGGTTTCATATTCAGGAGAAAAAGAAAAAGGCAAATTGTTGAAGGAAATAAAGGAAGAATGAAGAAAAGGATAAGAACAAAACGCTGTGAATTTTATCACAAAAAGAAGCTCGCACAGATGGTTTGAGTTGGAGCGAAGAAGCTTGATGTTTCAAGATCAAATCTCGCCACAGTCATATTTTTTCACATTTTTTCTACAGCCTAGAGAGGAGAAAATGAGTATATTCGCAAAATTGTTTCATTATCTCGCAAGCGACAAATAGCCCGGATGGTCGAGAGAAGAATTATGCAAACCCGAGAGGTCGCGGGTTCGAATCTCCCTCCTCGCAAAGAATTTTTGCTTCGCAAAGAGGGGAAAAAATGGATAATCTCGTAAGGTTGTTTCATCCTTTCGCAAACAAGAGGCAGCACAGTTGGTCACCTGCGAGGTTAATGAGTTCGTGGTCGCGAGTTCAAATCTCAATGAACGTGTATTTTTTCGCATGGATATTTCGCAAGGATATTTCACACAGAAGAAAGTAAGTTATTATTTCGCAGAATTAGTTCGCAAACAGAAGCCAGCAAAGTTGGTTAGAGGTAAAGACAATGAGCTTGAGGTCGCAGGTTCAATTCCCACCTCTCGCGAATTTTCGCATATTTTTTTTGAACTTTCAAATGAGAAGAAATGGAATAAGGTTATGAAATTATGTGTTTCTTTCGCAAACAACAAGTAGCGCAGATGGTCAGGGATTAGGAGTATGGGTTAGAGTTCGCATGATCAATTCTCGCAAAGCTCAATATTTTTCACACTTTTTGGAACTACTGAAAAGAAAGGAAGAATAATAGAGTGGCAATATGTGTTTATTTCGCAAGCTGAAGCTAGCTCAGATGGTCAGCAGTAAAGGGAAGGAGTTTGGTGTCTAGAGTTCGAATCTCCCCATTCGCAAAAAGTTTTTGCACTTCCCAATGTTTACCTGGCGAACGTTCGCAGCATGAACACTTCGCAGATGTTCGTTTACTTCATACAAATGTTTACTTCGCACAGTCTTTGATAATCTCGCAAGAAGAAAGTAGGTGATTATTTCGCAGAAACACTTCGCAGAGGCAAGGCTAGCACAGTTGGTTAAGAGGCATGAATGCAAGCAGAAGGTCGCGGGATCAATTCTTGCTTCTCTGCATATTTATTTTTATTATGCGAAATTTCGCAAAGACATTGCTTATCTCGCAAAGAAGAAAGTTGATGATTATCTCGCAAGTTAATCTCGCAAATGAGGTTAGAACAGTTGGTATGGTGCGAGAATACGCAAGAGGGAGGTCAAGGGTTCAAATCTCATTTCTCACAATTCTTTTTGTTGCGAGATATTTATATTTTATACGACGTTCATATATTTCAAGGATGATAGCTTCAAGCAAATCATATATTTCGCAAGAGACAACAACAAAGAAAACCGCAAATGATATGATATTATGAGAATGAATGAAAGAAATGACATAAATGAAAGAATGAATGAAGGAAGTGATGTGATGACGAAATGAATGAAATGATGAATGAAAGAATGAAGACATGCGATAATTTCGCAAAGATAATGAGAAGAGATAATCAAAAATGAATGAATGAATTGACAAAAATGAATGAGTGAGTGAATGGGACGAACCTTTATGGCGTACACCCTAGTTCGCGAATGATATTTCGTAAGAGGCAAATGTAAGACCTAAAGTGCGTCATATAAGGGGGTATCTCTTAACATGGCTCGGGAAAGGGTTACACCGCTCCCTAACTCGGGTCATGCAGATTTGGGGCCCATGAAAGCCTATCCTAAGAGGTACCTTGGATTCCCAACTATATATGTAGGTTATACCGGTTGGGCGACCGAGGGTCTCTTCCAAGTAGTCGCGTATGACCAAGGCGCCGAGGTACACGGTTGAGTCAAGAGTGCGGGGAGCATGGAACTTCCTTACCACTCTTGACAAGTCTTGGCACATCTTTTCTCGCCCGAAGAAAACTCCACTTAGGGTGCAGCCTTGTAACCATAAACCCTATAGGTATAAGGGATAAGAGGCTGCGAAAATAAATGGTTGTTGTTAAGACCGGATGGGAGGAGCTAGCCTTGTATGGCCGATGTACGCCTCCTTGAAGGGGCAACCATGGAGATGATAAGGGCGGCACCCTCCATTAGGGAGAGTGTCAAAACAGACGCAAATGTCATGAGGTCATGTGTTTTCGCAAGGAAACTCAGGGCTTGTCATATTTGTGCAATGATCCTCTGCAGAGGCAATAATACTAACGCGAGGGTAAGGCGAGATCAATGGGTCTTTACACGAAAGTGTACGGACGTCCTGCGATTTCGTCGCAAGACGGCAATGTCATGGGGCTTTATGTTCGCAAGGATATTTAGGCCTGTCATATTGTCGCAACTAAAACATCCTGCAGAGGCAATAATACTAAGAAATGATAAGACAAGATCAATGGGTCATTACATGAAAGTGTAACGACGTCCTGCGATTTTGTCGCAAGACGGCAATGTCATGGGGCTTTATGTTCGCAAGAATATTTAGGCCTGTCATATTGTCGCAATGAGGGGTGGCATAATAAGACCTTTAAATAGGAAGGCGAAATAAGACCACACAAAAAAATTGATAAGGCAAGACCAATGGGTCATTACATGAAAATGTAAAGACGTCCTGCGATCTTGTCGCAATGACAGATTCAACATAAGCATTTTGAATTGCGGGAATAAGAAAAATGAAGCACAAGCAAAATAACTTGCGAGGAACAACAAATATGCGAAGAAGGATATACCAAGATAAAACCAGAGAAATGAAGAATGGAAGCGATTTAAAGCTACATCAATTTTAGAGCGGTAAAATGAGCTAAGTAACACAAACATTAGCTATACATTGCAGTAGATAAGCATTCTCATCATACAAGCATCATACTTGCATCATGAAAGCATCGCATAAGCATTTCATGGCATAAACATCGCATACACATTTCATAACATAATCATTACGCAAGCATTATATCCAAAGAAAGATATTTCAGAATCTCGCAAAGAGTGATATTCATAATCTCTCAAGAGTGTTATTTAAAATATCTCAACAATATCATTTAGAATCTCTCAAAACATTATTCGAGTTTCGCAGAATTATTCAAAACTTCACGAGAGATATTCAGAATTTTGTAGAATTATTAAGAATTTTGCGAATGCAAATATTTCACAAGATAAGATAAGCAACTTGAAGAGATTATACTATCGCATGAGCACAAAGCATGAGACAGAGGAAAAATAAGAATGCAAAAACAATTTGCTCAATCAACACTTTCTCAAGGATTCTACCCTCATAGATAAAGAACAGGGGCAACTATGGATAACCAAGAAAATATTTTATGTTCTTCATCTTCTCGGCAAGAATCACTTCCAAAGAAGATATTCACCAATGAACAACAAGAATCCTCACCAAAAATGGAATAATAACCCATGAACAGAGGCAATACTTCTTATATTTCAAGGATTAATACTTCTTATTCACTTCGCAAAGTTTCGGAACTTCGCGAAAGAATAGAGCATAGCATGAGGCAAAGAACATGGAGCGGGAGTTTCGCATGATGGATTCACAATACTTTTTATATTTAGAGGATTAAGTACTTTTTATACTTCCCAAAGGATACTTCATACTTTTTATATATTTCGAGGATTGAGTACATCTTATATTTCTTCAAGGATACTTCATACTTCGCATACTTCAAGAGATGATACTTCTTATTTATTTCGCAAAGCTTCGGAACTTCCTAAAAGAATAGAGGCAAGTACGTACTTTTCAAGTCCAGTATTCTTTCGCTCATTCCTTTATCAACAAAGATCAAAGACTACTACAACAACGGATTTTTTCTTAAAGATCGCTCTTCAAGCAATATTCAAGAAAAAAGAGGCAAGATGTAGGATCCAAATATCGCAACAACAACACACTTGCGGAATCTTCATTAACAACGTCGCGAAGCCGTCGCAAAGTGATTTCAGAAATGACATAACAAATGAAGATAACGTAAACATGAAGAAAGTGCGAGGATCTTGCGAGAACTAGAGTGTCTGCGAGATTTAACATTTATACTCTTGCGAGGATGTCGCAAGGTAAATCCGAAATTAAGGGAAATATTAGTTGTACATGAGCTGTCATCCATTATGTAAACACCTATATAAAGAGGAGAGCAGGAGAGAGAAAGAGAGGACACTTTTAGGAGGAGAGAGATATTTTAGAGAAGGATTTATTTTTCTTTATCATCTTCTTCCCCAAATTATTAGATCTAGAGCTCTACAAAATATCCATTAATGGAGATTGTAAATCTAATTCTTATGTAACCTCAAAAATCATAGTGAAGAATCGTGGATGTAGATCACATTGATCGAACCACGTAAAAAATCCTTGTGTCCATTTTACAATTTTAGCATTTTTATCTTCATTTTCATATCAAATAAGTTTAGATCTAGAAATTATTATCAAGATATAGTGAGGGGTGTAGTGTGGGATTTCCTGCAACTACATAAAGAGCCGAACAGGCCTATTGGAAGAGAGATATTTTTTTCGAGTGTTGAGCAAGTCATTAAGAGAGAGAAAGTTTATAGTAATTGTAATTTTCTTTAGCTCTTTTCCATTTTTGTCTTGTAAACATTCAAGAAATCAATCAATAAAATATATAATTGTTCATCTTCAATGGTTTAGTTGTGTAGATTCTTGTGAGGGGTGTAGTGTAGGATTTCCTGCAACTACATATTGGCGCTAGAAACAGGAAAAATAAAGATTAGAGATTGGATATTGTCATTAAAATTGTTCAAATCAGGAGTATGATGGATAAATTGGTTAAAATGGAGAAAGCCAGAATCAAAGAGAGTAATGGAGAATTGGAATGTAATATGATTACAAAGACGATGGTTAATAAATTTCATGAAAATATCAGAGGAAGAATACACAAACGAGATTTTGAAGGAAAGAAAATTGTAACAACAGAGAAGACGCCACCCTTGAGAGAAAAAATTGTAACAACAGAGAAGACGCCACCCTTGAGAGAATGGGAAAAACAGGAGATTACGTTTACATCAACAGAGATATCAAGAGAGAATTTAAATCACACGTCTCCACTAGTGATTACGATAAGCGCAAGCAAGGAAGAAGGAGAGCCAACAAAAACAGTGGAAGAATGGGCAATAAATAGAACTTTGGTGGACACAGGGAGTTTAGTGAATATAATGTTTTATAATGCTTATAAAGAATTGGGGTACAAAAATGAAGAAATGATTTCCTAAACATATCATATCCTTGGTTTCGGAAAATCTATAACAAAACCTAAAGGGGAAATAAAAATGCGAATTTTGTTGGGAGAAATTGAAACACAAGTGACGTTCTGTGTAATAGATATGGAATCGCCATACAACATGTTGTTGGGAAGACCATGGGTACATGCAATAAAAGTTGTAGCCTCGACATTTCATCAATGTGTCAAATTTCCTATGCCGAGTGGGATTGGCGAAATCAGAGGAGATACCGATAAAGGAAGGATATATCATCAAATCGAGGTAAAACATTATGAAGAACAGGTGAAGAGGCGAAAAGATCGCAAAAAGATGGCAAAAGCAGCGAAAAAGGAAGAAGAATTTAGAACTTACATGATAAGAGCAAAAGAAGGAAAAGGAATACCTGGCGAAATCTCGGAAGAAGAAAATGAGCTTGCGAAGGAAATAAAAGGACCAACGCCTATGGGAGAATCGAAGGCTAACTACATCGCGGCAGAGCCGACAAAGGAAGTGAACGTCGAAACTGAAGAAGAACCCAAGATGTTAAAAATTGGGACTAAAATGGAGGCAGAAGAGGAAAGAATGACTGTTGATTTGTTGCGAGATTACAAAGACATTTTCGCATGGGATATGGATGAGATGCCTGGAATAGATCCATCTGTAGCGTGCCATAAATTGGAGATTGACAAAAATGCAAGACCATTCAAACAAAGAATTAGAAAAATTGCAACAACATATCACCCTCAAATAGAAGAAGAATTGCAGAAGATGCTTGACGCAAGAATCATTAGACAAGCAAAATATCCCGAATGGATAGCAAATATGGTCGTAGTCCCAAAGAAGAAAAAAGGGATAAGAATTTGCATAGATTTTACCGATCTAAATAAAGCTTATCCGAAAGATAGCTTTCCTTTGCCAGATATTACGCAAATGGTTGAGTCAGCGGCAGGAAATGAAAGGATATCCTCTCTTGATAGATACAAAGGCTACAATCAAATTCCCCTCGCTGAAGAAGACCAAGAGCATACTGCCTTTTTCGCTCCAAGAGGATTATATTGTTATACAAAGATGCCATTCGGTCTGCGAAATGTTGGAGCAACATACCAAAGGATGGTAGAAAAGGTGTTCGCGAAATGGATACATAAAACACTAGAGGTATATGTGGATGACATGTTAATAAAAAGTAAAGAAGCAAAAGACCATGTACAGAACTTGAGGGAAATTTTTGAGCAAATGAGGCATTTCAACATCAAGGTAAATCCAGAAAAATGTACCTTTGGGGTTGCATCTGGAAAATTTTTAGGTTACATTGTGTTAAAAGAAGGAATACAAGTCGACCCAGAGAAAGTACAAGCAATTCGCGATATGCCAATGCCAGCAACGGTGAAAGATGTGCAAAAGTTAAATGGACTATTAGCTTCGCTAGGAAGATTCATCTCGCGATCATCTGATAAGTGTAAGCATTTTTTCAACATACTTAAAAAGGGAGCGAAATTTAGATGGACAGATGAATGTGAAAAGGCTTTACAAGGAATAAAAGAACATCTAATGGATATATCAATTTTACAAAAAGCAAAGACATGGGAGGAATTATTAATCTACCTTGCGACCACCTCGCATGCACTAAGCGCAGTATCATTGCGAATAGACGCAGGAGTGGAAAAGCCAATCTATTACATCAGCAAAACATTCAATGCCGCGGAGAGGAATTATTCAAAAATTGAAAAACTAATTTTGGCATTAGTCTATGCAATATTTAAACTTCGCATATACTTCCAAGCACACGCAGTTAAGGTAGTGACAAAAGTACCGATTGAGTCAGTAATGAAAAATTCAAAAAGGTCAGGAAGGGTTGAGAGATGGAATGCTCAAGTAAGTCATTGCAAACTCAAGTATGAAATACTATCTTCACCAAAATCACAAGTTGTTGCAGATTTTTTTTTAGAATTTCCTTTGGAAGAGGATGAAGCAGTAGAAGAAATGATGGATATATAAGAAGAACATGGAAATCCAAGCGATTTATTAACTGAGCCAAACATGTGGGAAATATTGGTAGATGGATCATCAAATGGAGAAGGCAACGGAGTTGGGATCGTTCTGATTTCGCCAGACGGCAATAAAATGGCTTTTTCTTTCAGATTGGAATTTACATCTACCAACAATGAAACAGAATATGAAGCTATAATACATGCTCTGCAATTCGCAATAGAAATAAAGTTGGAAAATGTGAGAATCACCAGTGATTCCCAATTAGCTATTCGCCAGATAAAAGAAGAGTATACTAGAAATGAACCATATTTGAAAAAATACAAGAAACTTGTTGAAGAATTGTCGGCGAAGATACCAAAAATAAAATGGAGACATATATCAAGAAGAGACAATAGACTCATGAGATGCTTTCGCTTTTATATCAAGTATGATGACAGATCCAGCTGCGAGATGCATAAAAATACAGACACTTTTATTACCATCAATCGATAAAGAGGAAGAACAAGAGACAGAAGTGATGCTCATATAAGATGGAGCACAAATGCCCTATAATGAAGATTGGAGAGCAGAACTTTATGCATATCTGATGAAAGGAGAAACACCAAGAAATAGATTAGAGGTGCACAAATTAAAAAGCCGTGCAACAAATTATGAATTAAGAGACGAGGTACTGTACCGAAGATCCTTTAATGGACCCTCGCTTAGATGTCTAACACGAAAGGAAGGAGAAGCAGTGTTAAAGATGTTACACAGTGGGGATGGTGGCAATCACAGTAGTGGAAGATCTTTGGCACAGAAGTCAAAAATACAAGGTTATTATTGGCCTTATATGCATGAAGATGCGAAACAAACATCTAGGCGTTGCGAAGATTGTCAAAGGCACGGAAAGAAAATACATGCACCAGGAGCACCATTAAATTCTTCAACAAGTGTATGGCCTTTTGGAAAGTAGGGTTTAGACATTGTGAGACCATTTTTACCAGGTACAGGGCAAAGAAGGTATCTGATTATCGCTACAGATTATTTCACAAAATGGGCAGAAGTAAAAGCAGTACAACACATTCGCGATAAAGATATTTTTACCTTCATATTCGAAAACATAATATGCAGATTTGGAATCCCCGCACAGTTGGTATCTGACAATGGGAAATTGTTGCTTAATGCATTTCAGATAAAGTGTGGGAAATCAACTCCTTTATACCCGCAGGCCAATGGACAGGCAGAAGCAACAAATAAAACAATCGCAGAGATATATTGAAGAAGAAGTTAGAAGGACATAATAGGGCATGGTGTGAACAAGTGCATAATGCAAAGTATGGGCTTACAATACAACCAAAGCGAGAAGCTACGGGAATGTCACCCTTTTGTTTAACATATGGAGTTGAAGTCGTACTTAGACGTGTCATTATTCCAACAACAAAGAGAGAAGCTTGGGAGAAAAATCTTAGTGCGGGTAACATTTTGATTTAGTTAGATGAATTAGAAGAAAAAAGAGAAAGAGCACTACAGTATATGGAGAATTATCAGCGAAGATTAGCCAGAGAATATAACAAACGTGTCAAGACACGCGAATTTCAACCAGGCAATTTGGTATTGAGAGAAACACCAGTATATCAGCGAGAAAGTGGTGGCAAGCTGGCGAAAAAAATGGGATGGACCTTATATCATCAAGCAGATAGTCGGAACAGGGGCATATAGATTAATGGATCCTGAGGGCAAAGATGTGGGCCACAGATTGGATAGACCGTGGAATAGATTATACCTAAAGAAATATTACCCGTAAAAGACGATGGGAAAAGAATAGACTGCGAAGTAATGTACGGTTGAAGCGAAATGAACTTATATGAAAATATTGCGAAAGAATCATTGCGAAATTGCACGAAACAAAGAAAGAGAATGCGAAGATCTCGCAAAGAAAATAACAAGAGATAATCAAAAAACAATAACATATCAGAATGGGACGAACCTACTATGGCGTACACCCTAGTTCGCGAATCAAAATTTCGTAAGAGGCAAATGTAAGACCTAAAGTGCGTCATAAAAGGGGGTATCTGTTAAACATGGCTCAGGGAAAAGGTTACACCGCCCCTGGAACCTGGGTCATGGAGATTTGGGGTCAATAAAGCCCATCCAGGAGAGATACCTTGGATTTCCAACTATATATATAAGGTTATACCCTGGTTGGACGACCGAGGGTCTCTTCTAAGGAGTCAGCGTATGATTAAGGTACCGAGGTACACGGTTGAGCCAAGAGTGCCTGGGGCATTTGAAGTGTCTCGGCCATTCTTGGCAAGTCTTGCATATGTTGCACTCGGCCCGAAGAAAACTCCACTTAGGGTGCAGTCTCGTAACCATAAGCTATATAGGTATAAGGGATAAGAGGCTGCGAAAACAACTTGTTGTTGTTAAGACCGGATGGGAGGAGCTAGTCTTGTATGGCCGATGTACGCCTCCTTGAAGGGGCAACCAGGGAGATGATAAGGGCGGCACCCTCCATTAAGGAGCTGATAAGTGTCTTAAGACGCAAATGTCATGAGGCTTTATTTTCGCAAGAAAATTTAGGCTTGTCATATTTGTGCGATGATCCTGAAGAGGCAATAATACAAAAAACAAAGATAAGACGAGATCAATGGGTCAGTACATGAAAGTGTAAGGACGTCCTGCGATTTCGTCGCAAGATGGCAATGTCATAGGGGCTTTATTCTCGCAAGAAAATTTAGGCCTGTCATATTGTCGCAATAAAATTATCCTGCAGAGGCAACAATACTAAGAAATGATAAGGCAAGATCAATGGGTCTTTACATGAAAGTGTAAAGACGTCCTGCGATTTTGTTGCAATAACAAGAGATGGCACAGTAAGACCTTTAACTAGGAAGGCAAAATAATACCATATGACAAAAGATTTATAAAAATTAACTATTATTTATGAAGGTCATTCATTGCAAAGAAGAAAATAAGAGACAATATGAGAGTTATTCGACAAAAAACATAATATTTCTTCCAAAAAAGTACACTTCAGAAGGAAATAAAAAATATCATATGCAAGAAGTTATGAAGATCAAGAAGCTAAAAGAAGTGAAATTACAAAAGAAATTCATTTCTCAACATTAATTCTTTCATCTTCAACAACTTTATCAGCTTCACCAGCTTCCGCACTTTCGCCAGTTGTTGCATTCACGCCAGAATCCCCTTCACCTGGATTATTATTGACAGCTTCACTGTTTGTTGGGATCACCTTTTCATTAGCGAGATCTTCGCTGCTTTCATATTCATAGTCACTATCAGGAGAATTAGGGATTTCATCATCCTCAACTTCAAGAGGTTCGACAGATACAGGGTCAAGAGATTTATACAGTAAGACATCATTCAAAAGAACTTCAGCTTTGAGATGAAATTGGCGAAGAAGTGCCTTTTGATCATTTCTACTCTGGATATCTTTGGAGTAACTGAGGTAATCAAATCTCCTTTCGGCCCGATCACGAGAACGAGCGAGAGTAGTGGCAAGAATCACATTTTCTTTGCGAATTTTGGCATAGCTAGCCTCCAAAGTCGAAAGGGAAGAACGAAGATCTTTCTCAGATTCTGCAAAAATGAAGAACAACAGAGTTATACAAATAAAGAATTCGCAATAAAAGGATATCATGAGAAAACTAGACAAAGAAAAAATGGGTGAGGCAGTCAAATTTTATGACTACCTTCCTTTTGCGAGATAAGATGTTGGGTCAAAGCCAAGCAACTACTCTCCAAATGATCCATGGCACTATCAAAATTATCTCCAACCAGACCTTTTAATCGAGAATGCAAGCTCTTTTAGTTAGAAACAAGTAAGGTATTCTCCTTAGCAAGGGATGAGTAGGATTCTTTTAACTTGGAATATTGATCCTTGAGTTGGCTCGTTTTCAAACTTAAAGTTATTCTACCCGAATAAGCTTATCCCTCTCAAAAACTTCTTTGAGTTTACTTCTCGTGAACAGAGAGATTGTTCTTGTTCGTTACATATTTTTGACAGACATCAAGTCATTTGCGAAGAAATCGCCACCTTATTTAACAAAACTCGCTTCTCTTGAGATAGAGTTCCATTCTCATCTGATAAGGTTTCCAACTCCAAATTAGATTTAGCCAAAGAATAAGAGAGATGAGATAATTCATTACTTAACGAGTCTTGCTTCTGAACTAAGTGAGAATTCTCTTTGGAAAGGTTATCTATTTGATCAACAGAGTACGAATGAAGATTATCTAGTTGGTTATATTGCTCCATCCAACCATCTCTATCCATTCGAGTTTCTTCAACGATAGATTCCAACTGATAAATTTCCATTTTTCGCTTCTGGTTTAAAGCTTAAAAGGCGAGCAAGGTTTTTAAAAAAAAAATGGAGAAAGGGAAAGTGTGATACCTTTTAATTCTTCGTTCTTCTTGCGAAGATTATCGCGATCCAATGAAATGTTTTGAAGTTTCTGATTCTCAAGATGGAGAGTGTCACAGTCATATCTTGAAGATTATTCTTCAGCATCTTAATTTCTTGTTCTAAAGACATTTGCGACATCCTGTCAGAACTAAAGTATTTACTCAAAGACTCGCAAACACTAGACTTGATGGGATTAGTGGAGGTCTTCTCGGCGTCATTCATGATATCTGATAAAACTTTGAAAGCCACATCCATTCCCTCCAGGTTTTCTTTAGTAAGAGGAATAGACTCATAAGAAGAGGTTGTGATGACAGGAGAAGGGAGAGTTGAATCATCTTTTGTCATAGAAATGTCAAGAGAAGAGGAAATCTGATGAAGATCAATGATTGGAGGTGAGGCAGAAGCATTAATAATAGGAGAAGAGAAGGGTTCATCTTGAGGGACTTCATTTATGGAAAACTCAGGTATAGGGGAAAATCGAAAGAACATTTTGAGAAATAATTAAAGTAGAATTATCTTGCGAAGATATCACAAAAGGTGTTGGTTTATCCTGTGAAGATATCACAAAAAGTATTGGTTTATCTTGCGACGATATCGTAGAAGGAGTTTTGAGCTTGAATACAGGAAAGGAAACAGAGGATTCAACATTTTTAGAGCGGCGAGGTTTCTTGGGGGATCTATCAGTATTTTTGTCATCCTGCGAATCACAAGTCAAATAAGAAACAGAGGCAACAATATTGTTATTAGAAGAATAAGTGTTTCTTAATACCTTGCTATTCGCAGTCTTCCTTTTAGTAACAAATGATTTTCGGTTGCGAGCCCACGGAACAGTAGGGTTTAGAACTGTGAACTTGGTGTTAGATTTATTCTTCTCAAAACAAAAACAGCAAAGGAAATCATTAGAGAAAGAATAATATTAGGATAATACAATTTTGATAGAAGAAATCAATCACAAAAAGATCAATTTTGGAAAAATCAACAAACCTTGATGGTTCCATAGAAACAGTAGCAGAAAGGTGATGAAAATAGTAGCAGAAAGGTGATGAGAACAGTAGCAGGGAGACAATAGCAAGAAGACGATGAAGAATTGCAAAAAGAAAAATAGCAGTAAAAAGTTGCAGACGATGAAGAAGATGAAATAAAAGAAAGGAAACATCCTCATAGAGAATTTCTCCTTAAATAGACAAGAAAAAAGTGACCGGTTAACATTAAATGTACCGGTAAAAAGGGGAGATTTTGACACGTGTAGGCAGTTACGCCTAATTCACGGAATCCTAGCGGTAGATTGATGGAAAGAAATTTAAAGTTGCGGCAGTTTGAAAATAATAATTCTCATGATATTCTCTTCTTCGCAGAGAAGACATGAGAAAAGGCAAGATGTAGGATCAGAATATCGCAACACCAACACTTCAACGAAATCTATAAACGCTACGTAGCGAAGGCGTCGCAGACGAGTAAAATAAGTGACGCAATGAATGACGACAGCCAGAACACGAGAAAGGTGTGAAGATCTAGCGAGAATTAGGAGTGTCGCGAGATTATGCCTTTGTACGCTTGCGACACTTCGCAAGTCATTCCCGAAAATAGAGGGCAACTTAGCTGTCATCCATTATGTAATACCCTATATAAAGAGCCGAACAGGCCTATTGGAAGAGAGATCTTTTTTCGAGTGTTGAGCAAGTCATTAAGAGAGAGAAATTTTATAGTAATTGTAATTTTCTTTAGCTGTTTTCCATTTCCTAAACATATCATATCCTTGGTTTCGGAAAATCTATAACAAAACCTAATGGGGAAATAAAAATGCGAATTTTGTTGGGAGAAATTGAAACACAAGTGACGTTCTGTGTAATAGATATGGAATCGCCATACAACATGTTGTTGGGAAGACCATGGGTACATGCAATAAAAGCTGTAGCCTCGACATTTCATCAATGTGTCAAATTTCCTATGCCGAGTGGGATTGGCGAAATCGGTGAGATACCGATAAAGGAAGGATATATCATCAAATCGAGGTAAAACATTATGAAGAACAATTGAAGAGGCGAAAAGATCGCAAAAAGATGGCAAAAGCAAATAAAAAGGAAGAAGAATTTAGAACTTACATGATAAGAGCAAAAGAAGGAAAAGGAATACCTGGCGAAATCTCGGAAGAAGAAAATGAGCTTGCGAAGGAAATAAAAGGACCAACGCCTATGGGAGAATCGAAGGCTAACTACATCGCGGCAGAGCCGACAAAGGAAGTGGACGTCGAAACTGAAGAAGAACCCAAGATGTTAAAAATTGTGACTAAAATGGAGGCAGAAGAGGAAAGAAGGACTGTTGATTTGTTGCGAGATTACAAAGACATTTTCGCATGGTATATGGATGAGATGCCTGGAATAGATCCATCTGTAGCGTGCCATAAATTGGAGATTGACAAAAATGCAAGACCATTCAAACAAAGAATTAGAAAAATTGCAACAGCATATCACCCTCAAATAGAAGAAGAATTGCGTAAGATGCTTGACGCAGAATCATTAGACAAGCAAAATATCCCGAATGGATAGCAAATATGGTCGTAGTCCCAAAGAAGAAAAAACGGATAAGAATTTGCATAGATTTTACCGATCTAAATAAAGCTTATCCGAAAGATAGCTTTCCTTTGCCAGATATTCCGCAAATGGTTGAGTCAGCGGCAGGAAATGAAAGGATATCCTCTCTTGATGGATACAAAGGCTACAATCAAATTCCCCTCGCTGAAGAAGACCAAGAGCATACTGCCTTTTTCGCTCCAAGAGGATTATATTGTTATAAAAAGATGCCATTCGGTCTGCGAAATGTTGGAGCAACATACCAAAGGATGGTAGAAAAGGTGTTCGCGAAATGGATACATAAAACACTAGAGGTATATGTGGATGACATGTTAATAAAAAGTAAAGAAGCAAAAGACCATGTACGGGACTTGAGGGAAATTTTTGAGCAAATGAGGCATTTCAACATCAAGGTAAATCCAGAAAAATGTACCTTTGGGGTTGCATCTGGAAAATTTTTAGGTTACATTGTGTTAAAAGAAGGAATACAAGTCGACCCAGAGAAAGTACAAGCAATTCGCGATATGCCAACGCCAAAGAACGGTGAAAGATGTGCAAAAGTTAAATGGACTATTAGCTTCGCTAGGAAGATTCATCTCGCGATCATCTGATAAGTGTAAGCATTTTTTCAACATACTTAAAAAGGGAGCGAAATTTAGATGGACAGATGAATGTGAAAAGGCTTTACAAGGAATAAAAGAACATCTAATGGATATATCAATTTTACAAAAAGCAAAGCCAGGGGAGGAATTATTAATCTACCTTGCGACCACCTCGCATGCACTAAGCGCGAGATCATTGCGAATAGACGCAGGAGTGGAAAAGCCAATCTATTACATCAAAGATAACATTCAATGCCGCGGAGAGGAATTATTCAAAAATTGAAAAACTAATTTTGGCATTAGTCTATGCAATATTTAAACTTCGCATATACTTCCAAGCACACGCAGTTAAGGTAGTGACAAAAGTATCGATTGAGTCAGTAATGAAAAATTCAAAAAGGTCAGGAAGGGTTGAGAGATGGAATGCTCAAGTAAGTCATTGCAAACTCAAGTATGAAATACTATCTTCACCAAAATCACAAGTTGTTGCAGATTTTTTAGCAGAATTTCCTTTGGAAGAGGATGAAGCAGTAGAAGAAATGATGGATATATAAGAAGAACATGGAAATCCAAGCGATTTATTAACTGAGCCAAACAGGTGGGAAATATTGGTAGATGGATCATCAAATGGAGAAGGCAACGGAGTTGGGATCGTTCGATTTCGCCGAACAAACAATAAAATGGCTTTTTCTTTCAGATTGGAATTTACATCTACCAACAATGAAACAGAATATGAAGCTATAATACATGCTCTGCAATTCGCAATAGAAATAAAGTTGGAAAATGTGAGAATCACCAGTGATTCCCAATTAGCTATTCGCCAGATAAAAGAAGAGTATACTACAAATGAACCATATTTGAAAAAATACAAGAAACTTGTTGAAGAATTGTCGGCGAAGATACCAAAAATAAAATGGAGACATATATCAAGAAGAGACAATAGACTCGCAGATGCTTTCGCTTTTATATCAAGTATGATGACAGATCCAGCTGCGAGATGCATAAAAATACAGACACTTTTATTACCATCAATCGATAAAGAGGAAGAACAAGAGACAGAAGTGATGCTCATAGAAGATGGAGCACAAATGCCCTATAATGAAGATTGGAGAGCAGAACTTTATGCATATCTGATGAAAGGAGAAACACCAAGAAATAGATTAGAGGTGCACAAATTAAAAAGCCGTGCAACAAATTATGAATTAAGAGACGGGCATCTTGTCTCAAGATCCTTTAATGGACCCTCGCTTAGATGTCTAACACGAAAGGAAGGAGAAGCAGTGTTAAAGATGTTACACAGTGGGGATGCTGGCGATCACTGTAGTGGAAGATCTTTGGCACAGAAGTCAAAAATACAAGGTTATTATTGGCCTTATATGCATGAAGATGCGAAACAAACATCTAGGCGTTGCGAAGATTGTCAAAGGCACGGAAAGAAAATACATGCACCAGGAGCACCATTAACTTCTTCAACAAGTGTATGGCCTTTTGGAAAGTGGGGTTTAGACATTGTGAGACCATTTTTACCAGGTACAGGGCAAAGAAGGTATCTGATTATCGCTACAGATTATTTCACAATGGGCAGAAGTAAAAGCAGTACAACACATTCGCGATAAAGATATTTTTACCTTCATATTCGAAAACATAATTTGCAGATTTGGAATCCCCACACAGTTGGTATCTGACAATGGGAAGCAAATTGAGGACAAAATATAGAATTGTTGCTTAATGCATTTCGGATAAAGTGTGGGAAATCAACTCCTTTATACCCGCGAGCCAATGGACAGCGAAGCAACAAATAAAACAATCGCAGATATATTTTGAAGAAGAAGTTAGAAGGACATAATAGGGCATGGTGTGAACAAGTGCATAATGCAAGATGGGCTTACAATACAACCAAAGCGAAGCTACGGGAATGTCACCCTTTTGTTTAACATATGGAGTTGAAGTCGTACTTAGACGAAGTCATTATTCCAACAACAAAGAGAGAAGCTTGGGAGAAAAATCTTAGTGCGGGTAACATTTTGATCAAGTTAGATGAATTAGAAGAAAAAAGAGAAAGAGCACTACAAAGATATGGAGAATTATCGGCGAAGATTAGCCGAGAGAATATAACAAACGTGTCAAGACACGCGAATTTCAACCAGGCAATTTGGTATTGAGAGAAACACCAGTATATCGGAGAAAGTGGTGGCAAGTCAAAAATATGGGATGGACCTTATATCATCAAGCAGATAGTCGGAACAGGGGCATATAGATTAATGGATCCTGAGGGCAAAGATGTGGGCCACAGATTGGATAGACCGTGGAATAGATTATACCTAAATAAATATTACCCGTAAAAGACGATGGGAAAAGAATAGACTGCGAAGTAATGTACGGTTGAAGCGAAATGAATTATATGAAAATATTGCGAAAGAATCATTGCGAAATTGCACGAAACAAAGAAAGATAATGCGAAGATCTCGCAAAGAAAATAACAAGAGATAATCAAAAAACAATAACATATCAGATTGGGACGAACCTACTATGGCGTACACCCTAGTTCGCGAATCAAAATTTCGTAAGAGGCAAATGTAAGACCTAAAGTGCGTCATAAAAGGGGGTATCTGTTAAACATGGCTCAGGGAAAAGGTTACACCGCCCCTGGAACCTGGTTCATTGAGATTTGGGGTCAATAAAGCCCATCCAGGAGAGATACCTTGGATTTCCAACTATATATATAAGGTTATACCCTGGTTGGACGACCGAGGGTCTCTTCTAAGGAGTCAGCGTATGATTAAGGTGCCGAGGTACACGGTTGAGCCAAGAGTCCCTGGGGAATTTGAAGTGTCTCGGCCATTCTTGGCAAGTCTTGGCATATGTTGCACTCGGCCCGAAGAAAACTCCACTTAGGGTGCAGTCTCGTAACCATAAGCTATATAGGTATAAGGGATAAGAGGCTGCGAAAACAACTTGTTGTTGTTAAGACCGGATGGGAGGAGCTAGTCTTGTATGGCCGATGTACGCCTCCTTGAAGGGGCAACCAGGGAGATGATAAGGGAGGCACCCTCCATTAAGGAGCTGATAAGTGTCTTAAGACGCAAATGTCATGAGGATTTATTTTCGCAAGAAAATTTAGGCTTGTCATATTTGTGCGATGATCCTGAAGAGGCAATAATACAAAAAACAAAGATAAGACGAGATCAATGGGTCAGTACATGAAAGTGTAAGGACGTCCTGCGATTTCGTCGCAAGATGGCAATGTCATAGGGGCTTTATTCTCGCAAGAAAATTTAGGCCTGTCATATTGTCGCAATAAAATTATCCTGCAGAGGCAACAATACTAAGAAATGATAAGGCAAGATCAATGGGTCTTTACATGAAAGTGTAAAGACGTCCTGCGATTTTGTTGCAATAACAAGAGATGGCACAGTAAGACCTTTAACTAGGAAGGAAAAATAATACCATACGACAAAAGATTTATAAAAATTAACTATTATTTATGAAGGTCATTCATTGCAAAGAAGAAAATAAGAGACAATATGAGAGTTATTCGACAAAAAACATAATATTTCTTCCAAAAAGTACACTTCAGAAGGAAATAAAAAATATCATATGCAAGAAGTTATGAAGATCAAGAAGCTAAAAGAAGTGAAATTACAAAAGAAATTCATTTCTCAACATTAATTCTTTCATCTTCAACAACTTTATCAGCTTCACCGGCTTAGCACTTTCGCCGGTTGTTGCATTCACGCCAGAATCCCCTTCACCTGGATTATTATTGACAGCTTCACTGTTTGTTGGGATCACCTTTTCATTAGCGAGATCTTCGTTGCTTTCATATTCATAGTCACTATCAGGAGAATTAGGGATTTCATCATCCTCAACTTCAAGAGGTTCGACAGATACATGGTCAAGAGATTTGTACAGTAAGACATCATTCAAAAGAACTTCAGCTTTGAGATGAAATTGGCGAAGAATTGCCTTTTGATCATTTCTACTCTGGATATCTTTGGAGTAACTGAGGTAATCAAATCTCCTTTCGGCCCGATCACGAGAACGAGCGAGACTAGTGGCAAGAATCGCATTTTCTTTGCGAATTTTGGCATAGCTAGCCTCCAAAGTCGAAAGGGAAGAACGAAGATCTTTCTCAGATTCGGCAAAAATGAAGAACAACAGAGTTATACAAATAAAGAATTCGCAATAAAAGGATATCATGAGAAAACTAGACAAAGAAAAAATGGGTGAGGTCGTCAAATTTTATGACTACCTTCCTTTTGCGAGATAAGATGTTGGGTCAAAGCCAAGCAACTACTCTCCAAATGATCCATGGCACTATCAAAATTATCTCCAACCAGACCTTTTAATCGAGAATGCAAGATCTTTTCGTTAGAAACAAGTAAGGTATTCTCCTTAGCAAGGGATGAGTAGGATTCTTTTAACTTGGAAGATTGATCCTTGAGTTGGCTCGTTTTCAAACTTAAAGTTATTCTACCCTGAATAAGCTTATCCCTCTCAGCAGTAACTTCTTTGAGTTTACTTCTCAGCGAACAGAGAGATTGTTCTTGTTCGTTACATATTTTTTGACAGACATCAAGCTGCTGCGAAGAAATCGCCACCTTATTTAACAAAACTCGCTTCTCTTGAGATAGAGTTCCATTCTCATCTGATAAGGTTTCCAACTCCAAATTAGATTTAGCCAAAGAATAAGAGAGATGAGATAATTCATTACTTAACGAGTCTTGCTTCTGAACTAAGTGAGAATTCTCTTTGGAAAGGTTATCTATTTGATCAACAGAGTACGAATGAAGATTATCTAGTTGGTTATATTGCTCCATCCAACCATCTCTATCCATTCGAGTTTCTTCAACGATAGATTCCAACTGATAAATTACCATTTTTCGCTTCTGGTTTAAAGCTTAAAAGGCGAGCAAGGTTTTTAAAAAAAAATGGAGAAAGGGAAAGTGTGATACCTTTTAATTCTTCGTTCTTCTTGCGAAGATTATCGCGATCCAATGAAATGTTTTGAAGTTTCTGATTCTCAAGATGGAGAGTGTCACACTTCGCAGTCATATCTTGAAGATTATTCTTTAGCATCTTAATTTCTTGTTCTAAAGACATTTGCGACATCCTGTCAGAACTAAAGTATTTACTCAAAGACTCGCAAACACTAGACTTGATGGGATTAGTGGAGGTCTTCTTGGCGTCATTCATGATATCTGATAAGACTTTGAAAGCCACATCCATTCCCTCCAGGTTTTCTTTAGTAAGAGGAATAGACTCATAAGAAGAGGTTGTGATGACAGAAGAGGGGAGAGTTGAATCATCTTTTGTCATAGAAATGTCAAGAGAAGAGGAAATCTGATGAAGATCAATGATTGGAGGTGAGGCAGAAGCATTAATAATAGGAGAAGAGAAGGGTTCATCTTGAGGGACTTCATTTATGGAAAACTCAGGTATAGGGGGAAAATCGGCAGCGACATTTTGAGAAATAATTAAAGTAGAATTATCTTGCGAAGATATCGCAAAAGGTGTTGGTTTATCCTGTGAAGATATCACAAAAAGTATTGGTTTATCTTGCGACGATATCGTAGAAGGAGTTTTGAGCTTGAATACAGGAAAGGAAACAGAGGATTCAACATTTTTAGAGCGGCGGGGTTTCTTGGGGGATCTATCAGTATTTTTGTCATCCTGCGAATCACAAGTCAAATAAGAAACAAGAGGCAACAATATTGTTATTAGAAGAATAAGTGTTTCTTAATACCTTGCTATTCGCGAGTCTTCCTTTTAATAATGACGATTTTCGGTTGCGAGCCCACGGGAACAAAGAGGGTTTAGAACTGTGAACTTGGTGTTAGATTTATTCTTACTGAAACAAAAACCTCAAGGAAATCATTAGAGAAAGAATAATATTAGGATAATACAATTTTGATAGAAGAAATCAATCACAAAAAGATCAATTTTGGCAAAATCAACAAACCTTGATGGTTCCATAGAAACAGTAGCAGAAAGGTGATGAAAATAGTAGCAGAAAGGTGATGAGAACAGTAGCAGGGAGACAATAGCAAGAAGACGATGAAGAATTGCAAAAAGAAAAATAGCAGTAAAAAGTTGCAGACGATGAAGAAGATGAAATAAAAGAAAGGAAACATCCTCATGGAGAATTTCTCCTTAAATAGACAAGAAAAAAGTGACCGGTTAACATTAAATGTACCGGTAAAAAGGGGAGATTTTGACACGTGTAGGCAGTTACGCCTAATTCACGGAATCCTAGCGGTAGATTGATGGAAAGAAATGAAAAGTTGCGGCAGTTTGAAAATAATAAATCTCATGATATTCTCTTCTTCGCAGAAAAGACATGAGAAGAGGCAAGATGTAGGATCAGAATATCGCAACACCAACACTTCTGCGAAATCTATAAACGCTACGTAGCGAAGGCGTCGCAGACGAGTAAAATAAGTGACGCAATGAATGACGACAGCCAGAACACGAGAAAGGTGTGAAGATCTAGCGAGAATTAGGAGTGTCGCGAGATTATGCCTTTGTACGCTTGCGACACTTCGCAAGTCATTCCCGAAAATAGAGGGAAACTTAGTTGTCATCCATTATGTAATACCCTATATAAAGAGCCGAACAGGCCTATTGGAAGAGAGATCTTTTTTCGAGTGTTGAGCAAGTCATTAAGAGAGAGAAAGTTTATAGTAATTGTAATTTTCTTTAGCTCTTTTTCATTTTTGTCTTGTAAACACTCAAGAAATCAATCAATAAAATATATAATTGTTCATCTTCAATGGTTTAGTTGTGTAGATTCTTGTGAGGGGTGTAGTGTAGGATTTCCTGCAACTACAGTTAGCTTGGTAACAAAGCATTCAATATTCACTGTTAGATGAAAACTTGATTAGATTAAAGCTAATATCTTTCAACCGTTGGATCGAAAACTTAGCTTGTTACACACAAATGAAATGCACGATTTTAGGTTTGTGTAACCGTACCCAAACATGTACATTTGTTGGTTCAACAATAGTTAACCAAATGGTTAGCCATATGATCACTTTCATATCAACCATATTCTTCTTCACCATAACAAGTTCAAATGACTCAAATGAACTAGTTAGAGATTTGTTCAATTGCAAGGAAATCTTATGTAACTACACAAGACACAATCGAAGCAAAAACGATTTGATTCACTCGAATCGGTTCATGAACTTTATATCCACGGTTTGCATTTAACATTCCTTAGTTAATATAAATATAAATATAAGTTCACAAGCAATCGTTTTTATTTATAACCAACTTAAGTTCGCAGACTTAGTTCGCGGACTTAAGTTCCCGCAAGGAGTTCTCAAACTCCAGCAGTATTTCTCGGGTCGAGAACTTCCACCAGTTCGCTGACTGGGTTCGCGGACTGAATTCGTGGACTGAGTTCACGGCTCTTGTTCCGGTTCTCTTGATCAACAAAGTTCGCAAACTTCGGTTCAAGGAAAAAGGACTTATACATATATGTGTTGCCACACAATGCTTATATCCAACATTGGTTATATAATCTAAACTCTCATTTCAATCATTGAAACATTCTTAGAGGACGTTATATAGTTGTTATTCACAAACCATTTTTCGTCAAAGCCATTTTCAAAGTGATTGAAACATAACATGACTTTCGTTACTAGGTAAAGATGAACTTAGCCAAAGCGAAAGCTTACCAACACATATTTCGAGAAATAGATAGGCGAGATAAACTCGGCTCGAAATAGCAAATGTGTATAATCAAAGTCTATATAGCAAAACGACTTTTGTCTCAAGATAGGAGATAGAGTAGATAGACTTTTGAGTGATAGATAAGTTCAAGTCTCCACATACCTTTTAGTCAATGAAGTTCCACCAGTTCCTTGAGTAGTCCTTCGTCTTGTATGATGATTGCCATGGAGTTCTTGAGCTCAACTACACTTTCTATCCTAGTCCGAGACTTAGCTATAGTAGACTAGAAATCAAGACTTATAGTTTTGATCACTAACATTGACAAACATGCTTGAGATAGCAACGCATGCGAGTTCGACCGAGCAATGCTCTAACAGAATCTAATGCAAGATGTAGCTCTCAACAAAGGTTTTTTGATGACGAGAAAGCGTTTATCTCGCTCGAGAAAAACGCCTTGAGGCTGATTTAACTGCTTCTCTTGATAAAATCAAGATGTCGGAAGATAACTTGAAAAGTTTAATACTAGTTCTAGCAAAGTAACCACAATGCTTGGAGCAAGTAAAAATTATCGTGATACACGAGGATTGGGCTATAAGGGAATAGATGCTCCAAGTATTAGCAAAGAGGTAAAATTTGTCAAGGATAGTGATTCTTCTCAACAAAAGGTTTCCACTGATGGCAAAAGTGAAATACCTACACCGGCATTTAAGGTTCGAAAATCAAAGTATATCAACCTCCAAAAAAAGCACACATGAATCCGGGTAAGAACGTTCCTTATATTTGTCATTATTGTGGAAACAAAGGTCACCTGGAAAGGAGATGCCGTTTTCGTATAGGGAATGAAAAACTTCATGATATTCTTATTTGGGTGTCAAAAGAAGTGATTAAACCTAGATCATATGTTAAGGCTAACACCCTTGACTTTACAGGTTATGAACGTCCAACCTTTAGGCAAAGAAATCAGTGCTGTGATAAACCTAGTTTTTCCTATAAACGTCATACGAAGTCTTTTCACAATCGTAATGATTATCAAAAGGATAACTTTGTAAAGACGAAGACAAGATCCGATGCTCCCAATTGGAGAAAGACTAACTTTCAAAAGAATAGTCAATCCAATTCTCTTCCGAAAAATCTAGAAGAGAGTAATGGGAAGAAGGTTCCGGTTGTTTGGGGTACCAATGAATTCAATGAAACTTTGAGTGTGAAAAGGAATGATCTCCCAGAATTTTTGGCAAGGAGTGCAACACTTGATTTTTCATCTTCATTTGAATCATAGTGATCAGACATTTCATCAAGAGTTGCAGCAAGACCTTTGTTCCCAGTGTATTTTCTACGATTGACCAAAACCTTTACACTTGAAGCACTAAGGCATATCCTTATTGAAATTGCGGGGGTATAACAACCACACCGAATATTTCGCTTAGCAATCTGTATGTACTAACTCCAATATACTTTCAAGAGAATCAACTAGACAGTCAAACTAAATCTTAAGAAAAGTATATCAAAGAGTTATATCTCAATTTCTCAATTCAATCTGCAATCAAAAAAATAGGAATTTGCGAGCCCGATTGAATATAAGATATAACTTGGACGGTATCAAAAACCAATATCCAAGTGTCAATCAATTTAATAAGCAACCAAAGGTTGGATTCACAATTGATTGAACTTATGCACAACCGATGATATTTTAATTATATAAACAAATATAATGCGTAAAAGATATAACACAGACCCAGAAGTTTTGTTAACGAGGAAACCGCAAATGCTGAAAAACCACGAGACCCAGTCCAGATTTGAACACCACACTGTATTAAGCCGCTACAGACACTAGCCTACTCCAAGTTAACTTCGGACTGGAATGTAGTTGAGCCCTAACCAATCTCACACTGATCAAGGTACAGTTGCGCTCCTTACGTCTCTGAATCCCAGCAGGACTCTACGCACTTGATGCCCTTAGCTGATCTCACCCACAACTAAGAGTTACTACGACCCAAAGTCGAAGACTTGATAAACCAATCTGTCTCACACAGAAAAGTCTATTGAATAGATAAATATGTCTCCCACAGCTAAACCTATGAGTTTTGTTCCGTCTTTTGATAAATCAATGTGAACAGGAACCAATTGATAAATCGGACTTATATTCCCGAAGAACAGCCTAAAAAATATCAATCACCTCACAATAATCTTAATCGTATGGTAGCGAAACAAGATATTGTGGAATCACAAACGATGAGACGAAGATGTTTGTGACTAATTTTTATCCTGCCTATCGGAGATTAAATCTCGAGCCAATCTTAGAGAAGATAGTACTCAATCACGATAGAAAATAGCAAAATCTGAACACACAACTACAAATAAAATAGTTGGGTCTGGCTTCACAATCCCAATGAAGTCTTTAAGTCGTTGACCTACAGGGTTTTGGAAAAACCTAAGGTTAAAGGAGAATCGGCTCTAGTCGCAACTAGTATCACACAAGAGATATGGGGATTAGGTTTCCCAGTTTCTAGAGTTGTCCTTTATATAGTCTTCAAATCAGGGTTTGCAATAAATGTTACCTTGGTAACAAAGCATTTAATATTCACCGTTAGATGAAAACCTGATTAGACTCAAAATAATATATTTCAACCTTGTTAGATCGAACTTAGCTTGTTATACACAAATGAAAAGTGACTTCATTTAGATATGAGTAACTTATACCTAAACGTGTGCACCTGTGTTGGATCAACAATAGTTAACCGAAGTTAGCCATATGAACACTTTCATATCAACCATATTCATCTTAACCATAACTAGTTCAAATAACTCAAATGAAACTAGTTCTTGATTTGTTCAATTGTTTATATTCTCATAGAAGTATACAAGAAACAATTGAAGCGAAATCGATTTTGATTCACTCGAATCAAGTCATGAACATTATAGCCACGGTTTGCAAAAGATTGCATTCCTTAATATATAAATGTATTAGTTCATGAACAACCCGATTTTAGAACATAAACCACTCAAGTATGCAAACAGGTACGCGTACCTTAGTGGCCGGACTGAGTTTGGATTCGCAAGTACGCGAACTTGTACGCATACCACAAACTCAGTAAAGTCCCTGAACTTGAACCTCATGCCAGTACGCGTACCGATATGCGTACTGAGTTCCAGGACCTTGACTAAACCAAACAGTACGCATACGGGTATGCGTACCATGGTTCCTGGACTTAGATTACACATATGCAAGTAAGCATACTGTGCGTATATCCAATTGTTCTAAACTCTCATTTCAACCATTGAAACATTCTCGGAAGACGACAATAGCTGTCTCACACAAACTATTAGCTTCAAAGCAATTTTCAAGTGATCGAATGATCAATACGAAACATTCCGAGTCTACATCAAATGACTGTCTCAAACAAATCATGTAAGATGTTACAAGGCGATTTTCACATGATCATATTTTGACTTTCGACAAGAATATAAGATGAACTTGTTTAAGCGAAAGCTTACCAACACATATTTCTAGAAATATGTAAGCGAGTTAAACTCAGCTCGAAATATCAAATGTGTATAATTGAAGTCTATATATCTATACAACTTTTGTCTCAAACAGGAGATAGAGTATATAGACTTTTGAGTGATATATGAGTTCAAGTATCCACATACCTTTTGTTGATGAAGTTCCACAAGCTCCCCTTAGTAGTTCTTCGTCTTCAATCGATGAACGCCGTGAAGTCTAATGCTCAACTACACTTTCTATCCTAATCCGAGATTTAGCTATAAGTAGACTAGTAATCAAGACTTATAGTTTTGGTAACTAAACTTTACAAACAAGCTTGACATTTGAACTTTTGACATATATGGGACAATCATAGTTCACGGACGCAGACATACATATCCCATAACAAGTTGCAATATATAAAACCATAAAGCAAAATGATCTTCCAAATAAAATTTCGAATTTAAATAAATAAATCTAAAAACATTGCAAGATGAAAATCGTTGGGAATAGCTATGTGTACTCACAATAATGGCTATTCACCCTAGTTATCCTTCTTAAAACATAAAAATAAGTTCTCATAAGAAGTTTCCTAGACAAAATAAAATAACTCTAAAAACAAAACTGAACGTCCTTAGATATAATCAGCAACCAGAGATTGAACACATGCAAGTTCATCAATTGCTTTCTGCAGTTCAGTTTTCAGAAAATCAGGATTCTTTGTTGCAATTGCAAGTTGTTCTCGTACGATCTCACAATCTCGAAGAAGATTTCCTGCCAGTTGAGATGACATCTGAACTGGAATTTTATTTTCATGATCAATAACCTGATAACAAGTTATGAAAACATGGTTCTCGTGAAACTCAACAACCTTGCCCTTTTCAACTTTATCTTCCTTTTTGCATCCATCCATTGTGCACACCACAAAGATTCAGAGAACTTTTGTCGTTACGGAACGTGTATGTATTAGGAGAGAGAAACTATGATACACATATATATATATATATATATATATATATATATATATATATATGAGTGCTTCATAGGGAAACCCTAGGGAAACAAGTTTACGTTCGGTAAGGGTCAGGCGCACGTACGCTCATGGTAGCAAACCATATTCAAACTAAGAGAGCAAAGTAGCCTAACTTATAAGTAGTTTTGTGTAGATGGGGAAAAACGATTCGCTGGTTTTTCAGGGAATGGAGAGACGACCGTGTGACAGAGGCTCCTTCAACCGAGCGAACTGCCTAACCTCAAACAGATGCACTGCGCAGGAGTGCTTTGAGTTCAAAAGATCAATATGTAGGACTCCGGCCTAAACCAAGATAATGGCCATTCCAGAGTCAATTCGGTCACAAAGAGGGAAGAGGGTTGATATGTAGGAGGGAAGCTGAGAAGTGTGTGAGATCAATGATGATCAAGGATTGTGAATGTGTTTAAGGTTTCTGCAAGTTTTCTGTGAACTGTTGAGTTCGAATAAGTTCTGGTCGATTGAAGGAATTCTTGAGAGTGATTACTCGAAAAATTGTCTTGTTCAATCTTGGATTCAGAGACATATTTATATTGCTAGAATAGTAGACACATTGATCTCCAGTAAGTGTGACGGTTGCTCGAGTGAAAGAGTGGGAAATCGTGGTTTAACCAGTTCCAGGTCGTGCGGAGACTTGGTTGATTGTCCACCCACTACTTTGCTAACTCCATCAACTGCTCGCACAACTTACTCACATTTCTCATCGTGGATGAACACACATGTTGTAGGCCACCAGTCCAAAACCCTAACTAATATCCCCCATGTGACGTGATTGAGGTCTCATGAACGTGGAGTCTGCAAATCAGATGTGTATTTGATTAGTCAGTCATTGACTTGATTAGACGATGGGTCTAGGTATTGTTCAGTCGAGCATAATTGCTTAATGGTCTAGGATTCATGAATTGAACATGGGACGTATAGTTCTCGAATGAATGAATGATGTTGATATTGCTCGTCTGAGAAAATATTGTCCGATGAATTGTTGAATATTGATAGTTGAATGAGCATTGGTAAATTACTGAATATTGATAGTTGGATCAATATTCGAGCAACTGAAAAAATATTGCTCATTCGATAAATTATTGAATATTGATAGTTGAATCAATATTCGAGCAATTGAGCAAGTATTGCTCTCTTGATAAATTATTGGTAGCGTGACCAAATAATTAAAATATCGGTAAGGACCAAATATTATTGTATAATTAATCCAAATGTTGATTGCTGGATAAAATTATTAGTGTTTGAACTTGCTCAGAATTATGATTTGTGGAGCGTTTGTTCGAAACCCTAATTTTGATCAATTGCTGGTCAATTGATGATTTACTCAAAAATGGGAACAGATGGGATGATGGTCGACCATGTAGCGCCAAGTGCTCGATTGAGCATGCATCAAAGTCCTTTGTTGACCAGTTTGTGAAAGAACGATCAAACACTGGTTTAATAATTTATTAGAACAGTGCTCGTGTAAGCGTTTGGTAATAAAACCTAGTTATGGAGAGATGAGGGACGGACCAAGAGGGCATGAAACCGGCCCTTGGTGGTCGCGGGACCAGTTGATGGTCGTTCGAGCGAGCCCCAAGTTGTTTGGAAAGAGTTTGGACCCAATATGAGCAATTGATAGCAAATTAGGTCAAAATTATGAAGATGTGTGTGACCGGCTCATTGTAAGCCTTAGGGAAGGCCTTGGTCGGTCAAGGCAGCATGCCCACATCATCATATTGTTCGTATCTCAGTCGTGAGAGTTTTGGTATTTTCTGGTGAGCGCTTGAGCAATATTTTGGATTTTCAGAACAGTTTGATCTTTACTGAAACTCTCAATTTGGATCGAATGAGCGAGCAGAACTTCGCTCGTGCGACCGATATTTTGAGAATATTAAAATAATAATGTTTTAATATTTCACGTGAGTAGCCTAGTCGGTCAAGTGACCATTTGACTTTTTGGCTTTTCCATGGTTTGAGCAATATTTGAGAAAATAGTGAAAAACTAGGGTTTTTCGCTCAAACGATGGAGTTCCATGAGATGATGGAAATAATAATATGAGAAAATAAGGGATTGTAAGGTGTGGGACCGGCACGGCTAGGGCATGTCCGGCCGGCTAGGTGGCCCGGTCCCGTGACACCTTTCCCTATTTTGTTAGATGAAAGTATGGAAAACTAAGAGTTTCGCTCAAACGAGGGAGTCTCGATCAAATGAGGGAGTTTGCTCAAATGAAGGAGTCTCTGTGAGATGAGGGAAATAAATTAAAATTAAAACTAAATAATGGAGAGGGGGACCGGCCACGGCGAGGAAAATAAATTAAAATTAAAATAAAATATGGGAACATTTTCAGTTAAGCAAACTCCCTCATGCCGAGGTGAATCAACCTTTCAGAGACGCGGGAAAGCTGACATATTGTATGTCTCTCGATCATCTTGGAGTCGTCCGTGCTAAGATATATTCTTTCTTGGTATTAGAAGATGCAGAGGGAAAGCAGGGACGTGATGAAATATCACAGAAGAAAAGAGCTGAAGATGAAAAGCTCATATCTCATCAGCAGAAGCACCGCCGACTTCAGCAAGTGAGACTATCGGCTGAAGATGAAGTTCGGCTTTGCGTTAATGGTGTAGCTCCTGATTCAGATGTGATTGAATGAAGAATTTCGTCATAATTCGTCATCAAAAAATTTAGAAGTTATGTCTTCATTGAAATTGCTGTAGAATCTTCGTCCGATGTCGGATTTTTTTGAGCTACCCATGTTTATTCATCCTCAGAAAATTTCAAAGCTTTAGGAAAGAAGCTTTTCGGATTTTGAGCACGTTTAAGGGACGAAATTGACGAAACAGTAAACTTCCATGAGGTTTTCAGAAAATTTTCAGCTGTCATGTAGTCCAAGGTTTTGGCCACATATTTTTGCTCGCTCATCCAATTGTTGTGAATTTTGGATATGTTGTAGGGCAAATCCATATGAAGAGAATGACATATGAATCAACCTAAGATTCTTTACCAATTGCTCCCAGCTTGCTTCTTTGTGCAGGACAGTGTAAAATCGTCTCAGACGAGCTTGTTGTAAAACGCCCCTGTTGTGTCTTAGACCATTTGCTTGTGTCTTGAACGCTCGATAAAGGATTTCAATGCCATTGATTAATTTGAAATCTGAAAACCTTGGTTGATACATGAGCCTGGTGCTTGTTGTACCATTTTTTGTTTCTGTCAGTCGTAGAAACATCACTTCTGAAACCCTGGTCACGGGACCATAACTAAGGTCGCTCTCAAGAGAGGATGATGTAATGACCATGGTTGTATGTCTCGGTTGTAACATTTGTTTTATAATGAATGATTAGCATAAGCGAGCTTGGTGTCAGTCACGAGTCTTGGACTGTGAAACTGACCGTCATGATCAGTGGATCGTCAGTCCCCGGTATTTAGTTAAATCTCCTTTTTCGTTTTCCTTTCTTCTGGCAGGACCTAGATAGAAGACCCAGGTACAAAAACTTGATGTAAAGACCTAGGTGGTCGAAGTTGGAGGTACCTTGATGAAGGACTTATTGGAAGGACCTGGAGGACATCGATCGACTGTGGAGGTTATGAATCCCGTCTAAGAGTTGCTGCTTGCATGTTGTATGCTCTGGAAGCTATATGAACCTCATACGACGTCGGAATTCGGTGCTTGACCCCAACTTTTGAAGCTGAGAGACTGAGTCATCATATGAGAAAAGAATAACTCAATTTGGGTTGCATAGGTTAGACAACGAAACGTGCACATTTGTAATTTATAATCCCGTACAAGACTTTCATATTTCATAGACCTGACGGTAAAGGCCATATCTTTCAGCTTGTATGTCAGATTGATGCGCCCTTTTGGTATGTTGTAGAAGATACATAGACGAACATTTTTCGTTGAGGAAGCATTGTATCTCATTTGTAGAGGTGATGAGAACATCTTGTAGAAGACTTTGGATTGTGCCCGCCCGTCGTGCAAGCTTTGGGAAGACTTTCATGTGAACATGTTTTCATGTCTACACAACTTGATATGAATCATTAGTGCTTGGAGAAGTCCGCTTCATCGAGTAACACTTCAGAGAATAGTTAGTTGATGAAGCCCTGTCATGAAGATGTTGCTCCTGAGACCATTGTTGATGCTAAGATCACAATTGAATTTTCTCCATAAATTCTTGTTGATGTCAATACTATGGTCAGAGTTGCTCCAGAGATCGAAAAGGCTAGAACCATGATTATCGGCATAGTTATTGCTCCTCCATCCAGTGAGCCTTTACATTCATGAACTAGTTGGTGGGTTGAGAATCCCTAAGATAAAGGTGTACTGGGAGTTCAACCCAAATTCTCCTGAACAGTATGACTTTACTGTGAACTGGCTTCGTCAGTGAATCGACATTGTTGCGGCAGACAACAACAGCGGTCTTCATTTTGTATGTGATGGGTAAGGAGAGGAAGTTCCTCAGTCGTGCAAGGGTTTGTGATGTAGAGAGGTCCTGTTCGATGACGTTTCATGGAATCACATCAGGTTGCAATGACTTGTGGATAACATTTATTGAAATATATTGAATTGATCTTTCCAATAAGATTAGGTCCCTGGTGTTTCTCTATTCCATCACTCACTTAACAGATTTGAAGGAGTTTGTAGCATCCATTGATGAATGATGTTGCATATGCTTCAGAAGTATTATCATGGGATAGTGAAGACTTATCGATTTTAGTTCAGTTACACTTTGATTGTCTTGGTGTTAAATCGTCGAGATATTTGTGCTGAAGCCAGAGGCGCCATTATCGAAGATGTACTCTTTGATAGGGAGTACAATTTGAAGGCTTCTTAGATGATTGAGCGTTGAAGCGTCATGTCCCTTTAGCATTGAATGTATTAGGTTTGATCGTCTCGGCCCTGAGTATATTTTGTTGATTCAACATCCCTTTCGTTGCTGTAGTGGGATTCAACACTTGTGCAGACATCAGAGCTTTCTGATTTTGTGGAACACATGGACGCTCCTGCAAGGCTATGGAGAAACACCCAAAGTGTTCTTTTCCATGCTTAGAAATTATCTCAGTAATGAATGTATCAGTGCTCGATTCGGAGAAATGTCAGATTCAACCATTTGGTAAAATACTAATGCAGTGAAGCTACCATTCATAACATCTTGCAGAGTTGCTAGCAGAAGTCCCCATGCAAGGATAACATGTGAGGAAATAAGAGACATAGACATGGAAGGAATGAGACTTTCCTGAGTGCGGAACCTCTTGATGAATGTCTATGCATCTTTTGCTGGTTCTTGCTTCAACCTCTTCAAAGTTTGAAATTCCTCTAAGTGCTCTGATGATGGGATGTCCGCCAAATCTTCTGGATCAAAACTTTCTTCGTTGGAGAGATGTGCAACCAAAGGCGCTTTGAGTAGCCATCTTTTCAGCATGGATCCACACTCGTCTGAAGAACATGTCATATCCTGGATCTTCCTGATTATGTGAAACTTGGTTTCTGTCCTGGTTGAACTTATGTTCACTTTGAGAGTGATGTAGCCATAAGTATTTCCGAGCGTTCATTCAAGGTCTTTGTGAAAATGCGGGGATCTAACAACCACACCGAACAATTCGTTTGGCAATCTGAGAGGACTTACTCCAATATACTTTCTAGAAAACTAACTAAACAGTCAGACTCAATCTAGAGAAAAGTATATCAAAGAGTTTAATATCTCCAACTTTTAATTCAATCTGCAATTAGCAAGTAGAAATTTGCGAGCCTGATTGAATATAAGAGGAGTAACTTGAACGGTACCAAAGACCAATGTTCAAGTGTCAATCAATTTAAATCAACAACCAAAGGTTGGATATTCTAATTGATTGATCTTAATGCACAACCTGTGATATTTCAATTATATAACAAAATATAATACGGAAAAGAAATAACATAGACACCAGAATTTTGTTAACGAGGAAAACCGCAATTGCAGAAAAACCCCGGGACCTAGTCCAGTTATTAAGCCGTTATAGACTCTAGCCTACTACCAATGAACTTCGGACTAGACTGCAGTTGAACCCTAATCAATCTCACACTGATTCAATGTACAGTTGCGTTCCTTACGTCTCTGATCCCAGCAGAATACTACGCACTAGATTCCCTTAGCTGATCTCACCCACAACTAAGAGTTGCTACGACCCAAAGTCGAAGACTTGATAAACAAATCTGTCTCACACAGAAAAGTCTATAGATTGAATGAATCTGTCTCCCACAGAAATACCCAAGAGTTTATGTTACGTCTTTTGACAAATCAAGGTGAACAGGAACCAATTGATAACCTGGAATTATATTCCCGAAGAACAGTGGTAGGCTTGAAAAGATGCCTACGACTATGTCTACTACAAGTGCACAGGCCTATTGGAGGCGTGGCAAGCACAGGTCGATCCCACAGAGAAATGGAATGTGCAAGGCTGATCTAAGGCTTACTCTAACTGATTTCAAAGAAAGTAACACAAATGTTTTAAGCTGTTGGTTGTTGTCGAAACGACTGAGTTGGAATTGCTGTGACTCTATTTCTAAGGTAACAAGTAATGAACAGGTGTTGTGACAGATTGGAAGGTTGTTAAGGTGATAGAATTCACCTCCTAATCCTATGAAAAATGGTTTCAATTCTCACTGTGTTCTATTGCCTTCCATTGAAGGCTTCCTATGGATAATCAAATCTCAATCCCTTTACTAATCCCTAATATAGTTTGTCTTCTTACAGTACAAACTATCACAAATTAGCTCAGTTCAGAGGTTAACTATTCTCCTAAACATTGCAACTTACAAGAACACCTTGAGACTCAAATCAAATTGACATTGAAGTTAGGGGTTTCATCTACACCCTAACTGAGTGTTTAAAACATCATGCCAAGAATAAAAACAAGCTGAAATTCAAAATAATAAAACTAAACCCTAAAATTGACTGTCTGTTTCAAAAAAATGCAGAACAACCTAATTTATATCTCACAAACACTGCAAACAATAATTCAAGCAAACCCAAACCTCTCTCCTGCTCTGAATCGACCATGCTTGGGTTGTTGGTGAAACCCTAGCTCTAGTTATCTCTAATTTAGCTTCTAGGGTTATGGAGAAGCTAAAAGAGAGATAGCTAGACCTAGAGGGGAGGTGAAGGTGCTACTGGTGCGGTTGGTGAAGCTGGTAAGATAAGGAGATGGTGGTGATGATGGCTCTGGTGGTGGTTCTGCCATGGTATGGGTGAAGGAGGTGGAGGTAGGGTGTTCTCTGGAGTTGTTGGAGAAGAAAGATAAAAGAAAAGAGAAATGGTGGAGTCGATCGAGAGGTAAGGGTATAGGCAATTTTGGTGTTAAGCGGGATCATCAAGGTTAGAAGAGCAAGCTGTAGCGACCGTTGGATGCTGCGGAGATCGATGAGCAGCCCGATGCGACCGTCGGATGAAGAGTAGACGATTTTGTTGTTGAGCGAATGCATCAAGGGACGATGTGCAAGAAGGAGCGAGCGTTGGATGAAGAAGAGATCAAATCTAACGGCTCGGAAAGGACGGGCTCGGATCCGGGTCGTGGGCCGGGTCTTGGATAGCTTGGGCCCATGTCTTGTAGATGAGTTGCTCCTTGTTGGGTTGCAACAGTTGCGTGCGCGGGCTTTGGCTTTCTACTCCATAGACGCTTGTCTCCAATTCTTTGCTCTTTTGGCTCCTCATTTTCTCCGAACTTTATTTATTACCTAAAAACACAAAATTAATTAGTACAAATATTTATTCTTGAAAACAAAAAAATACGAGAATGCAGGATAATATCCGACTTTCCGAGCACAAAAGATGAGTTAAATGCCAATAAAAAGGTGTATAAATATGCAATATTTGGCACTCATCAAATACCCCCAAACCTGAATTTTACTTGTCCTCAAGTGAAACGAGAAATTAAGAAATCCTAACTATACCACCTGTCGCGGGTCTCTCGAATGCATTTAGCGTATGCACTAAGCCTTTAAACCCCTAGGTGTCCCTAGTGGACGAGTTGTAGTCTCGTGAGGGTTTACCAGAGGTGTACCCACAAAACCTTCTCCAACTTCAGAGTGTAAAAGAGTCTCAAGCATCCAAGGAGCTATGAGGACATAGAGTTTATGCATGCTAGTAACATGAAGTTAGAACTATCAAAGAACGCATTCTCATCCTTAGGAGTTGAGCGAGAAGTAACCATACCATATGAAAGAATTCGGATTCGATTGTGATCATAAGCCTCGACTTCTGCCTCACTAATAGGGTTTTATGATAATTGCACTCAAAAAGAATGCTTTTTTAGTCTCTCATGTGTGCGGCGGGACTAAAGAGAGAAATCCCGCACACGTTGAAGGTAAGAAGGATAACCTTCCGAAATAATTTCTGGAGACTCCACAGAAGTGTGGACAAAAAGAATCTTTTTCTGATGATCTCTAAGAAAGGAAATCAACCATTAGCAAGTATGGGAGTACTCACTTACCTTCTCACCCGATCGGCAATTAACATCATTCTCTCACAGCTTTCATAGAAACGTCTTCAATCTTCGGTCTTCGGTCTTCAACTGTTGATGATGAACTTCTGAACTTCACAAAAACTTGACAGACATTTTTTTTTTTACTTGGTGGTAACTAGATACAGAAAATAAACTACAAATTTTTTTTTTTTTTTTACATGGAATTAAAATAACAATAAAACTTGTATTGTCTTGATTTCACAAACTTCATTAATTCTCATCCTATTTTCTTTTCTTTGTTTTGTTGCACGTAAACCTTGGACTATCTCAAATATTCTGATGGTGCTCCGCTTGCTGACGATGATGTGTTTCTATGGGTCTTTTGATTGAGAGAGAGAGTGATGCTAACGGCAAATCAATATTTAGAAGGAGTTTTCATCTTTAAACGTCACCCTCATGATTGACAAAATTAGCACTCAAGAGATCAAAAATAGTGCTGAAAGTGGTGCGAAGTTGGGTAGCTCACCATTCCTACCCGGAATTGACGTACGGTGACACACACTCTAACAGCTTTTCTAGAAAGTTTCAAAAATTGAAGGTTGGTGCCTCACTTGATGTAAAATGGGTAGTCTCCACTTTGGGTGATCACAATTCTACTACCGAATATCTAAACAGCACCTAATTAGCCCCTCAGGTATGGTTAAATCCAACTTTAACGCTCTAATCAACTAAGAAACCCGATTGTGTTCTCCAAGTACTTCCAAATTCTGTTATTTCGGTCAGACTCTCTATGTAAACATAGCTAGAAGCATGCTAGTGACTCTAAAATCTCTAAAAGTTGGAGGTTTTTATTTGCAAAGAGTTTTTTTTTTTTTTTTTTTTTTTTTTTTGGAAATAAAAGACTAAAAACTCTATATGCAAATGTACCCCCAAACCTAAATCAAACATTGTCCTCAATGTTTCAACAGATAATAAACAGTCACATACCATGAGAACTATGCTGATAAGAGAAAATGGAAGAGATTACCGGATGTTGGCGGGAGCAAGGTTAGAGCTTCATTTGTCAAGGCTAGAATCCAACATTCTCAGTGGAGATCATATCGGATTAGCACAATAAATGCACAAGAAGACTCAACCGATTCAAGAAAAGAAAATTTAACAAGTCCTACTGGATTATATACAATGAAAATTCACCATACACCAACAATCTAAAGAGTTGAGGATCAACCCAAAAGACAATATGTACAAACATCAACAGTCTTACACAAATATAATATGAGAGCGCAAGTAAGACTGCATATGAGAGTGATTTTCCCCCAAACCTAAACTTGTCAACAGATGCGTGCTTGAGCACAAAATCTTGCAATTTTAAAGGTACATCATGCAAAAGGTCCAACTCAAAATGAGTTTTGCTAAGAACAGGCAGATATACACATTTCAACTGTGGCTCCTTAAAAGTGTTATACTTTGATGCAAAATAGTCCAAGAGGAATTGGGAAGCACAAAGCTCTAGGCCTAGATTAGGCATTCTCAGAAAAGTTGGTTTTGCAATTTTGTTACAAACTACACCTAGGTTTGGTGGAAGAGTTTCAATCTGTGCCTTAGGAGAGAGATTAGGTACATCTAAGTTGTTTTCATGTATAAGATCATTTGCACCATCACACACTTTCCTAAGGTCAGAAGAAGGTAAATCATGTTCACCTGCATAGAACAATTCATCAATCTCCATGTCATAATCATCATTATCCAAAATTTCAACCTCATGCATAACATCATGTCTGTAACCTAGGCATGGAATCGGACACATCAATTTCATGCATTGAATTATCTCGTCAACAAAAGTCTTAGCATTCCCCAAGTTACAAACAGGTGATATAACATGCTCACTTTCACGAGAACAATTGCACAGCCCCAATTCAAACATCACAAGTATGAATATTAGAAGAAGCATCATTCATAGGGTTCACAAGAGAAGCTAAATGTCTCGAACACTGAAGATTCCATTACATTTTCTAAGTACACATGCTCTTCATATTCATCATCATCATCATCATAATAACACTGCATTTCCCTATTCAAAATTGTAGCATTTTAGTGCACTCATCTACCTCTAGATTAGGTTCATATTTAGTTGCATGAGTAGGACTAGAAACACTATTTTCAAAATTATCAGGAATAACAAACATCCTATCATAAACTTCTTTCCAATCTTTATTTTGTACCTCAATCAGGTTCATTTGAAGAATCATGGTGAGATGTTCAAGTGAAGGAGAGTCTTCACTAGTGGGTATGCATGTTTCATATGAAGGATCATTACATGGTTGTGCACATGGTTCACTAGAGAAGGGATGATCATGCATTTTCCATCCAAGTATATCATTGTTTTGCTCTATGAGCTTATCCATTAGTGATTGCATACAAGGAGTTGGGGGAGTATAGAATTGTTCATCTCCCCACTGTGGTTGGTGATACATTTGTGAAGAATGACTAGGGTATGTGAAGTCAAGGTCAGGGCCCTGAGAAGGTTCATAATATTCCCTAAAATCATCATGGACTGTGGGAGTTCATCTTGTGAGGCATGCCCGTAAGCAAGCTCTCTAATGGATTTGTTTTCATTCCCAGTTGCAGATCAAAATCCTGACATGATCTAGCAGCTCAATTTGAACTCAAAAAGAAGCATAGCTTATCACACATCAAGCATGTATAACCAATGATGTCTCAAAACAGGGAAGCTAAGCCCACGGGGTGCTTGGTGTTCTTTGCAAATGTGCGGCCCAAGTTATGCAAATGCACGGCCCAAAGGTTATGGAAACCCAGTGGTTGTGGGCTTCAAATTTGTGCAGAGCCCAGGTTATGTGTAGAGGGGCAGAGCCCAGTTTATGTGCAAAGCCCAGTGGTTGCGCAGGCTAGTTGTTATGCAAGCCCAGTGCACAGTGGGCTTCAGTTTGGTTTATTGTGGGCTTTGGTTTATGTGGGCTTTGGTTTATGTGGGCTTCTGTTTGGTTGCACATGCAATTAATTTAGACTCAAACAGAAACACCCATAGCACACCAAGCAAGAATAGCACTCAAACAACCAATGGTTTTGTCAAGACAGGGAGGCTAAGCTCAATTGCATCAAAAGCTAGTTTTCAGGGTTTGCGCAAAATGGATGCCAAATGTTGCACTGATTAGCCAAGGTGCAATTGCACATCTCAGAGGATAGCAACTAGTTGGGGTTATGCATGCAGACACAGTGTGTGCAGAGCTGTTAGGTCAACTGGTTCAGTTGACAGCAAGCTAGAGAGACTAAGTTGCAGCTCAGCTTATGCACATGACAGCTCTTGTTATGTGGATTTTAACACAGATTTAAGCGAAACACAACAGATGACACACTAATGCAAGTACACAGGAGACTTGAGAGTGCACAGGGTAATGAGCATGCAAGGGGTTTGGCAAACACCATTTTCACTGGTTGTGTACCAAAAAGGTAAGGTCGATGGCTCAACAGGTTCAACAATTTTTTCAGATTTGCACCATAAATAGCCACACAAGTCTGTCAACAAGTTTGCATAGGTTCGCAGGCTTACACAGCACAGTTAGGCACAGAGTCGCAATGCACAGAACAGTAATGCCTAGAGCACATGAAAGCTCAAGATTTTATCAGGTGATCGCGGCTCAATAGGTTCAACATGTCAGCATGCTATTCAAGGTTTCACTGATCAAAAATGTGCAAAGATGCAGGGCAGGTGCAACAAATGACTAGATGATCAATTTAAGCACTTTACATCAGTTTTGACATGCCACAGAGAGTGTCAACTCAGGTCGATTTGACTTCAATATTCACCGATCATGCACAGATATGCAAGGATTCACAGGGTTTGTGGTAGACTTGGCTATCCAAGTTGTAACACAAGCTCAACAGCTATAGGGGCTGGAGCTGGGCTCAGGGCAGATGACAACTATGGGCACAGCCCAGAACACACAAGGCAGATGGGTTGTGCAATGCAGCCAGTTCAGCCAATATACATGAACATCAACCAATATGTTATGGCAATCAGCAGTATTGCACAAATCTGGGAAACAAAGTTCAGCCAGTAAAGATGTTACTCTGATGTCAAAAAAATCATGCTTATGTACAGACGCAGCAGGGATTGGGTGATGCTAGAGGTATAGGTATTACAGCAAATAACCAATTGAGCTGATAAGCATGCTATTCATCAAGGACGACAAGCCATAAACTATGCTATAACACCCAACATTAACAACAAGAGCCCAAACCAGGCCAAAGATGAGGCTGACGATAAACAGATTCGGTTGTGTATGTTGCCGCAGTATTTTTCAGAGATTAAGAGAAACACAGTGCAATAGCAATTTCAGCGAGCATGATGGTATTCAACTATCACAGAATCATGGGAATCAAAAGCTAGTGGTTTTAAAATTATGCACAGAGATTCACTCAAGCTGCTAGGTTATCAGGTTATCATGGCTCATCATTCATACAAATCTAAAGTATAATAAGGTTCGAGAATGACACTACCCGGGCTTGGCCACAATAACAACTGGATTATGCTCCTTTTTTTTTTCTTTCCTTTGGTTTGCACAAAGAAGATGGCGGTACTACCGAAGAGAGAAAACTGGGTTTAGGCACTACCACAGGTGGTGTTCTGCTGCTCCTTCTCTTTTTCCTTGGGCTTGCTCAGCTTCTGCAGCACATGTACCTGCTAGCTCAGTAAAGCAATCTCAGTTCCCAGAAATTTGCAGGTTAAAGCAAAGAGACCAATATTGATACCAGTATAAGCCTGAGAGTAATTTGGACTGACACAGGGGAAAAGTAATAGCTGTTATGCTTCTTTGGACTGACAGGGGGGGGGGTTGATTCAATATACAGCTATGGGTATGAGATGCAGGCGGATATTATGAGAATACAGATGGAGTTAAGATAAACTACTAAGATGCGATGAACAGGATGCCATAGAAGAAGCTGAAATGCAAGTAGTTAAGCTAAGTTAAAAAGTACACAACTAAGTTACTCTAAGACAGGGCAATGATGCAGAGCATATATACAGGGTTAAGCTAGAATTCAGTGAAGCAAACAATAGATTAGCACAGCACATGCCAAGTCCCCGGCAGCGGCGCCAAAAACTTGGTAGGCTTGAAAAGATGCCTACGACTATGTCTACTGCAAGTCCACAGGCCTATTGGAGGCGTGGCAAGCACAGGTCGATCCCACAGAGAAATGGAATGTGCAAGGCTGATCTAAGGCTTACTCTAACTGATTTCAAAGAAAGTAACACAAATGTTTTAAGCTGTTGGTTGTTGTCGAAACGACTGAGTTGGAATTGCTGTGACTCTATTTCTAAGGTAACAAGTAATAAACAGGTGTTGTGACAGATTGGAAGGTTGTTAAGGTGATAGAATTCACCTCCTAATCCTATGCAAAATGGTTTCAATTCTCACTGTGTTCTATTGCCTTCCATTGAAGGCTTCCTATGGATAATCATTTAATCTCAATCCCTTTACTAATCCCTAGTATAGTTTGTCTTCTTACAGTACAAACTATCACAAATTAGCTCAGTTCAGAGGTTAACTATTCTCCTAAACATTGCAACTTACAAGAACACCTTGAGACTCAAATCAAATTGACATTGAAGTTAGGGGTTTCATCTACACCCTAACTGAGTGTTTAGAACATCATGCCAAGAATAAAAACAAGCTGAAATTCAAAATAATAAAACTAAACCCTAAAATTGACTGTCTGTTTCAAAAAAATGCAGAACAACCTAATTTATATCTCACAAACACTGCAAATAATAATTCAAGCAAACCCAAACCTCTCTCCTGCTCTGAATCGACCATGCTTGGGTTGTTGGTGAAACCCTAGCTCTAGTTATCTCTAATTTAGCTTCTAGGGTTATGGAGAAGCTAAAAGAGAGATAGCTAGACCTAGAGGGGAGGTGAAGGTGCTACTGGTGCGGTTGGTGAAGCTGGTAAGATAAGGAGATGGTGGTGATGATGGCTCTGGTGGTGGTTCTGCCATGGTATGGGTGAAGGAGGTGGAGGTAGGGTGTTCTCTGGAGTTGTTGGAGAAGAAAGAGAAAAGAAAAGAGAAATGGTGGAGTCGATCGAGAGGTAAGGGTATAGGCAATTTTGGTGTTAAGCGGGATCATCAAGGTTAGAAGAGCAAGCTGTAGCGACCGTTGGATGCTGCGGAGATCGATGAGCAGCCCGATGCGACCGTCGGATGAAGAGTAGACGATTTTGCTGTTGAGCGAATGCATCAAGGGACGATGTGCAAGAAGGAGCGAGCGTTGGATGAAGAAGAGATCAAATCTAACGGCTTGGAAAGGACGGGCTCGGATCCGGGTCGTGGGCCGGGTCTTGGATAGCTTGGGCCCATGTCTTGTAGATGAGTTGCTCCTTGTTGGGTTGCAACTGTTGCGCGTGCGGGCTTTGGCTTTCTACTCCATAGACGCTTGTCTCCAATTCTTTGCTCTTTTGGCTCCTCAGTTTCTCAGAACTTTATTTATTACCTAAAAACACAAAATTAATTAGTACAAATATTTATTCTTGAAAACAAAGAAAATACAGAATCTGGGATAATATCTGATTTCTGAGCACAAAAGATGAGTTAAATGCCAATAAAAAGGTGTATAAATATGCAATATTTGGCACTCATCAAATAGCCAAGTATTATCAATCACCTCACAATGATCTTAATCGACTAGCGAAACAAGATATTGTGGAATCACAAACGATGAGACGAATATGTTTGTGATTACTTTTATCATGCCTATCGAAGAAATTAATCTCGAGTCAATTATTTCAATTGTACTCAATACGATAGAATCGGGCAAGATCAGAACACATAACTACAAAGAAAATAGTTGGGTCTGGCTTCACAATCCCAATGAAGTCGTTAACCTACAGGGTCTCGAAGAAACCTAAGGTTAAAGGAGAATCGACTCTAGTTGATGCAACTAGTAACACACATGAGGTGTGTGGAATCGGTTTTGCTAGTTGCTAGAGTTCTCCTTTCAAATCAGGGTTTGCAATCCAAGTTACCTTGGTAACAAAGCATTCAATATTCACAGTCAGATGAAAAACCTGATTCAACCAAGCTAATAACTTTCAACAGTTAGATCGAACTTAGCTTATTACACACAAATGAAATGTACCGTCATTTAGGTTTATGTAACCATACCCAAACGTGTACACCATGTTGGCTCAACAATAGTTAACCGAAGTTAGCCATATGATTACTCTCATATCAACCTTATTCATCTTAACCATAACTAGTTCAATTGACTCAAATGAAACTAGTTAAAGAGTCATTCAATTGTTATATTCTCATAGAAGTATACAAGAACACAATTGAAGCAAAATCGGTTTGATTCACTCGAATCAATACATGAACATTATAGCCACGGTTTGCAAAGATTGCATTCCTTATTTTATAAATGTTTAAGTTCATGTACACAACCGATTTTAGAAAGTAACCAACTCAAGTATGCAAATGGGTATTCATACTTAAGTATCCATACCGAGTTTGGTTACGCAATTACGCATACGGGTGCGCATACCAATTTACATTCCAAACTCCAGCAGAAATTCACGGACGTGAGACTTCCACCAGTATGCGTACTTGTACGCATACTTTCCCAAACATCCAACAACCGCCAGTACGCATACATGTATGCATACTTCAGGTTCCCAGTTTTGGACTTATACACAAATGTGATAACACATTATGTTTATATCCAAACATGGTTACATGATTCTAAGCTCTTTATTTCAATCATTGAATCATTCTTAGAGGATGTCAATAGTCGTTTTCACACACTATTAGCATCAAAGCAATTTTCAAGATATTGAAATAATAATAACGAAACATTCCAAGACTACACCAAATGATTGTATCACACAAACCATGTAAGATGTTTACTCGACAATTTTTACATGATATAAGATGAACTAGGTCGAAGCGAAAGCTTGCCAATGAGATAAACTCAACTCGAAATCTCAAATGTGTATATAGAAAAGTATATCGTAATACGACTTATGTCTCAATATAGGAGATAGAGTAGAAATAGACTTTCCAAGTGATAGATGAGTTTCAGTCTCCATAGACCTTTTGTCGATGAATTTCCACAAGCTCCCCTTAGTAGTTCTTTGTCTTCAAATGATAAACGTCGTGAAGTCTAACCTCAACTACAAAATCTATGTCCTAGTCCGAGACATCTGTAAATAGGCTAGAAATCAAGACTTATAGTTTTGATCACTAACATTGAAAAACATGCTTGAGATTATTCAAATTCCGGCTTTCCCCCAATAATTGTGATAGATGAGTTTTGTTTTGTCTCCATTTTTGTAGAATTTCCACAAGCTCCCTGAGTTCTTTGTCTTCAAATGATAAACGCTCCAAATGACTCCATTGTGCAAGTCTAACCTCAACTACAAAATCTATGTCCTAAACATGAGGCTAGAAATGAGACTTATAGTTTTGATCACTAACATTGAAAAACATGCTTGAGATAGCAACGCATGGGAGTTCGACCGAGCAGTGCTCTAACAATCTCCCCCTTTGTCAATTTTAGTGACAAAACTATCAATACAAATGGATTACAAAATAAATAAAACTTTGTAGCTTCTTATCCAAATGCTTGATCTCCTTGGCATCTTCAACACGACTCGAAATCTTCGTCACTTCCAAGTACTCCATGATTCTAAACGTGTTCAACTCAGCATCATAGTTGTTGAAGATCCATAGCGATAACAATGAGAAAACAAGTGCTCTCAGTCATTGTTATACAATGTTATAGTATTATTATACAGCATCAAAGTTCAATTGTATCACAACTTTGACAAAAATACTATGGTGATATGTATCATTCCCCCTTAGTCAATACTTCATCTCGACATGAAAACCACTCCCCCTTACATAATGATCCGTAAACCATATTATTTGTAGTATGAAACTACACATTAATTTTCCCCCTTTTTGTCAATATAAATTGGCAAAGGTACGAAAACTAGTGGGATCCTCATGAAATTTTCATAGAGATACTTCATGACCAAAAGAGAATAACATACCAACTTATTTAGATGCAATCATAAGGCCGAAGCTAAATGCATTCATCAAGGAGTTTATAAAGATACAAGATAACCCCTATAATATTCCACAGCCGCACTCCCCACAAAGATTTGGCAATTAAGCACAAGTTCAAAAAGAACTCTCCCCCATAAAATGTCATTCCCGAAAGAACAAAAAAGGCGATCTTGCTTTTACAAGAAAAGAAGGATTTCTTTGGATATAACCAAATCACATGAAAACATGGATTTGAATCCAAATATCTCAATTGAATTAACCATAAAAATGATCAATTCAATTGTCCATGCTCGACATAAGAGAACTTACGGAGCAACAAAGTATATGCACAAAATGTGGATTGGAGATCGACCAATACTGCGGAATAAACAAGGATTCATTCTATTTTTCATCACTATTTGCACAATGACCTATAATAGACTTAATCCTTGTGAACAAAAGTTTTATCCTTTCTTCCATCAAAATTTGCATAATGACATAAAAGGCTTTAACTTTTGTTTGTCAAAAGTTCATTCTATCTTTTATCAATACTTTCATACCGACATAATAGAGATAACTTTTGAACAAGTATGGGACAGTCACAGGTTCACGGATGTAAACAACATATCCCATAACAATTTGCAATATATAAAATCATAAAGATTAAAATTGCAAAAATCATCTTCCAAATAACTTAGAATTTAAATAAATAAATCTAAAAACATTGAAGATGAAAACGTTGGAAATAGCTATGTGTACTCACAATAATGGCTATTCCAAACCCTAGTAATCCTTCTAAAAACACAAGAAATAAATTCTCATAAGAAGTTTCCTAGTCATAACAAATCAAAAACAACTCTAAAACTAAATAGCAATCACAAGCGATAGTCAGAGTTATGGTATGGGAGATTCACTGGTTCCAAGACCTTCAAGCTTGTGATAGACAGAATTGACAGCATCTTCAGACACTGTATTGAGACGAACCTTAAGTCGTGTCTTCATTAGAGCAAGTTCGGTGTTGACCTTTATAAATTCAGTTCTTAACCCATCTAGCTCATTTAGAGTGTTAACAAGCAACAATTTTGCATTGTTAAACTTATCGATAAAGTTTTGAACAACTTCATTAGAAATCTCTTCATCATCCTCAATATCTGACAAGTTATTGGGAGGTTGAGAAGACATGTAAGCAACTTCCATGAGAGTCCCTTTTTCCTTCTCCTCGAGTGTGAGACCAAAACCCTTATCAAGAAAACCTCTTGGAAAATAACAAGTTCCCGAAGGTGATGTCATTCTTGACAAACAAGTAGCCTAGAGTATGCGTACTTTTCAACAGGTGGGTTTGGTATTTAAATGGTTTCACAGAAACCCTGAGGTTAGGGTTTCCAAATTCGGTTCGTGACATGTAACAAGGATACCCGTACGAACACGAGCTTCGCCCATTATTCATAAACAACTCAAAAGGAGAAGTATTCAATCAATACGATTATACAACGATAATGTCTGCCTATATGAGAAAACTCAATAACTTAGCTCAATAAAAATTGTATTCATACGGGAGAACAAATTTTAGAGTAAGAGTAGCAATTTTGACACAACAAAAAGATTTAAGGTTAAGAAAACACGATTTGTCAAAAACCAAGTACAAATACTTAAGCAAAAATGTTTGTGAATGATCATCCAGCTAAGACGATAAGAGGATAGCATAGAAAATCAAAAAACCATTTTGCCATCAAGTATACCTAGAAAAAAATCTCACTATGTCAGGATTTTTATTGAGAGTGAGGTTTCAACCTTGTGATTAATTAGCACAAGTATGAGCCTTGAGCTCATTAACTGAACGTTGTTTTCGGTTAAACCTCTTTTTCCTGATCTTTAGAGGAAAACCATTATGATGTGAAAAGTTATCATAAAATTTACTATCATCAAAATATGACGCATAGTGTTGATTCTTACCTGAAGAATTTTGCCCAGAGAGAATTGACAACCTGTTGATAATTTCTTTATATCCTTCAATTATCCTTTTTAGGTTGATTTCCATCTCTTCATTGCATCCTTCTTCTGGTACTTTTTCAACATCATCAACACATAATCTCCCTTCTTGATTGAAGAATATCCATGATATTTTCTTCGACGAAATGGTTTAGGAAGACTATTACGCATTTGAACATTTGAGGAACACATTGAACTGACTTTTCTGGTGGAGTACACAAGGTGAGTACTAAAAACAATTGGTTTATACATACGAATGTCAGTTACACCTTTGAGGATTAAATATAAGATGTGTTGAAGACGAATAATAGAACTGTCATTCAACCTAGGATTCCTCTTTTGTTCACCAGGCCCTTTTGAATCACAAAAGAGACACACTTGTTGATCACCTGAGTGATTAGACAGAATAGTCTTAATATCATTGTTGGGAGAATTCTTCCTTCCATGTGATGTGGACATTCCTTGATTAGAGGAAGACACAGGCACTGTAGTTGCAGGAAATCCCACACTACACCCCTCATAATATTTTGTAGATCTAAATCTTATTAATCACCTAAATTTCAAATATAAGTGCTAGAAATATAAATTGACACAAGGATTTTTTACATGGTTCGATCAATGTGATCTACATCCATGGTTCTTCACTATGAGTTTTGAGGTTACATAAGAATTAGATTTACAATCTCCATTAATGGATATTTTGTAGAGCTCTAGATCTAATTTTAGGGGAAGAAGATGATAAAGAAAATAAATCTCTCTCTTCAAATATCTCTCTCTCTCTTACCAAAAATATCCCCCCTTTCTCTCTCCTGCTCTCTTCTTTATATAGTGTTTACATAGTGGATGACAGCTCATGTACAACTAATATTTCCCTTAATTTCGGATTTACCTTGCGACATTTCGCAGGAGTATAAATATTAAGTCTCGCAGACACTTTAGTTTTCGCAAGATCTTCGCACTTTCTTCATGTTTACGCTATCGTCATTTGTTATGTCATTTCTGAAATCACTTTGCGACGGTTTCGCGACGTTGTTAATGAAGATTCCGCAAGTGTGTAGTTGTTGCGATATTTGGATCCTACAGGCACAACTTTTCAACAGGAAGGGATTTCGATTTTGCTTCTGAATCAGAAATTTTTCCAGTTAAAACAGAAGCAGTTGGTAAAGTGGACTCTTTGGAACATTCTTGAATAGAGAGTTTACTCAAAAAAAGTTCACTTTCCAAAGTATCCTCTTTGAGTTTCCCCTCATGCAAGGTCTGTGAAGGACTGACAGAGGCGTTTTCCTCGCGAAGGACTTTTAGAAGAGAGTCACGTTCATTTACCATACCAACAAGATCACTGAATTTGTGCTTCAACTGATTGACACTATCAGCCTGGATTCTAAAAGGTTTTAGAATCACTGCACTCTCCTTGGATGCATTCCTTTCAACTTCAGAGTCTGACTCGTCAGTAAGGTAGTCAGGAGAACATTTTTCAATGTACGTCTGTATCCTTGGAACGCAAGGTTCTTCTATATTCGAGATTGACAAATTCTTCTCTTTAATAGACTTCAAAGAAACAAAACTTTTATTTCTGGCGATGCGTTTATCAGAGACAATATCGTCCATCCTCAGATCGCTACAAACACAGACTTATGAGGTCTTTAATGTGTTTGCCTGCTCTGATACCAATTAAAAATGCGGGCGTCTAACAACCACACCAAACAATTCGTTTGGCAATCTGAGAGGACTTACTCCAATATAATTTCTAGAGAATCAACTAGACAGTCAGACTCAATCTAGAGAAAAGTATATCAAAGAGTTTAATATCTCCAACTCTTTATTCAATCTGCAATCAACAAATAGAAATCTGCGAGCCTGATTAAATATAAGAGGAGTAACTTGAACGGTACCAAAGACCAATGTTCAAGTTTCAATCAATTTAAATCAACAACCAAAGGTTGGATATTCTAATTGATTGATCTTAATGCACAACCTGTGATATTTCAATTATATAACAAAATATAATGGGAAAAGAAATAACATAGACACCAGAATTTTGTTAACGAGGAAAACCGCAATTGCAGAAAAAACCCCGGGACCTAGTCCAGTTTGAACACCACACTTGTATTAAGCCGCTACAGAGACTCTAGCCTACTACCAATGAACTTGGTGGTGTAGTTGAACCGTAATCAATCTCACACTTGATTCAAGGTACGATTCGTTCCTTACGTCTCGATCCCAAAGAGGATACTACACACTTGATTTCCTTAGCTGATCTCACCCACAACTAAGAGTTGCTACGACCCAAAGTCGAAGACTTGATAACCAAATCTGTCTCACACAGAAAAGTCTATAGATTGAATAAATCTGTATCCCACGAAATACCCAAGAGTTTTTGCTTCGTCTTTTGATAAATCAAGGTGAACAGAACCAATTGATAACCCTACTTATATTCCCGAAGAACAACCTAGTATTATCAATCACCTCACAATAATCTTAATCGGCGCGGCGAAAGAAGATATTGTGGAATCACAAACGATGAGACGAAGATGTTTGTGATTACTTTTATCTTGCCTATTGGAGAAATTAATCTCGAGTAAATTATTTCAATTGTACTCAATACGATATAATCGGGCAAGATCAGAACACGCAACTACAAAGAAAATAGTTGGTCTGGCTTCACAATCCCAATGAAGTCGTTACCTACAGGGTCTCGAAGAAACCTAAGGTTAAAGGAGAATCGACTCTAGTTGATGTAACTAGTAACACACAGGAGGTGTGGGGATTAGGTTTCCTAGTTGCTAGAGTTCTCCTTTATATAGTTTTCAAATCAGGGTTTGCAATCCAAGTTACCTTGGTAACAAAGCATTCAATATTCACCGTTAGATGAAAAACCTGATTCAACCAAACTAATATCTTTCAACCGTTAGATCGAACTTAGCTTGTTACACACAAATGAAATGTACCCTCATTTAGGTTTATGTAACCGTACCCAAACGTGTACACCATGTTGGCTCAACAATAGTTAACCGAAGTTAGCCATATGATTACTCTCGTATCAACCTTATTCATCTTAACCATAACTAGTTCAAATGACTCAAATGAAACTAGTTAAAGAGCCATTCAATTGCTATATTCTCAAAGAAGTATACAAGAACACAATTGAAGCAAAATTGGTTTGATTCACTCGAATCAATACATGAACATTATAGCCACGGTTTGCAAAGATTGCATTCCTTATTTTATAAATGTTTAAGTTCATGTACACAACCGATTTTAGAAAGTAACCAACTCAAGTATGCAAATGGGTATTCATACTTAAGTATCCATACCGAGTTTAGTTACGCAAGTACGCATACGGGTGAGCATACCAATTTACATTCCAAACTCCAGCAGAAATTCACGGACGTGAGACTTCCGCTTTCCCAAACATCCAACAACCTCCAATACGCATACGTGTACGCATACTTCAGGTTCCCAATTTTGGACTTATACACAAATGTGATAACACATTATGTTTATATCCAAACATGGTTACATGATTCAAAGCTCTTTATTTCAATCATTTAAACTTTCTTAGAGGATGTCAATAGTCGTTTTCACACACTATTAGCATCAAAGCAATTTTCAAGATATTGAAATAATAATAACGAAATATTCCAAGACTACACCAAATGATTGTATCACACAAACCATGTAAGATGTTTACTCGACAATTTTCACATGATATAAGATGAACTAGTCAAAGGGAAAGCTTGCTAACACATATTTCGAGAAATATGTAAGCGAGATAAACTCAGCTCGAAATCTCAAATGTGTATATAGAAAACTATATCGTAATATGACGTATGTCTCAATATAGGAGATATAGTAGAAATAGACTTTCCAAGTGATAGATGAGTTTCAGTCTCCACATACCTTTCGTCGATGAAGTTCCACAAGCTCCCCTTAGTAGTTCTTCGTCTTCAAATGATGAACGCCGTGAAGTCTAATCTCAACTACACAATCTATGTCCTAGTCCGAGACATCTATAAATAGGCTAGAAATCAAGACTTATAGTTTTGATCACTAACATTGATAAATATGCTTGAGATAGAAACACATGAGAGTTCGACCGAGCAGTGCTCTAACACTCTGATTAGATGGGAGCACGAGTAGCTTCTTGTCGAGTAATGCCTGCGGCTCCGAGGGTTTTCTGTGGAATGATGTTGATGGCGGTGTCAATATTGATCAACATTCTTCCGAATTCATTTCCTCTGGGATGGACTGTGGTAAGCAGTCCCCAGTCGTGCATCTTCTTGTCTCTGGATGAAGGTTCAAGGAGTATTTGCTGGATGGACAGACGTTTGACACAATGTAATTTGGTGCTGGGAACATGTCTTTCCTTTGTGCCTTAGACAGATAGAGCAATTTCACATGCTTGATCAACGATTGAACTGCTTCTTTGACTGTATGTTCAGAGTGTGTAAAGGTTCTAATTGGGAGAGGATTCTTATGTACTCCTTCAGTCCCCAACTCTCCTGAATCGGCTTTTTCCTTGAATATGCGTTTCAAAGTTCTGCAATCACTTTTTGGATGACTGACATACCTATGAAAGCAGCAGTAGCGTGGATTCTCAATTTCCTCCTCTGTTGGTCCTCTCCTATCGGGAGGTAGTTTGATCGCACCGTCTTGAATACATACTTCCAATAACTCGATCACCTCTTCAATGGGAAAATGAAAGTCTGGTTCTTCCTGGTCATTATGTTGACGCTGGGCCGGTGTTTGTGCATTTCTAGCATGGTTGTCCTTCTTTGGTGCTTTTGTGGGATGGTACGTTGGAGGAGCATTCTTATGCTGCTGTGTTTCGGCTTTCCTCTTGCTTCCTTCAGCAACATTCATGGAAGGTTGGAGATTGTACTTCTTAGTTGATCAAGCGCCTGCCACTGCCTCGAGTTTCTCGTGGTTCCTCGACTTTTGCAGTTCTTGTTCTTACCAGTAAAGCTGGAGCAGTATTTAATGATCGCTTGGCTGCTTCATGAAGCTATGAAAAGGTCTGGAACCGGAGATTTTCCAGCAAGGCTCTGTAGACCGGGATCATTCCGTTGATGCACAAGTCCACCAGTTGTTGTTCAGTGACATTCGGGCCATGAGAATCCAAAGCTTGGATTCTGAACCTCTTCACATAATCGTTCGGATGTTCATTGCTCCTCTGAGACATTCTTCCTAAGTCAGAGAGAGTAATCTGCTCTGAGACGAAGAAGTATTTTAGAGAAAGCATTAACCATTTCTCCCAAATTTAGTAATGCTCCCCTGGTGCAATGTTGTTGTACCATGTGTATGCTCGGCCTGTCAGGGATTTCGAGAATTCCTTCAGAAGGATGACATGGTTTTGCTCATGTTCGTATAGTACTTCCAGGAATCGAGAGACATTTTCTCAAGCATTCCCCGTTCCGTTGTATAGTGAACATTGGAGAGGTATAGCCCTTCGGGAGAGGAATTATTTGCGTAACAGCGGGATATGGAGGTTGATGACGGTGAACATATGGTGTTTTGTCTTTCCTCGATCCTCCATGAAGCGTTCCAGGTCTTCACGGGTGATGAAGTCTGCAGGTTCCTTCGTTGGTGGATTATCTGCAGCCTTTTGGACTTCATCATCGTTTACTACATGGATTGGAGTGACTTCAAGATTAGCAGTCGAAGATATTTCTTTGGCTTTTCCCTTATCCCGAGTTTTCTCTGACATCTTGTCAGTGAGAGTTTTGAGATAATTATACAACTCATTCTGTGTTGCAGCCATGTCAATCTGGTTTTTGGCGAGAGTCTATTGCACCTTCATGAGATCACCTATGGTAGGTGGATTTTCTCTGATTTCTTCGGGAGAGCGGCCGAACAAGGGATGGTTTCCAATGTTGGTTCGAGGAGGAGTGGTATCACCAGCACCGATGTTGGAAGCAGAAGTAGTTTCTGAAGTACCACCATTTTTGTTAGTGCTAGGGTTGTTTGTGTTAGGATTTTTAACTGAGCCTGACCTAAGATGAACCATTTTGTGAAAGTTTGAGATTGCAACCGAGAGATTAATCTCCCACTGTGGTCGCCAATCTGTAGATGGGAAAAAACGATTCACTGGTTTTTCAGGAAATGGAGAGACGACTGTGTGACGGAGGCTCCTTCAACCAAGCAAACTGCCTAACCGCAAACAGATACACTGCATGGGAGTGCTTTGAAATCTGTAGGACTCTGGCCTAAACCAAGACAATGGTCGTTCTTGAGTCAATTCGGTCACAAAAAGGGAAGAGGGTTGATCTGTATGAGGGAAGATGAGAAGTGTGTGAGATCAATGATGATCAAGGATTGTGAATGTGTTTAAGGTTTCTGTAAGTTTTCTGTGAACTGTTGAGTTCGAATAAGTTCTGGTTGATTGATGGAATTTTTGAGAGTGATTACTCGAAAAATTGTCTTGTTCAATCGTGGATTCAAATACTTATTTATATTGCTAGAATAGTAGACACATTGATCTCCAGTAAGTGTGACAGTTGCTCGAGTGAAAGAGTGGGAACGTGGGAAATCATGGTTTAACCAGTTCCAGGTCGTGCGGAGACTTGGTTGATTGTCCACCCAATACTTTGCTAACTCCCTCAACTGCTCGCACAACTTACTCACATTTATCATCATGGATGAACACACGTATTGTAGGTCGCCAGACCAAAACCCTAATTGATATCCCTCATGTGACGTTATTGATGTCTCACGAACGTGGAGTTTGCAAAGCAGACATGTATGTGATTAGTCATTCGTTGACTTGATTAGACGATGGGTCTAGGTATTGTTCAGTCGAGCATGATTGCTGAATTCTCTATGATTCATGAATTGAACATGGGACGTATAGTTCTCGAATGAATGAAAGATGTCGATATTGCTCGTCTGAGCATATATTGTCCTATGAATTGTTGAATGTTGATAGTTGAATGAGCATCGGTAAATGACTGAATATTGATAGTTGGATCAATATTCGAGCAACTGAGCAAGTATTGCTCATTCGAAAAAAATACTGAATATTGATAGTTGAATTAACATTCGAGCAATTGAGCAAGTATTGCTCTCTTGATAAATTATTGGTGGTCGTGGGACTAGCTGACGGTCGTTCGAGCGAGCCCAAGTTGGTTGGAAAGAGTTTGGACCCCATATGAGCAATTGATAGAAAATTAGGTCAAAATTATGAAGATGTGTGGGACCGGCTCATTATAAGCCTTAGGGCCGACCTTGGTCGGTCAAGGCAGCATGCTTGCGTCATCGTATTGTCTGTGTCTCAATCGTGAGAGTTTTGGTATTTTCTGGTGAGCGTTTGAGCAAAATTTTGGATTTTCAGAAGAGTTTGATCTTGACTGAAACTCTCAATTTTGCTTGAATGAGCGAGCAGAACTTCGCTCGTGCAACCGATATTTTGAGAATACTAAAATAATAATGTTTTAATATTTCACGTGAGTAGCCTAGTCGGTCAAGTGACCATTTGACTTTTTGGCTTTTCCATGGTTTGATCAATATTTGAGAAAATATTGAAAAACTAGGGTTTTTCGCTCAAACGATGGAGTTCCATGAGATGATGGAAAAATAATCTGATAAAATAAGGGATTGTAAGGTATGGGACCGGCCACGGCTAAGGCATGGCCGGCCGGCTGGGTGGCCCTGTCCCGTGACACCTTTCCCTATTTTGTTCGATGAAAGTTTGGAAAAATAAGAGTTTCGCTCAAACGAGGGAGTTTCAATCAAATGAGGGAGTTTGCTCAAATGAAGGAGTCTCTGTGAGATGAGGGAAATAAATTAAAATTAAAATTAAATAATGGAGAGGGGGACCGGCCACGGCGGCATGGCCGGCCGGCCGGTGGGCCCGGTCCCACGCCTCTTGCTTATTTTATTTAATATTATTTTCCTCCATAAGTTGATCGTTTGTCCATATTTTCGAATGCTCGTTCGTGCGTTCAGGTGCTCGTTCGTGCATTATTGTCAAGTACACTTGTACCATTTTCTCGGGACTTACTCGACGGTTGCTCAAACGCCCGGACAGTGGATATTTTTTACTAATTCACGGAATTCAGTCAGGAGGAATCCATGAGACGGAGTAATAAAATGGATTAATAATCTATTACTAATTCATGGAATTCAGTAGGGAATAAACCATGAAAAGGGGTAATGAGATAACAATGGTTATCTATTATTAATTCATGGGATCAGCCGGGGATAGCCATGGAACGAAGTAATGAGATAAAATAGATTATTTTCTAGGAATTCGGTTGGCGAATGACACTAGAATTAATCTATTGCAGAATCGAGATATGAGACAATTAAAGCATCATACTCGTTACAAGGGTGCGTATAGTCGGGAACAACGAGCGCGTGACGTCCTGAAGGCGTTAAGCTGTCTAACAAACAATTATGTCTAAAGAACCGCCTGATTCTATACACGGTCTCTCTACATAGTCAGGGAACAACGAGCGCGTGACGTCCGGGAGGCGTTAAGCCCTCTAACAAACAATTATGTCTAGAGAACCACTCAATCATTATTCTATGTAGAGGTGGGTCTCTCTATGTAGTCAGGGAATAACGAGCAACGTGACGTCCTGAAGGCGTTAAGCTCTCTAACAAACAATTATGTCTAGAAAACCGCCCAATCATTTGATTCTACATAGAGGTCATGATGAAATGTGCAGCATCGAACGCTCAGCTGGGAGGCCTTTCGAGAAACATATTCATCATGGCTCTGAGAGGAATGTTCGCTCGGTCAGAGATCGTGAAACGGTTCATGGATCATAAAATATAAATCGTCACATGCGTTCCTGAAGCCGGGTCAGAAACGTGCAGTATCATGTAGAGGTGTCAAACAGGCCGGCCTGGCCTGGCCCGGCCTGCTTTTGGTCGGCCTAGCCTGGACTACGTCCTGGCCTGGGTTAGCCTGTTAATTAAACAGGCCTGGCCTGGCCTGGCCCGAGAAGCATATGAGTCAGCCTAGCCTGGGCCTGAGCCAGGCCTGCCTTAAACTGGGCCAGGCCAGGTCAGGCCAGGCCAACCTGTTTTGTTCGGAGGGTTTAAATCTTAAAAAGGTTTGTTCCGTGGGAGACTCGAACACGAGATATTAACTAACTGTAAGCCTGGTGCAACCATTTGTACACCAATGCCTTTGTGTTCAAAACGTCAATGTATATTACATTATCTAATACAAAAAGATAACCATTAGTGAGGTGAAGTTAATACAAAATTATTCCAATCTTATCTAATAAAAATTTCTATTTTAGGTAATGAGCTAAAAATCCAACACATAGTTAACGTCTAACAATAAAAATTAGGTAACTTATAATTAGCTATAATTAAGAATAATAAATCAACAATGCATGTTTACTATAAATAAGTTTTTTTTGTTGCTTACTTTAAATAAAATAGCGGAAATGCTATTCCCCACACTAATTACAGCTCTACTCACAGCTCAAGCTGATGTGGCACTAAAACTGGTAGAAACGTGGAAGAGAGAAAATGCGCCCTATATGACGCGTCGAGGTGTGTTGCACACCACGATAATTTTGCTCTCATGACTTTTCTCTTTATAACTTTTCCTTCTCTTTGTGAAAAACACTTTCTCTTTCGTCTGTAATGATGAGTGCCAAATATTGCATATTTCTACACCTTTTTATTGGCATTTAACTCATCTTTTGTGCTCAGAAATCAGATATTATCCCAAATTCTGTATTTTCCCTGTTTTCAAGAATAAATATTTGTACTAATTAATTTTGTGTTTTTAGGTAGTAAATAAAGCTCGGAGAAATTGAGGAGCCAAAAGAGCAGAAAATTGGAGACGAGCGTCTATGGAGCAGAAAGCCAAAGCCCGCGCGCGCATCAGTTGCAAATCAACAAGTAGCAACCCATTTACAAGACATGGGCTTGAGCTAGCCAAGACCCGGCCCATAACCCGGATCCGAGTCCGTTCTTTCCTGAGCCGTGCGATCTCGCCCAGCTGCATCCAACGCTCGATGCATCCCTCCCATCAAATCTCGCTACTCCCGCTTCACACCGCAGCCACCTATATCTTCCTCCATCGACCCATCTTCTCTTTCTCTTTCTTTTCTCTTCTCCCCGACAGTTTCAGAGAAAACCCATTTCTCTTCTTCCCCTTCTTCCCCGACCATGGCAGAGCCCAGTTGCAGCGCCACCTTCTTCTCTCCCCGACAACAAAGACCAAAGACAAACGCCCTTCACCTTCTCTAGCTCCAGTTATCTCCACCACAGCTTCTCCAAACCCTAGAAGCTGAGCTCGAGATAAATGGAATTAGGGTTTGTACAACATCATTAATGGAGTTGCAGAGCCGAATTTACAGAGGGAACAACAAATTCAGAGGTCTTGGGTGAGTGGGTTTGCTTTTATTTTCAATTTGAGTGATTAGAAGAAGGGCAGGATTTGCATGTATAAATAGGGTTGAGCTGTGTGTGTAAAACCTCATGCCTGGATTAGCCAGAGCACCAACTTTAGTTTAATTTGTGTTTTAAGTGTTTTAATTATGTTCTAAATTAAATTGCTAGGGTGTTGATGAAACCCCTAATTTTCATGTCAAGCATGTTTATCTTTTGTCTTATTCATGCTGTGTTATAATGTGTTAGGAGTAGTAGTTAATTGATGAGCTTATGAGCCTGTGATGAGTTGTAGTGTAAGAAGACAACTCATACTAGGGGTGAGTTAGTAAAATTAGTTAATGAACATCTAATTTAGACCTTCAAGGGAAGGCACAAGAACATAGCTTAAGTTACATTGCCTGAGCATGAGATTAGAAGGTGAATTCACCGCCTAGTGTTCCCCATTCTGTTCACAATCTCATTTGTTGCCTTAGTTTGCAACACAATGACTTCTTGTCGTATCGACACCAAAACCAACTCTTGTGTGTTACATTTACATTAGAAATCAGTTTAGTGAGCCTTGAAATCAACCTTACACACTCCATTTCCCTGTGGATCGACCTGTACTTGCCCTGTGTTGCTAGTCGACACTGTGCACTTGCAGTATAACCCATAGGCAAACCACTTTTACCAGCCTACCAAGTTTTTGGCGCCGCTGCCGGGGATTTGGTAGTGTTGTTGTGTTGCTCATTAGTGCTTACTAACTGTTTTCATTCTAGTCTTGTATATATGTGTTAGAATTTCCCTTGTTTACTCTCTGTTGTTAGTATAACTTAGCTATAATCTTTTGTTTTACATTTCTACATATTGCCATCATTATCATCATCTGTAGCTAATTGCATTTTTAGTTTGATTCTCTTTTGTTTCTTTCTCACCTCATTGGTCTGCACCTGCTGTAGTTTTTATTTCAGTCATCATAACCCTGTAAAGCTTCATTGTACATCTGTTAATTTTTCTTTTGTTCTTGTTTAGCTCATTATCTCTTATCATCTATAGCTTACATTCACAAGCCCCCGCATCTCAGAACTTAGCTGCAATTTCAATCTTTCAGTTTCATCACATAGCTGCATCTTGTTTCTATTAAGTTACCTGCATCATTGTCTTATAATTTGGTTGTTGTATTTGGGTTAGCCTAGTTGTTCAACCATCTTTGCATCATCTTGATAGTTAGTTTGCATCTCATGTTGTAGTTCATTCATTTTCTATAATTTTGTAGCATCAGCTGTAGCTTTTTGTCATCTGTGAACAACCATTGAAGGTAAAAGAAGCTGTAAGATCATAGTGCATTGCATCTGCTATCTCGATCAACATCGGCCTAGGCCGAGCTCAAGCTTGCTGGCGTAGTTTGTCACATTTGTTTCATTTCACTGCATTGTGACCTCCATGTACTAATTGCTAAACCCTCATCTATGCTAGCTGAAATTTGTTAGGAGCATATCTCAGTCACTAAGAATCATTGCATATGTGCGTATAAGTCACCACTCCCATAAGCATTGCCTCCCTGATTGCATATTGTTGCTTGCCTGATTTGGCACTTCGTGTTTAATTCCAATCTTCATCTTTGAGAATCCTTGTTTTGAAATTTCAAGCATTAGTGCTCTCTTGCTTGAAACTCCTTGTTTTCTCTGTGCACTCCGAAAACCAAACTTGTTTGTTAAGTTCACAATTGCACTGTCTTGCAAAAGGCTGGAGCATAAGCTCAAGGAGGAGAAAGAAGGAGCGAGCATAACACCATCTCGTGGAGTGCCTAAACCCAGGTTTTATCTTTGGCGGTATTGTACTTTCAACCTCAATTTCTGGTGAATGTGGAATGAGTCTCACTGATGTTGGTTCACCCTGTTAGCTGAGCTACTTTTATTGCATGAGTTTGCCGAGCTCTGCCCTGTCACCTTTGTGCATGCTCCAACCTGTTGTGCAAACTGTTGACAGACCTGTCTCAACTGAGCTTTTTGAGCTATCTGCCCTACACCTTTATGCATGCTCTGAACTGAGGGTAGCCAAATCGTGTGTTAACTTTGTCTTTGTCTTGAATCTTTGCTTTGTCACATGCCAATCTCTAGTATGTGCATATAACTCTCAGCTCTTCTGTGCTCTATGCTGTAACCCCTAGGCTTCAACAAAACTCGTGCTTAGCTCCAGCCCACAAGGCTGTTGAGTTTGAGCTGCAACTTGTTGTTAGCCAAGTTTGCTACAAGCCATAGTTGATATCAACTCGACCTAGTTGACACCATCACCCTTGTACTTTGCATGCTCTACTCGATCAACCAAACTGTTGACATACCCGCATGATAAACTTGAGCTTTGCAAAACTCGATCAGCCCACCGCAATTCATAGACGTCATTTGAGTGCTTCCTTGATAGTTGTTCACTTGCCACACTAATAACTCGGAGCATAGTGCATCCCGAATGTATGCATAACATGTTATTGGGCTAACTTTGTGTTGAATGCTAGACCTTATTCACTGTTGAATTAGCTACCATGCCAAGCATTACCTTGAATGCATGATAAATCCAGCTGCCTTGCCAGGCAATGCTCAACATCTGAAATTGTCACTTGCCTTTGTGTAATCTGTGCACTGAGATTGATTCTGTGTGCATTCTCCAGCCCCTGTAGCTGTTGAATCAAGCTGCAACTTGGATAGCCAAGTTTGCTGCTAGCCCAGGTTGACATCAACTGAACCAGTTGACTTAGCTGCCCTTTCACCTTTGTGCATGATACACCATCTTTGCATGATAAATTAGCTACCCTGTCAATCACCCCTGCTGCCACTTTCCCTCACAACAAGTGCCCTGTGGTAGTGCTGAATTCAAACCCTGCAACTCGAGCATGTTGTAAAGTCTTGGCATTGTTCATTTGTTGTTCATTTGCTACATCTCATGGAGTTTATATCTACATTGTCTTTGAATCGTGATGAATGTATGATCTTTGTGAATGATATCCCTATTTGATATCTACACACCCGTGCGACTGTGAAAATTGAGGTCACCGAACCGATTGACACTCTGTGGCATGCTTAATGTTTTGTAAAGTGTTGAACCAATTGTCTGTTGCATCCAGTGCATCATTGAAGCATAGTCACTTGAAAAATTGTGTTGCATTTGTGGCATCTGTGCATATTACATTTGTAGCATTTGTGCATCTATGAACCAATACCGTAATCATGTGTGAGCCTTTGGTGCTTGAATGAATGTTAAGTAGCGGGAATTGTGTTAGCGGTTGCTAGTGGTATTTCACACACAAACCAGCACATGCTTCACCTTGAGTGAGCATAACCCATCTGCCCTGTGCACCTCGCACAATTTTGCTTTTCTTGTGCACCTGAGAAGCAGTGTTGTGCACTCTCTGACAGCAACAAAAAGCACTCCCGTGTGCTTGAAATGGTGTGTCACTTGTGTGATTTTTGATCATCTGTGTTGAAATTGATTGGTTGTATGCATGTTAACATGCTTGATGTGTGCTAGATTATGGATGTTTCTTTTTGAGTTCAAATTGAGTTGCTAGACCATGTCAGGATTTTGGTTTGCAACTGGGGATGAAAACAAATCCATCAGAGAACATGCTTATGGGCATGCTTCACAATATGAACCACCCACAGACCATGAGGTCACTAGTTTTAGGGATTATTATGAACCTTTTATAGGTCATGAGCCTCATTATGCAAACCCTAATAATTATTCACACATGTGTTATCAACCGCCATGGGAGGTTGAACTATGCTATCCTCCAATGAACCCTTGTATGCAGTAGATAATGGAGGATATCAAACTCATAGGGCAAAACAACGCTATACTTGAATGGAAAGCATTGCATGATCATCCATATAGCAACATGTCTGAATTTCCCTTCTCTAGTGAACCTTGTGCACAACCATGTTATGACTACCCTGAAACAAGGATACCCACTATTGAAGACTCCCCTTCAATTGAACGACTTAACATGTTCTTAAGGATGAATCTCGTCATTTACAAAATTTAGAAAGGGAGTATGCCCATAGTCAACCCACTAATGTTGAATATGAACATCACCTAGAGAAAAATGAGTTGATTTGAAAACACCAATGTTGTTAATAGGGATGAGTATGCATATTACTCAGATGATGAATATGATGTGTTCGAAGAGCATGTGTATGCTGAAAATATGGTGGAACCTTTGGGTTCGAGACGTTAAGCGTCTCTACCGTGAACCTTATGAATGATGTTTCTTCTAATATTCAATCCATACATACATGTGATGCTTTGAATTGGGGTTTGAACAATTGTTCGCTGAAAATGAGCATGCTACACAACTTGTTTGTGACTTAAGAAAGGATGAATCTTCTGTTGACACTAATGTTCTTATGGATCATAATATTATTTTTGTGTCTGATTCCCTGCCCATGTCACAATATGTTGCCTCCTCTGATTTGCCTATGCATGACACAAAGCTTTTGGATAATGATGATTATGACATGGAGATTGATGAATTGTTCTATTCAAGTGAGCATGATTTACCTTTGTCTGACTTTAGGAAAGTGTGTAATGGTGCAAATGATCTTATACACAAAAACAACTTAGATGTACCTACTTTCTTTCCTAAGTCACAGATTGAAACTCCTACACCAAACCTGGATGTGGTTTGTCACAAAATATCTAAACCAACTATTCTGAGAGTTCCTAATCTAGGCCTAGAGCTTTGTGCTTCCCAAGTCCTCTTGGACTATTTTGCATCAAAGTATAACACCTTTAGGGAATCACAGTTGGAATGTGTATGTCTGCCTGTTCTTAGCAAAACTTATTTTGAACTAGACCTAGTGCATGATCTGCCTTTAAAATTGCAAGATTTTGTGTTCAAAAACACACCTGTTGACAAGTTTAGGTTTGGGGGAAAATCATTCACTTATACAAATCTTACTTACGCTCTCATGTTATATTTGTGTAAGGATGTTGATGTCTCTGCATATCTTCTTTTGGGTTGATCCTCAACTCTTTAGATTGTTGGTATATGGTGAATTTTCCTTGTATATAATCCAGTAGGGCTTGTTAAATGTTCTATCTTGAATCGGTTGAGTCTTCTTTTTATTGTGCTAATCCAATAAGATCTCAGCTGAGAATGTTGGATTCTAGCCTTGGCTAATGAAGCTCTAACCTTGCTTTCGCCGACATCCGGTAATCTCTTCCCTTTTCTCTACTCAACATAGTTCTCTTGGTATGTGACTTTTTGACTTTTTGAATTCTTATCATCTGTTGACACATTGAGGAAAATGTTTGATTTAGGTTTGGGGGTGTGTAATTGCATATAGAGTTTTTAGTCTTTTATTAAAAAAAAAAAAAAATCAAAAAAATTCAAAAATTCAAAACTCTTTGTAAATACTTGCATAAAAACCTCCAACTTTTAGAGATCTTAGAGTCACTAGCATGCTTCTAGCTATGTTTACATAGAGAGTCTGACCGAAATAACTGAATTTGGAAGTACTGGAGAACACAATCGGGTTTCTTAGTTGATTAGAGCGTTAAAGTTGGATTTAACCATGCCGGAGGGCGAATTAGGTGTTGTATAGATATTCGGTAGTAGAATTGTGATCACCCATAGTGGAGACTACCCATTTTTACATCAAGCGAGGCACCGACCTTCATTTTTGTGACTTTCTAAAAATCATGTTAGAGTGTGTGTCACCGTACGTCAATTCCGGGTAGGAATGGTGAGCTACCCAACTTCGCACCACTTTCAAAGACTATTTTTGATCTCTTGAGTGCTAATTTCGTCAATCATGAGGGTGACGTTTAAAGATGAAAACTCCTTCTTGTAGTTCGATTTGCAGTTAGCATCACTCTCTCCCTCTCAACAACATCAACAGATTCATAGAAACACATCGTCGTCAGCAAGCGGAGTATCATCAGAATATTTGAAGAAAAGTTGAAATAGTCCAAGGTTTACATGCACCAGGAGCACCATTAACTTCTTCAACAAGTGTATGGCCTTTTGGAAAGTGGGGTTTAGACATTGTGGGACCATTTTTACCAGGTACATGGCAAAGAAGGTATTTGATTGTCGCTACAGATTATTTCACAAAATGGGCAGAAGTAAAAGCAGTACAACACATTCGCGATAAAGATATTTTTACCTTCATATTCGAAAACATAATATGCAGATTTGGAATCCCCGCACAGTTGGTATCTGACAATGGGAAATTGTTGCTTAATGCATTTCAGATAAAGTGTGGGAAATCAACTCCTTTATACCCGCAGGCCAATGGACAAGTGAAGCAACAAATAAAACAATCGCAGATATCTTTTGAAGAAGAAGTTAGAAGGACATAATAGGGCATGGTGTGAACAAGTGCATAATGCGGTATGGGCTTACAATACAACCAAAGGAGAAGCTACGGGAATGTCACCCTTTTTTTTTTAACATATGGAGTTGAAGTTTGTACTTCCGGAAGCGAAGTCATTATTCCAACAACAAAGAGAGAAGCTTGGGAGAAAAATCTTAGTGCGGGTAACATTTTGATCAAGTTAGATGAATTAGAAGAAAAAGAGAAAGAGCACTACAACATATGGAGAATTATCAGCGAAGATTAGCCAGAGAATATAACAAACGTGTCAAGACACGCGAATTTCAACCAGGCGATTTGGTATTGAGAGAAACACCAGTATATCAGCGAGAAAGTGGTGGCAAGCTGGCGAAAAAATGGGATGGACATTATATCATAAAGCAGATAGTCGGAATAGGGGCATATAGATTAATGGATCCTGGGGGCAAAGATGTGGGCCACAGATTGGATAGACCGTGGAATAGATTATACCTAAAGAAATATTACCCGTAGAAGACGGTGGGAAAAGAATAGATCTAGAAGTAATGTATGGTTGAAGCGAAATGAACTTATATGAAAATATTGCGAAAGAATCATTGCGAAATTGCACGAAACAAAGAAAAGAGAATGCGAAGATCTCGCAAAGAAAATAACAAGAGATAATCAAAAAACAATAACATATCAGAATGGGACGAACCTACTATGGCGTACACCCGAGTTCGCGAATCAAAATTTCGTAAGAGGCAAATGTAAGACCTAAAGTGCGTCATAAAAGGGGGTATCATTAAACATGGCTCGGGGAAAAGGTTACACCGCCCCCGGAACTGGGTCATGGAGATTTGGGGTCAATAAAGCCCATCCGGGAGAGATACCTTGGATTTCCAACTATATATATAAGGTTATACCTGGTTGGACGACCGAGGGTCTCTTCTAAGGAGTCGGCGTATGATTAAGGCGCCGAGGTACACGGTTGAGCCAAGAGTGCAGGGGCATTTGAAGTGTCTCGGCCATTCTTGGCAAGTCTTGGCATATGTTGCACTCGGCCCGAAGAAAACTCCACTTAGGGTGCAGTCTCGTAACCATAAGCCATATAGGTATAAGGGATAAGAGGCTGCGAAAACAACTGGTTGTTGTTAAGACCGGATGGGAGGAGCTAGTCTTGTATGGCCGATGTACGCCTCCTTGAAGGGGAAACCAGGGAGATGATAAGGGTGGCACCCTCCATTAAGGAGCTGATAAGTGTCTTAAGACGCAAATGTCATGAGGCTTTATTTTCGCAAGAAAATTTAGGCTTGTCATATTTGTGCGATGATCCTGAAGAGGCAATAATACAAAAAACAAAGATAAGACGAGATCAATGGGTCAGTACATGAAAGTGTAAGGACGTCCTGCGATTTCGTCGCAAGATGGCAATGTCATGGGGCTTTATTCTCGCAAGAAATTTTAGGCATGTCATATTGTCGCAATAAAATTATCCTGCAGAGGCAACAATACTAAGAAATGATAAGGCAAGATCAATGGGTCTTTACATGAAAGTGTAAAGACGTCCTGCGATTTTGTCACAATAACAAGAGATGGCACAGTAAGACCTTTAACTAGGAAGGCAAAATAAGACCATATGACAAAAGATTTATAAAAATTAACTATAATTTATGAAGGTCATTCATTGCAAAGAAGAAAATAAGAGACAATATGAGAGTTATTCGACAAAAAACATAATATTTCTTCCAAAAAGTACACTTCGGAAGGAAATAAAAAATATCATATGCAAGAAGTTATGAAGATCAAGAAGCTAAAAGAAGTGAAATTACAAAAGAAATTCATTTCTCAACATTAATTCTTTCATCTTCAACAACTTTATCAGCTTCACCAGCTTCCGCACTTTCGCCAGTTGTTGCATTCACGCCAGAATCCCCTTCACCTGGATTATTATTGACAGCTTAACTGTTTGTTGGGATCACCTTTTCATTAGCGAGATCTTCGCTGCTTTCATATTCATAGTCACTATCAGGAGAATTAGGGATTTCATCATCCTCAACTTCAAGAGGTTCGACAGATACAGGGTCAAGAGATTTGGACAGTAAGACATCATTCAAAAGAACTCTAGCTTTGAGATGAAATTGGCGAAGAAGTGCCTTTTGATCATTTCTACTCTGGATATCTTTGGAGTAACTGAGGTAATCAAATCTCATTTCGGCCCGATCACGAGAACGAGCGAGAGTAGTGGAAAGAATCGCATTTTCTTTGCGAATTTTGGCATAGCTAGCCTCCAAAGTCGAAAGGGAAGAACGAAGATCTTTCTCAGATTCTCGCAAAAATGAAGAACAACAGAGTTATACAAATAAAGAATTCTCAATAAAAGGATATCATGAGAAAACTAGACAAAGAAAAAATGGGTGAGGCATTCAAATTTTATGACTACCTTCCTTTTGCGAGATAAGATGTTGGGTCAAAGCCAAGAAACTACTCTCCAAATGATCCATGGCACTATCAAAATTATCTCCAACCAGACCTTTTAATCGAGAATGCAAGCTCTTTTCGTTAGAAACAAGTAAGGTATTCTCCTTAGCAAGGGCTGAGTAGGATTCTTTTAACTTGGAATATTGATCCTTGAGTTGGCTCGTTTTCAAACTTAAAGTTATTCTACCCTGAATAAGCTTATCCCTCTCAGCAGTAACTTCTTTGAGTTTACTTCTCAGCGAACAGAGAGATTGTTCTTGTTCGTTACATATTTTTTGACAGACATCAAGTCGTTACGAAGAAATCGCCACCTTATTTAACAAAACTCGTTTCTCTTGAGATAGAGTTCCATTCTCATCTGATAAGGTTTCCAACTCCAAATTAGATTTAGCCAAAGAATAAGAGAGATGAGATAATTCATTACTTAACGAGTCTTGCTTCTGAACTAAGTGAGAATTCTCTTTGGAAAGGTTATCTATTTGATCAACAGAGTACGAATGAAGATTATCTAGTTGGTTATATTGCTTCATCCAACCATCTCTATCCATTCGAGTTTCTTCAACGACAGATTCCAACTGATAAATTTCCATTTTTCTCTTCTGGTTTAAAGCTTAAAAGGCGAGCAAGGTTTTAAAAAAAAATGGAGAAAGGGAAAGTGTGATACCTTTTAATTCTTCGTTCTTCTTGCGAAGATTATCGCGATCCAATGAAATGTTTTGAAGTTTCTGATTCTTAAGATGGAGAGTGTCACACTTCGCAGTCATATCTTGAAGATTATTCTTCAGCATCTTAATTTCTTGTTCTAAAGACATTTGCGACATCCTGTCAGAACTAAAGTATTTACTCAAAGACTCGCAAACACTAGACTTGCTGGGATTAGTGGAGGTCTTCTTGGCGTCATTCATGATATCTGATAAGACTTTGAAAGCCACATCCATTCCCTTCAGGTTTTCTTTAGTAAGAGGAATAGACTCAGAAGAAGAGGTTGTGATGACAGAAGAGGGGAGAGTTGAATCATCTTTTGTCATAGAAATGTCATGAGAAGAGGAAATCTGATGAAGATCAATGATTGGAGGTGAGGCAGAAGCATTAATAATAGGAGAAGAGAAGGGTTCATCTTGAGGGACTTCATTTATGGAAAACTCAGGTATAAGGGGAAAATCGGCAGCGACATTTTGAGAAATAATTAAAGTAGAATTATCTTGCGAAGATATCGCAAAAGGTGTTGGTTTATCCTGTGAAGATATCACAGAAAGTATTGGTTTATCTTGCGACGATATCGTAGAAGGAGTTTTGAGCTTGAATACAGGAAAGGAAACAGAGGATTCAACATTTTTAGAGCGGCGGGGTTTCTTGGGGGATCTATCAGTATTTTTGTCATCCTGCGAATCACAAGTCAAATAAGAAACAGAGGCAACAATATTGTTATTAGAAGAATAAGTGTTTCTTAATACCTTGCTATTCGCAGTCTTCCTTTTAGTAACATTGATTTTCGGTTGCGAGCCCACGGGAACAGTAGGGTTTAGAACTGTGAACTTGGTGTTAGATTTATTCTTACTGAAACAAAAACATCAAGGAAATCATTAGAGAAAGAATAATATTAGGATAATACAATTTTGATAGAAGAAATCAATCACAAAAAGATCAATTTTGGCAAAATCAACAAACCTTGATGGTTCCATAGAAACAGTAGCAGAAAGGTGATGAGAATAGTAGCAGAAAGGTGATGAGAACAGTAGCAGGGAGACAATAGCAAGAAGACGATGAAGAATTGCAAAAAGAAAAATAGCAGTAAAAAGTTACAGACGATGAAGAAGATGAAATAAAATAAAGGAAACATCCTCATGGAGAATTTCTCCTTAAATAGACAAGAAAAAAGTGACCGGTTAACATTAAATGTACCGGTAAAAGGGAGATTTTGACACGTGTAGGCAGTTACGCCTAATTCACGGAATCCTAGCGGTAGATTGATGGAAAGAAATGAAAAGTTGCGGCAGTTTGAAAATAATAATTCTCATGATATTCTCTTCTTCGCAGAGAAGACATGAGAAGAGCAAGATGTAGGATCAGAATATCGCAACACCAACACCTCTGCGAAATCTATAAACGCTACGTAGCGAAGGCGTCGCAGACGAGTAAAATAAGTGACGCAATGAATGACGACAGCCAGAACACGAGAAAGGTGTGAAGATCTAGCGAGAATTAGGAGTGTCGCGAGATTATGCCTTTGTACGCTTGCGACACTTCGCAAGTCATTCCCGAAAATAGAGGGCAACTTAGCTGTCATCCATTATGTAATACCCTATATAAAGAGCCGAACAGGCCTATTGGAAGAGAGATCTTTTTCGAGTGTTGAGCAAGTCATTAAGAGAGAGAAAGTTTATAGTAATTGTAATTTTCTTTAGCTCTTTTCCATTTTTGTCTTGTAAACACTCAAGAAATCAATCAATAAAATATATAATTGTTCATTTTCAATGGTTTAGTTGTGTAGATTCTTGTGAGGGGTGTAGTGTAGGATTTCCTACAACTACAGTTAGCTTGGTAACAAAGCATTCAATATTCACCGTTAGATGAAAACTTGATTAGATTAAAGCTAATATCTTTCAACCGTTGGATCGAAAACTTAGCTTGTTACACACAAATGAAATGCACGATTTTAGGTTTGTGTAACCGTACCCAAACATGTACATTTGTTGGTTCAACAATAGTTAACCAAATGGTTAGCCATATGAGCACTTTCATATCAACCATATTCTTCTTCGTCATAACAAGTTCAAATGACTCAAATGAACTAGTTAGAGAGTTGTTCAATTGCAAGGAAATCTTATGTAACTACACAAGACACAATCGAAGCAAAAACGATTTGATTCACTCGAATCGGTTCATGAACTTTATAGCCACGGTTTGCATTTAACATTCCTTAGTTAATATAAATATAAATATAAGTTCACAAGCAATCGTTTTTATTTATAACCAACTTAAGTTCGCAGACTTAGTTCGCGGACTTAAGTTCCCGCAAGGAGTTCTCAAACTCCAGCAGTATTTCTCGGGTCGAGAACTTCCACCAGTTCGCGGACTGGGTTCGCGGACTGAATTCGTGGACTGAGTTCACGGCTCTTGTTCCGGTTCTCTTGATCAACAAAGTTTGCAAACTTCGGTTCAAGGAAAAAGGACTTATACATATATGTGTTGCCACACAATGCTTATATCCAACATTGGTTATATAATCTAAACTCTCATTTCAATCATTGAAACATTCTTAGAGGACGTTATATAGTTGTTATTCACAAACCATTTTTCGTCAAAGCCATTTTCAAAGTGATTGAAAGATAACATGACTTTCGTCACTAGGTAAAGATGAACTTAGCCAAAGCGAAAGCTTACCAACACATATTTAGAGAAATAGATAGGCGAGATAAACTCGGCTCGAAATAGCAAATGTGTATAATCAAAGTCTATATAGCAAAACGACTTTTGTCTCAAGATAGGAGATAGAGTAGATAGACTTTTGAGTGATAGATAAGTTCAAGTCTCCACATACCTTTTAGTCAATGAAGTTCCACCAGTTCCTTGAGTAGTCCTTCGTCTTGTATGATGATTGCCATGGAGTTCTTGAGCTCAACTACAATTTCTATCCTAGTCCGAGACTTAGCTATAGTAGACTAGAAATCAAGACTTATAGTTTTGATCACTAACATTGACAAACATGCATGAGATAGCAACGCATGCGAGTTCGACCGAGCAATGCTCTAACAGAATCTAATGCAAGATGTAGCTCTCAACAAAGGTTTTTTGATGACAGAGAAAGCGTTTATCTCGCTCGAGAAAAACGCCTTGAGGCTGATTTAACTGCTTCTCTTGATAAAATCAAGATGTCGGAAGATAACTTGAAAAGTTTAATACTAGTTCTAGCAAAGTAACCACAATGCTTGGAGCAAGTAAAAATTATCGTGATACACGAGGATTGGGCTATAAGGGAATAGATGCTCCAAGTATTAGCAAAGAGGTAAAATTTGTCAAGGATAGTGATTCTTCTCAACAAAAGGTTTCCACTGATGGCAAAAGTGAAATACCTACACCGGCATTTAAGGTTCGAAAAGCAAAGTATATCAACCTCCAAAAAAAACACACATGAATCCGGGTAAGAACGTTCCTTATATTTATCATTATTGTGGAAACAAAGGTCACCGGGAAAGGAGATGCCGTTTTCGTATAGGGAATGAAAAACTTCATGATATTCTTGTTTGGGTGTCAAAAGAAGTGATTAAACCTAGATCACATGTTAAGGCTAACACCCTTGAATTTACAGGTTATGAACGTCCAACCTTTAGGCAAAGAAATCAGTGCTGTGATAAACCTAGTTTTTCCTATAAACGTCATACGAAGTCTTTTCACAATCGTAATGATTATCAAAAGGATAACTTTGTAAAGACGAAGACAAGATCCGATGCTCCCAATTGGAGAAAGACTAACTTTCAAAAGAATAGTCAATCCAATTCTCTTCCGAAAAATCTAGAAGAGAGTAATGGGAAGAAGGTTCCGGTTGTTTGGGGTACCAATGAATTCAATGAAACTTTGAGTGTGAAAAGGAATGATCTCCTAGAATTTTTGGCAAGGAGTGCAACACTTGATTTTTCATCTTCATTTGAATCATAGTGATCAGACATTTCATCAAGAGTTGCAGCAAGACCTTTGTTCCCAGTGTATTTTCTACGATTGACCAAAACCTTTACACTTGAAGCACTAAGGCATATCCTTATTGAAATTGCGGGGGTATAACAACCACATCGAATATTTCGCTTAGCAATCTGTATGTACTAACTCCAATATACTTTCAAGAGAATCAACTAGACAGTCAAACTAAATCTTAAGAAAAGTATATCAAAGAGTTATATCTCAATTTCTCAATTCAATCTGCAATCAAAAAAATAGGAATTTGCGAGCCCGATTGAATATAAGATATAACTTGGACGGTATCAAAAACTAATATCCAAGTGTCAATCAATTTAATCAACAACCAAAGGTTGGATTCACAATTGATTGAACTTATGCACAACCGGTGATATTTCAATTATATAAACAAATATAATGCGTAAAAGATATAACACAGACCCAGAAGTTTTGTTAACGAGGAAACCGCAAATGCTGAAAAACCACGAGACCCAGTCCAGATTTGAACACCACACTGTATTAAGCCGCTACAAACACTAGCCTACTCCAAGTTAACTTCGGACTGGAATGTAGTTGAGCCCTAACCAATCTCACACTGATCAAGGTACAGTTGCGCTCCTTACGTCTCTGAATCCCAGCAGGACTCTACGCACTTGATGCCCTTAGCTGATCTCACCCACAACTAAGAGTTACTACGACCCAAAGTCGAAGACTTGATAAACCAATCTGTCTCACATAGAAAAGTCAATTGAATAGATAAATATGTCTCCCACAGATAAACCTATGAGTTTTGTTCCGTCTTTTGATAAATCAATGTGAACAGGAACCAATTGATAAATCGGACTTATATTCCCGAAGAACAGCCTAGAAATATCAATCACCTCACAATAATCTTAATCGTATGGTAGCGAAACAAGATATTGTGGAATCACAAACGATGAGACGAAGATGTTTGTGACTAATTTTTATCCTGCCTATCGGAGATTAAATCTCGAGCCAATCTTAGAGAAGATAGTACTCAATCACGATAGAAAATAGCAAAATCAGAACACACAACTACAAATAAAATAGTTGGGTCTGGCTTCACAATCCCAATAAAGTCTTTAAGTCGTTAACCTACAGGGTTTTGGAAAAACCTAAGGTTAAAGGAGAATCGGCTCTAGTCGCAACTAGTATCACACAGGAGATATGGGGATTAGGTTTCCCAGTTTCTAGAGTTGTCCTTTATATAGTCTTCAAATCAGGGTTTGCAATAAATGTTACCTTGGTAACAAAGCATTTAATATTCACCGTTAGATGAAAACCTGATTAGACTCAAAATAATATATTTCAACTGTTAGATCGAACTTAGCTTGTTATACACAAATGAAAAGTGACTTCATTTAGATATGAGTAACTGTACCTAAACGTGTGCACCTTTGTTGGATCAACAATAGTTAACCGAAGTTAGCCATATGAACACTTTCATATCAACCATATTCATCTTAACCATAACTAGTTCAAATAACTCAAATGAAACTAGTTCTTGATTTGTTCAATTGTTTATATTCTCATAGAAGTATACAAGAAACAATTGAAGCGAAATCGATTTTGATTCACTCGAATCAAGTCATGAACATTATAGCCACGGTTTGCAAAAGATTGCATTCCTTAATATATAAATGTATTAGTTCATGAACAACCCGATTTTAGAACATAAACCACTCAAGTATGCAAACAGGTACGCGTACCTTAGTGGCCGGACTGAGTTTGGATTCGCAAGTACGCGAACTGGTACGCATACCACAAACTCAGTAAAGTCCCGGAACTTGAACCTCATGCCAGTACGCGTACAAGTATGCGTACTGAGTTCCAGGACCTTGACTAAACCAAATAGTACGCATACGGGTATGCGTACCATGGTTCCCGGACTTAGATTACACATATGCAAGTAAGCATACTGTGCGTACATCCAATTGTTCTAAACTCTCATTTCAACCATTGAAACATTCTCGGAAGACGACAATAGCTGTCTCACACAAACTATTAGCTTCAAAGCAATTTTCAAGTGATCGAATGATCAATACGAAACATTCCGAGTCTACATCAAATGACTATCTCAAACAAATCATGTAAGATGTTACAAGGCGATTTTCACATGATCATATTTTGACTTTCGTCAAGAATATAAGATGAACTTGGTTAAAGCGAAAGCTTACCAACACGTATTTCTAGAAATATGTAAGCGAGTTAAACTCAGCTCGAAATATCAAATGTGTATAATTGAAGTCTATATATCTATACAACTTTTGTCTCAAACAGGAGATAGAGTAGATAGACTTTTGAGTGATATATGAGTTCAAGTCTCCACATACCTTTTGTTGATGAAGTTCCACAAGCTCCCCTTAGTAGTTCTTCGTCTTCAATCGATGAACGCCGTGAAGTCTAATGCTCAACTACACTTTCTATCCTAATCCGAGATTTAGCTATAAGTATACTAGTAATCAAGACTTATAGTTTTGGTAACTAAACTTTACAAACAAGCTTGACATTTGAACTTTTGACATATATGGGACAATCATAGTTCACGGACGCAGACACACATATCCCATAACAAGTTGCAATATATAAAACCATAAAGCAAAATGATCTTCCAAATAAACTTTAGAATTTAAATAAATAAATCTAAAAACATTGCAAGATGAAAATCGTTGGGAATAGCTATGTGTACTCACAATAATGGCTATTCACCCTAGTTATCCTTCTTAAAACATAAAAATAAGTTCTCATAAGAAGTTTCCTAGACAAAATAAAATAACACTAAAAACAAAACTGAACGTCCTTAGATATAATCAGCAACCAGAGATTGAACACATGCAAGTTCATCAATTGCTTTCTTCAGTTCATTTTTCAGAAAATCAAGATTCTTTGTTGCAATTGCAAGTTGTTCTCGTACGACCTCAAAATCTCGAAGAAGATTTTCTGCCAGTTGAGATGACATCTGAACTGGAATTTTATTTTCATGATCAATAACCTGATAACAATTTATGAAAACAGGGTTCTCGTGAAACTCAACAACCTTGCCCTTTTCAACTTTATCTTCCTTTTTGCATCCATCCATTGTGCACACCACAAAGATTCAGAGAACTTTTGTCGTTACGGAACGTGTATGTATTAGGAGAGGGAAACTATGATACATATATATATATACGAGTGCTTCATAGGGAAACCCTAGGGAAACAAGTTTACGTTCGGTAAGGGTCAGGTGCACGTATGCTCATGGTAGCAAACCAGATTCAAACTAAGAGAGCAAAGTAGCCTAACTTATAAGTAGTTTTGTGTAGATGGGGAAAAACGATTCGCTGGTTTTTCAGGGAATGGAGAGACGACCGTGTGACAGAGGCTCCTTCAACCGAGCGAACTGCCTAACCTCAAACAGATGCACTGCGTGGGAGTGCTTTGAGTTCAAAAGATCAATATGTAGGACTCCGGCCTAAACCAAGATAATGGCCATTCCAGAGTCAATTCGGTCACAAAGAGGGAAGAGGGTTGATCTGTAGGAGGGAAGCTGAGAAGTATGTGAGATCAATGATGATCAAGGATTGTGAATGTGTTTAAGGTTTCTGCAAGTTTTCTGTGAACTGTTGAGTTCGAATAAGTTCTGGTCGATTGAAGGAATTCTTGAGAGTGATTACTCGAAAAATTATCTTGTTCAATCGTAGATTCAGAGACTTATTTATATTGCTAGAATAGTAGACACATTGATCTCCAGTAAGTGTGACAGTTGCTCGAGTGAAAGAGTGGGAAATCGTGGTTTAACCAGTTCCAGGTCGTGCGGAGACTTGGTTGATTGTCCACCCACTACTTTGCTAACTCCATCAACTGCTCGCACAACTTACTCACATTTCTCATCGTGCATGAACACACGTGTTGTAGGCCGCCAGTCCAAAACCCTAACTAATATCCCCCATGTGACGTGATTGAGGTCTCATGAACGTGGAGTCTGCAAATCAGACGTGTATTTGATTAGTCAGTCATTGACTTGATTAGACGATGGGTCTAGGTATTGTTCAGTCGAGCATAATTGCTTAATGGTCTAGGATTCATGAATTGAACATGGGACGTATAGTTCTCGAATGAATGAACGATGTTGATATTGCTCGTCTGAGAAAATATTGTCCGATGAATTGTTGAATATTGATAGTTGAATGAGCATTGGTAAATGATGAGTGCCAAATATTGCATATTTCTACACCTTTTTATTGGCATTTAACTCATCTTTTGTGCTCAGAAATTAGATATTATCCCAAATTCTGTATTTTCCCTGTTTTCAAGAATGAATATTTGTACTAATTAATTTTGTGTTTTTAGGTAGTAAATAAAGCTCGGAGAAATTAAGGATCCAAAAGAGCAGAGAATTGGAGACGAGCGTCTATGGAGCAGAAAGCCAAAGCCCGCGCGCACAGCAGTTGCAACCCAACAAGTAGCAACCCACAATACATGGGCCTGATCTATCCAAAACTAGGCCCATAACCCGGATCCAAAACCCGTTTTACTCTGAGCCATCAGATTTGATCCATCCGCATCCAACGATCGCTCCACCCATCTCATCACTTCTCGCTGCATCCGCCTCACACCGAAACCACATACCCTCCTCATCCCAACCGAACCAAACACTCCCTTCTTCATTTTTCATTTTATCTTCTCTTTCTCCCCGACAATTCCAGAGAACCACCCTACCTTCTCTTCCCCCGACCATACCAAAGAGCTTGACTTCGCCACCACCATCTCCTTCCCCCGACACCAGCACTGTGACACCGCATGGCCGCATGCTCCGCCATCCCTAGTTCTACCCATCTCACCTTTAGCTTCTTCCATACCCTAGAAGCTAAGGTTGAGATAGTTGGAATTCTAGGGTTTTCTCAACATCAAATCAATGGAGTCGAGACGAATTAGCGAGAGGAAAGAGGTTTGGGTTTTTGTTTAATTGCTAGTTCGAGTGATTGTGAGGTATAAAAGGGAGGTATTCTTCATGAGAGAGGGGACAGTAACTTTTTAGGGTTTTAATTTGTAATTTAATTTCAAGTTTGTTTTAAGCTTTGCATGATGTTTTAAGTTACTCTACTAGGGTGTAGATGAAACCCTTTGATTTAATGTGAAAGTAATCAGATTCTCAGCTTGTTCTTATTGTGTGAATTGCTTAGGATTAGAGTTAGCTAGTATACTAAATTTACTTGTGATCAATGGTACTGTAAGAAGACCATTGATACTAGGAGTAAGTGAGGGAAGTTAGCTAGAACAAATTTCCATCTGAGGCCTTCAAGGGAAGGCATAAGAACAAAGTGAGACTTTGTATTACCTTAGCTTAAGATTAGAGGGTGGATTCAACCACCCTAGTGCCACTCAATCAACTGTTACAACACCTTGTGCTCATTTACCAACTTAGATTAGAGTCACAACAATCCTTAGTCGTTTCGACACCAAAACCAGCCTACAATTGTGTTAACTACTTTAGAAATCAGTTAGTGAAGTTTGAGATCAACTTTACACATACTCCATCTCCCTGAGGATCGACCTGTACTTGCCCTACCTCCAATAGGCACTGTGCACTTGCAGTTACCTGTAGGCAAACACTTTTCTCAGCCTACCAAGTTTTTGGCGCCACTGCCGGGGATTTGGTAGTATGCTGTGTTGATAATTTACTTTCTTTACTGGTTCTCATTCTAGCTTTGTATATATGTGTTAGAAGTTCAGTTGTTTGCAATCTGTTTCTAGTGTAACTTAGCTTGACTTTTTACATCTTTTCACCTGTTATTGCATCTGTTATTGCATTTGTACATTGTCACATCTGTTAGTTCTCTTTTTTTTTTGTCCTCGTTCAACTCATCTGCAGCTTACATCCACAAGCCCTGTCATCTGTGCATATATGTATTCTCTTAGTGCCGCTTATTTGTAGCTCAGTTGAAGCTTTGTTACTAGTTTACATAGCAACTTTGCATTATCTTTAGCATCTGTAGCTAGCTCTGTTTATGGCTCAGGTTGTAACTTGTTAGCTCTGTTTTGAATATAGTGAAAACCATTTGTATAATTGCATTATTGTATTAGCATAATTTGATTTGGTAGCTTTTCATAAAACCATGCATCTGTAAGTTAAGCATTTGCATTATCATTTAAATCTTTCATCACCAAGGTGATATACCAATCCTAGCATCATGCATCTCATTCCAGTTTGAACATTCTTGCATTTGAAACTTGCTTATAATCGCACTCTGTCTCAACTTCACCTTATTCTTTTGTGAATGGCTTTGTCAATGGTAACTTGGTCTGCCCCGAACAGGATAACCAAGTACTGATAGTCCATCTTCATGCTACTGAGAATCTTCTCGATTATTGATAGCCAATATCAATATTCATCATCTTTGCCTTAAGTTGCACATTCGGGAACTAAAACTCTCTCTTGAGTAAACAATTACATCTTTGCAAAAGTTGGAGCATAAGCCCAAGAAGGAGAAGGAAACAGCGCAGACGGTGTGGAATTGCCTAAACCCGATTTTTTTATCGGTGGTATCGCTTTCTAACTCGTCTCTGTGTGATGAATATGTGTATGTGAACCATGCCTGCATGATTAACTTGAGACTTGCAAAACCCCGATCAGTCCATGAAATTGTTGGTATGCATATGAATGATTCCATGCTATCACCTTGATCCATATATCACCTTGAATCTGTTTGCACAATGTCAAAACTAGACTTTGAATCTGTGAACCATGCTTGCATAATGCACTAGTTACCTTGCTAAGCAATCACCACATGTGATAAATCAAGCCTGTGCTTGTGTGACTGAGCATAGCTTTGTGAAAAGTGGAGTCAACTGAACTAGTTGCCTTTTCACTTTAACCCCTAGGCTTCAACATACCCTGTGCCTAGCTCCAGCCCCTGTAGCTGTTGAGCTTGAGCAGCAACCTGGTTAGCCCAAGTTAGCTGTAGCTGCAAACCCAAGTTGATGTCATCTTCACTAGTTGAATGCTAAGCCATCTACCTTTCAGTTCTGTTGCATAAACTCAATCGATCGACCACAATCGATATCAATCAACCTGTTGATAACCTGTGACCAACAAACCCCTGCAATATCTGTAACTTGTGTGTAATCCTGTAACCTTGAGTGAAATGTTGGGTGACTAATTTGGTGTTAGCATTGCTGAACTGTTATACTTAATTTGCTAGTGGCATGTTGATACTCTGTGAAGAATATCCACCTTTTCAATTGAATCATACTCTCTGAATTTTGAGATCAACTGATCTTGTTGAGATTCTGTGGTATGTTGTAAAGTGAAAGCTTTGTTTGTTTGTTGTTCACCTGTCATCTGTGCAATAATATCTGTAATCTGTGTATGATCCTGTGCCATTGGAGTGAATGTTGAGTGTCTGAGTTTGTATTAGCATCTCACTTGTTGTATGCCACGCACAAACCCAGCACATGCTTCACCTTGAGTGAGCACAACCCATTACCCTGTGCACCTCACACAATTTTTGCTTTTCTTTTGCACTGACAACAATCGGGTAGTGCATAAGCTGTCTTTGTCTTTGCACATTACCCGCACCGAGCACTTTGCCCGGTGTTGTGTCTCTCTTAAGCAATAGCATCCAGCCTCTCCTCTGCGCGAGAATTTGGGTGTCATTTTTGTGAGTTTGCGTTTCTCTCGTGTTGATATCAATTGGATATATGCATGTTAACATACTCGATGTGCTAGCTAGGCTATGATCGTGTCTTTTAGAGACCAAACAAATCGACTAGTTAGAATCCGACCGGACGAAATTGTCAACATACCCGGCTCATCAACAAAAGCCCAAGCCCATCGAAACCATTGGTGATGAACTAAACCCACCCCGTAGTCTCAAGGACTACATGTACCCAACTAGGGCAATCCAGCCCTCTTGCATCATTCTCACAAGGTGATGCTTGTCGGTTTGAACGAAAGCAAGCACAATTCACATGTTACCCGTGTTTAGAGGGGTTGATGCCGAAAACCCTTACCATCATGTGAGAGATTTTGAAGATATTTGTGGGACTCTGCGTTTTAACCAAATGCCGAAGAGTCTCTCAAACTGAGATTGTTTCCTTTTTCTCGAAAGAAAAAGCCAAGTCATGGCTTCATGCCCTACAACCACTTGTCCATTAGAACATGGGATGACCTCACAAAAGAGTTTTTCAAAAGTTTTCCCAAACCATAAGACGACGACAATTCGCCAAAGTCTAAATGGTTTTGTGCAATTAGAAGACGAAACTCTAGCAAAATACTTGGAGAGATTCAATGAATTATTGCTCCAATGTCCCCACCATGGCTTTGAAAAATGGAGACTCCTGCAAATATTGTATGAGGGTCTAGATGTTAGAACCCGAACCACAGTCGAGTCAATGTGCAATGGTGCATTTATTGACAAAAGTGCTGATGAGGCTTGGACTTTCTTAATCGAAGTCGCTGAAAAGACTCAACAGTGGGAGTCCATCCGTGAACCAAAAAGGACTACCCCTGTAGGTAATGTTCATAGAATCGAGTCTGACTTTGAGGGAAATGCAAAAATGGCATCTTTAGCCCGGAGAATAGAAATGCTTGAGTTGCAAAGAATGTAAAATCTAACCTACTCTCCGTGACCAAATTGAAATGGCCACTTGTGCCGCTGCCATGTGGACCGCCTACATGCATTTCAAGAGTCTAAAACTCATAACCACCTCGTGGACAGTTGTAAAATAAACAACGCAATAGAATAACCTATAAAGAAGACGCAGACACAGCGCATTTTTGTGCAACACTTCGCGAGTCTAAAAATAAAGGGAACTTAGCTGTCATCCACTATGATTAAGAGAGAAAGTTTAAGAGCGTTTTAACTTCTAAGTGTAATTCTATTTTCTGTGTAAACACTTCATGAATTCAATCAATAAATGTTCTTGATCTTACATCTTCCAATGGATTAATTAAGCAAAATCGAGTAAAGGGGTGTAGTGTGGGAAATCCTGCTACTACATATGCGCTAGAAACGAGGGGACTGTGCGAGGGATTGACGTAGAAATTGGAAGGAATTTGGATTAACAGAGAAAAGATTTGGAGAAGATCCTCAAGAATTCATTGAAAAAGAAAAATGGCTAGAAGAAGAAATGTACAAGGGCAATCAACGGTTGTAAGAAGAAGTGGGAGACTTGCTTTGGAGAAAGGAGGAATGAAACAACCGAATATAGAGCATGGCGAGAGAAGAGGAGAAATAGAAGATCGTTATATTCCTCGGCCCGAAAATCTTCAAAATGAGCGGAATAGGGAAAATCAAGGAAACATGCAACTCAAGAACCGAATGACCCAGTTCTTTGAAGGAGAATAATCTTGCACGGAGAGAAGAACGAGAAGAAACCGAGAGATCGAGGATGACATTGAGAGACACTACATTGAACAAGCGCGGCTAGCTCGCGAGAGAGAAAGGCTAAGAGAAGAAATGGAAAATCAAGAGATGGAGGAGGCAATCCGGCAAAATAACCATGATAACACGAAGAAGAAGGGAACAAAAATCGTACTAATAGAAATATTAATGAAGAATATGAGAGGGCGCGGATGAGAGCCGAGAGACAACCAAGAAGAGAGAACAACCGATATAATGGCGTGCGAATTGAAGAAAGAAACGAAGAAGAGCGTTGCAGGAAAGGAGAGAAGAAAATAACGAACAAGAAGGTCAAACAGTACGAGCGAAGAAGGAGAGAAGCGAGCTAAAAAGACCGAGTAGAATCAAGTTACGAGGCAAATGAACAAATCTTAAGAGAAGCTTTGAAATGAGAGGATTGTTGAACAATGAAGGGAAGGAGGAAGGAAACAATTGGGTACCATCACGAAGCCATCGCGAGGTCGCAAGAATCCCTTCACGCTAGAAGTACGTGGGAGAATCATGATGCCATCTTGTGCAAGTATTTCGCATCAAGCCTAATTGGAGAAGCACTAAAATGGTTTGAGGGACTACCAAGGAACACAATCACATCATTCAATCATTTACAAGCCACATTCCTGGGAGCATACATAAGTAACAACTCTTCACGACCGTATTGAAGATGTATTCGGGTTGAAACAAAGGGTTGGCGAGAGCTTAAGGCGATTGACAATAAGATGGAGAACCATGTGTAGAAAATGGCGGGGACGGGTTGAGAAAGATATCTCATCCTCTCATTTGTGAATGCTCTCTTCGCGACTAACTTGCTATACATTCAAATTTTTAGAATCAAAATACAATCACGATCTGAGAATTACGGGAAGAATATATCGCCTTAGAAGCTTATCCGATCGCGAACACAAACTCGAATGCTGCGAACGCAAAGCTTGTTACCTCAATTCATCAATACGGTGGCGAGCACTTGACAGCAAGCGGGGAAGGATGATGAGAGACAATGCGGAGGCTAGATCATGTGCAAGAAACTTATGGTGGACGAAGGCAATATAACCATGGAGGGCGGAAGAAGCCAGAATAGTATGGGAACCAATTAAGATGCCTCCACTTTGAATGCTAGTGTGGAAAAGATCTGGGAGGCTATACTTGTGATGGAAGATGTACCAAAGCACCTTGGAACGCGGATGGAACCACCACCGAGGCAGACGAAGTCATGAGTTTTGTTCTTACCATCGCTTCCATGGACATCAAACAAACTGAAAATGTAAAGAGAATTATTCTCGGGATGATTGATCAAGGGAAGTCAATCACTTTCTAAAAGGAGAAGAAAAAGGCCGGACATTACCACCACCACCGAAAAAAGAATGAACAAAGCAAAAGGAAAGGAAACATTTGTGATAGAAATCGGAGCGAAAGCCAAAAATTTGAATTGCAACTCTATCATCCACTCTTATCGCACAATTGAAGATTTTCATGACAACGTGCTCAGTAGAGTCTTTGCGAGAGATGCTGACGATAAAGAAATAATGAGCACAGCGAGAACCTTGATTAGAAAAGTGGCAGTGAAGACTATTTCTTTCTCTGCAGATGAAGTGCCAAAAGGAAGAGAAACACATGATAGCCCATTGGTTGTAAAATTAGAGTTAACCCGAACCAGTTGATGGAGAAGATGATGAAGCAAAAGCTTGTTGGGCGATCAACCGAATCTAATCGACACCGGAAGTTCGGTAAATATTCTCTTTTACCATACTTACAAGACGATGGGAGGACAAGATGAGGATTTGATCCCCTCAACATACAAGATATATGGCTGTAATGGCACTGCAAACAAACCAAAGGGAGAGGTTCACATGAGAATACAAGGATTATCAACTGATATTTTATTATGTGTGGTTGACGTGGAATCTCCATATAATGCGATGATTGGGAGGCCATGGCTTCATGAAATCTTGGGAGTCGATCAACATATCATCAATGCATAAAATTCCCACATCCAAATGGCATTGGTATTATACGGGGAAATTGGAAGGAGTCACAACAATGTCATGAGGTCGATGTAGAAAGTGCGAAGAAAGGAATGCCAAAAGAAAGGGTTGGAAGCAACTTGTGAGAGATGAGCAGAGAAAGGAAAAAGCTGATGGTAGATGTTATAGAAGTAAGGACCCGAACATGCCTCAAGAGGTGAATGCCTAAACAGGCGAATGTTATGATAATAAAGGAGCGAAGGATATGAGGAACAAAAGGCATAAGAAGTGAATAGTCAACAAAAGCGGGAGGCAAAGTAGCAATTGAAGTAATGATGTGCGAGAATCTTGCAGTCAAGGGTAAAGGAGAATTCGATTAAGAAAGAGATAAAGACACAACAAATGAAATGGAATTTGGCGAATACTTAAACAAATATTAACAAATAATGAAACATGAATGATTGAATGATTGAATGATTTAACAAAGATGAATGAGTAAATGAATGGGACGAACCTTTATGGCGTACACCCTAGTTCGCGAATAACATTTCGTAAGAGGCAAATGTAAGACCTAAAGTGCGTCATATAAGGGGTATCTCTCGACATGGCTCGGGGAAAGGTTACACCGCTCCCGAAGCTGAGTCATGGAAATTTGGGGCCCATGAAAGCCTATCCGAGGAGGTACCTTGGATTCCCAACTATATATGTAGGTTATACCCTGGTTGGGCGACCGAGGGTCTCTTCTTAGGAGTCGGTGTATGCTCAAGGCGCCAGGGTACACGGTTGAGCGGAGTGCCGGGATGGATGAACCTACCTGCCATTCTTGGCAAGTCTTGGCATATGTTGCACTCGCCTCAAAGAAAACTCCACTTAGGTGCAGCCTTGTAACCATAAACCCTATAGGTATAAGGGATAAGAGGCTGCGAAAACAACTGGTTGTTGTTAAGACCGGATGGGAGGAGCTAGTCTTGTATGGCGATGTTTCGCCTCCTTGAAGGGGCAACCGGGGAGATGATAAGGGCGACGCTCTCCATTAGGGGTGTCAAAAGTACGCAAATGTCATGAGGCTTATATTCTCATCGTGAAATAACAAGTTAACAATTTACAAGCAATACTACGAAATAAGAAGCAATAAGGTACAATAAGCAACCTTCTCTACTGTCGGATATCATATCTTTAACCAAGGAAGTATGCTCGGCGTGAAGACTAACATCAACACCTAGGTTATTTCTGGCATTATCTAAAACTTTAAGGCGAATTAGTCAAATCCTTCATTTATAACAAGGAGAGAACGAATTTGATCTTCTCGCTCACTAAGCAAGGAATTTAGCGGAGCAATTCATCTCGCTCAATTTGTAATTCAAGGAGAGATTTTTGAAATGTTGCTAATGCCTCATGCACCATTATTAGCAATGCGATCTTTATCATCTATGTGGTCACTAATTTTCTTCCTCAAAATTTTGGTTTCTTTATGGGACTCGAGAAACATTCGTTTAAATTGGTTGGCAGGCATCCTTTTGGGAGTCAAGTTCGGTTTTAACTTTTGAATTCTCTCGTCTTTATCGCGAGATGACGCAGCTTCGATCTCTAGAAAAAATCATTAATATACATATTTAAAAATTTAAAATTAACGAGGAAATACTGACGCAAAGATCATCTCCCATTCCTTGGAAACAGTCGGAGAAGATGCTGAACAACCGATCCATAGAAGAAGCGGTCGATGGAATCTTCTTGGCGAGAAAGGATTCGAATCATAGTTATCCTCGTCGGGAGATTCAGAGCTTGAGCTAAGGCGAGAAGAAGATTGGACCTTTCGCTTCTTAGTTAATGGGCGAAAGATTTACCCCAAAATTTGAAGTCGGAAACATACCTCTTTCTTCTTCTCGAGGCCATTTGAATTCCCAAGGATGATATCCTGAGATTTGCGGAAGAATATACGAGCCCGCGATGTAAGGACCATTTAAGATCAAGGGTACGACCCACCATTTCTCATCTTTGGAATATTCTCAAACTTGCTACAACCCTTGGCGAGGTGGAGGAATCACCCTAACTTCCTCATGGTCCAAAGGGCACATGGGCCAAGATTTCATAAAATAGAGGCATCAAGGGGGAACAACAAATAACAACCAAGGATACTCATATCCTAAAACCCCCAAGTACAACCACACCTCAAGAATAAGCGGTTGAAAGAAACGTGTCAAGAAAAGACATTAATAATCAAAATCCGTATAAAAGTACAAAATCAAACAGATAAAGATAAGAAAAGCCTAGCTTTGAAGACAACTTTGCAAAAGAATAGAGGCAAGTACGTACTTTTCAAAGAAAGTATTCTTTTGCTGGACTCCTTCACCAAAAATCTTTTACAACTTAATATCGCAACATACAAGGCTCGCGGGATTAATGAAAAAAATAAACAACGCAATGAATAACGACAGCCAAAACATAAAGAAGACGTGAGACCAAATGTTTGTGCGTTTCACAAGTCTAGAACTTAAAATGGGTCAAAGTCATTAAGATAGAGAAAGTTTAAGAGCGTTTTAACTTCTAAGTGTATGCATTAAATGAGAGAGAAAAAGGCAAACTCCCTAGTCAAACCCCAAATCAAAATCCAAAGAATGTGTTTCTGCAGAAAAAGCCTAGCTTTGGTTATTCTTTTACAACTTCAAAAACTACAACCAACGTTTCACATGAAACTTCACATAAAGAATGTGTTTTGTGGGTTATTCATGTGAATGCCGTCACCACTCTTCGTAGTGGTAGAGTTGTTGAGAACAATGTAGGTGTACCACCGTCAAGCGAGTCTAAATCAGACTCACCAGTACACACAACACCGTAGAAAACATCTACTGTAGAGAAAGAATCTGAGCATGTTGATAAAACCAAAAGTCCTACTGATATAGATGTTTCTTTGCCAAGTCATGCACCTGTTGCTCCATTCCCACAAAGGTTGGTGCAGCAGAAAGGGGTAACCAATACAACGAGATTTTGGAAATGTTCAAACGAGTTAACATAAACATTCCATTTCTCGAAGCAATCAGACAAATACGCACCTATGCTAAGTTTTTGAAGGACTTGTGCACACAAAAGCGAAAGCTTCATGTGCATAAGCGTTCTTTTCTCACTGAGCAAGTGAGCTCAATAATCCAAAACAAGATTCCAACTAAGTTTAGAGACCCAGGTAGTCCAACAATTACATGCACCATAGGTGACCATGTGGTCGAAAAGGCGTTGCTAGACTTAGGAGCAAGTGTGAATCTATTGCCATACTCTGTGTATGTGCAACTGGGCCTTGGGGAGCTGAAGCCCACACCTATTACGCTACAATTAGTTTACAGATCTGTGAAAATCCCCCGTGGTATTGTTGAAGATGTGTTAATCAAGGTTGATAAATTTTTCTTTCCTGTGGACTTCATCGTCTTAGATACTCAACCCGTGCAAAACCCAAGTAATCACATTCCTGTGATTTTAGGACGTCCTTTCCTGGCAACGTCCAATGCCATCATCAACTGTCGTAATGGAGTGTTGAAATTGTCTTTTGGTAACATGACCGTAGAGATGAATGTTTTTAACACTAGTCAACAACCCATTGATTGTGATGATACTGATTTGCATGAAATTAACATGATTGAGAGTTTGATCCAAGACTCATTGCCTGACATTTTGTCAGTGGACCCTTTGCAAGCATGTTTAGATAACTTTGACTTAGATATCTTTGAGTCTAAGTACATTGGTGAAATTCATTCTTTGCTTGAATCTGTTCCACCCATGGATATTGCTAAATGGCAGAATGCAGTGGAACCACTTCCACTCTCTGATTCCAAATCTGCCCCACCTCTTGATGTACCACATAAGCTTGATTTGAAACCATTACCTGATACTTTGAAGTATGCTTTCTTAGGTCCTTCGGATACTTTACCTGTGATTATTGCATCATGTTTAGACACAGAACAGGAAAGTCAACTTTTAGAAGTACTTAAAGAACATAAAGGAGCCTTAGGTTGGACCATCTCAGATCTTAAGGGTATAAGTCCCACAATTTGCATGCATCACATAAATCTTGAAGAAAACACTAAACCATCTAAGGAAATGCAAAGGAGACTTAACCCCAATATGAGAGATGTTGTCAAGGGTGAGATTTTGAAATTGCTTGATGCGGGTATCATTTACCCGGTTCCAGATAGCCAATGGGTCAGTCCCATTCAAGTGGTACCCAAAAAGTCTGGCATTACTTAAGTTCAAAATGAGATGAATGAGCTTGTCCCCACCCGTGTGACCACAGGGTGGCGAGTTTGTATTGATTAAAAAAAATTGAACACAGTAACAAAGAAAGACCATTTTCCCCTTCCCTTCATTGACCAAATGCTGGAAAGGTTGGCGAAGCATAGTCACTATTGTTTCTTAGATGGCTATTCGGGCTACAACCAAATTCACATAGCACCCGAAGACCAACAAAAGACCACATTTACATGTCCTTATGGAACATTTTGGTAGGCCTGGAAATGGTTTCTATTTATCCTACTTGTGATAACCGCAAGTGCACGGTGTCGACTATGCAGCACTGAGCAAATACGGGTCGATCCCACAAGGACTTGTGGTGCTATAGTTGATCTCTGGCTTCCTAAACTGAATTTCTAAGATGATATGTAACACAATATTGGTTTTGTCAAAGCGACTGAGGTTGAAGATGTGATTCTAAACTAAGGTAAGAAATAAGTGTAACCAAATGGAAGCTACCAGGGTGATTGTTTCCACCACCTGTTCTTATGCTAAGTTAATGCAACCTAAGCTATGTTCTTGAGCTTTCCATGAAAGTCTAAAATTGATGTTTGTAAAATGATTTTGCTAATCAACCCCTAGTATGAGCTGTCTTCTTACAGTACAGCTCATCACAGGCTTCTTAGCTCCATCAATTAACTACTAATCCTAGCATATTATACACAACAAGAACAAAACCTAAGCTAAACATGTTTAACATGAAATCAGGGGTTTCATCAATACCCTGGTAATTTGAATTAAAACATAATTAACAAATACAACACAAATAACAGTCTAAAGTGGTGCTCTGGCTAGCCCAGGCATGAGTTTCTAACACACACAACTCCATCTTATTTATACATGAAAACATTCAAACCCTAATTCTCAAAACAGAAATTAAAGTCATACCCTCTCGCCCATACTGCTTGAATCGTACTCCTCTCTTGTCTATTCGGCTCTACAACTCCATGCATGGTTGTTGAGAAACCCTAGCTTTAGTTATCTCTAGCCTAGCTTCTAGTGGAAGAAGCTGTGATAGAGATGACTCAAGAAAGGGTGGTTGAGCGGCGCTGATGATGTTGGTGTCAGGGGAAAGGAGATAGTGGTGAGGTGGTAGCTCTGCAACAAGTATGGGAAGAGAAGAAGAGGGATGGGTTCTGCAGAGCTAGGGAAGAAGAAAGAGAAGAAAGAGAAGAAGAAGAGAGGAAATGAGTTGGTCGACTAGGGTATAGGTATAGTGCGTTTCTTTGTGGAGCGGTGCAGTGATGATGATGAGAATGATGCAGCGAGCGTAGGATCTAGGGAGTAATATCTGAACGGCTCAGGGAGACTCGGAGTGATCTGGTGTTGAGCGGGAGCAGCAAAGTGTGATGTGCATGAAGGAGCGACCGTTGGATGTAGCTGAGGGAGATCTCAACGGCTCAGAAATGATGGGCTTGGATCCGGGTCGTGGGTCGGAGATGGATAGCTCGAGCCCATGTCTTGTAGATGAGTTGCTACTTGTTGGGTTGCAACTGTTGCGCGCGCGGGCTTTGGCTTTCTGCTCCATAGACGCTTGACTCCAATTCTTTGCTCCTTTGGCTCCTCAGATTCTCCGAGCTTTATTTATTACCTAAAAACACAAAATTAATTAATACAAATATTTATTATTGAAAACAAAGAAAACACAGAATCTGGGATAATATCTGATTTCTAAGCGCAAAAGATGAGTAAAATGCCAATAAAAAGGTGTATAAATATGCAATATTTGGCACTCATCACATTTGCTTATCGTCGTATGCCTTTTGGGTTGTGTAATGCACCCGCTACTTTTCAACGTTGCATGATGAACATATTTTCTGACATGGTAGATAAGTTTCTTGAAATTTTCATGGATGATTTTTCTGTGTTTGGGTCTTCTTTTGATGAGTGTTTGCATCATCTTACTCGTGTGCTGATTAGGTGTAAGGAGAAGAATTTGGTTTTGAATTGGGAAAAATGTCATTTCATGGTTAACTCAGGCATTGTTTTAGGGCATATCATCTCGGAAAAAGGCATAGAAGTAGACAAAGCCAAGGTTGATCTCATTCAACACTTGCCTCAACCTCGTTCTGTGAGATACATAAGATCATTCTTAGGCCATGCGGGTTTTTACCGCCGATTCATCAAAGACTTTAGTAAAATTTCAAGACCTTTGTGTAATCTTCTTGCAAAAGATGTTGCATTTGTCTTTGATGATGCTTGTAAGGAAGCATGGGATCAACTGAAGGCTCTCCTTACATCTTCTCCTATAGTCAGACCACCTGACCGGACATTACCATTTGAAATTATGTGTGATGCGTCGACTATCTTTGTAGGAGCTGTTTTAGGCCAGCGAGTAGACAAACTCCCTTATGTGATCTACTATGCTAGTAAAACACTTAATGATGCTCAATCAATTATTCCACAACCGAAAAGAGTTGCTAGTCTGTTGTGTTTGCATTGGATAAGTTTAGATCTTATTTGATAGGGTCTAAAGTCATCATATATTCTGACCATGCCGCATTGAAATATCTTTTGTCTAAAAAAAGATGCTAAGGCTCGTCTAATTCAATGGATACTCTTGTTACAAGAGTTTAACCTCGAAATTCGAGATAAGAAAGGGTCGAAAAATGTTGTTGCTTGATCACTTGTCTAGGTTGAATGTTGAATCTGCTGATGAATCCGTGCTGATTAGAGAGTCATTCCCTGATGAACAATTGATGCTTGTGTCTGAAATGCCGTGGTTTGCTGATATTGTGAACTACCTTGCTACAGGTAGAATGCCCTTGCATTGGTCTAAACAAGACAGTTCTAAATTCTTGGTTGAAGTTAAACATTTCCTTTGGGATGACCCATATCTGTTTAAAATCTTGCCAAGACCAAATCATTAGAAGATATGTCCCCAATTCTGAACAAAGGGACGTCATCTCTTTCTGTCATGACCATGCATGTGGAGGCCACTTTAGTGCCAAGAAAACTGCTGCAAAGATCTTGCAGAGCGGTTTCTATTGGCCAACACTGTTTAAGGATAGCCATGCTTTTTTGTGTTGCTTGTGACCGATGCCAGAAATTAGGATCTAAGAGAAACATGATGCCCTTACAACCCATTTTTATTGTTGAGCTGTTTGATGTGTGGGGTATTGATTTCATGGGTCCATTTCCTAACTCTGAAGGTAGGTTGTACATTCTTGTTGTTGTTGATTATGTCTCTAAGTGGGTAGAGGCCATTGCATCCAAAACAAATGATCATAAAGTTGTTCTTTCTTTTCTTAAGGAAAACATTTTCTCCCGTTTTGGAACACCTAGAGCAATAATCAGTGATGGAGGTAGTCATTTTTGCAATAGACCCTTTGAATCACTTGTGCGCAAGTATGGAATCACTCATAAGGTAGCAACACCTTACCATCCTCAAACCAGTGGCCAAGTAGAAGTTTCTAATAGGGAAATTAAGCATATTCTTGAGAAGACTGTTAATCCTTCTAGGAAAGATTGGTCTTTGCGCTTAAATGATGCTTTGTGGGCCTATAGAACTGCATACAAGACTCCCATTGGGATGTCCCCTTACAGACTTGTGTACGGTAAAGCTTGTCATCTCCCTGTAGAGTTAGAACATCGTGCATATTGGGCTGTAAAGAAGTTGAATTTTGATCTTGATAAGGTCTGGTACCCAAAGAAAACTTCAACTCAATGAGTTAGAAGAATTGAGAAATGATGCATATGATAGTGCCAAATTGTACAAACAAAGAATGAAAGTGTTTCACGACAAGCGCATTCTGCGCAAGTCCTTCACACCTGGTCAAAAAGTTTTATTGTACAACACTCGTTTGCATTTGTTTCCAAGAAAGTTACGTTCTCGATGGTCAGGACCATTCTTGGTACGTACCGTTTTTCCCCATGGAGCTGTTGAAATCGAAAACCCAGCAACCAAGAACATCTTCAAAGTCAATGGTCAGAGATTGAAACCATTTCTGGAGCATCTTCCACCAGAAGTTGAGACCGTCGACTTGGAAGACCCCATCTATATGGACTAAACTAGTTCACTTGTGTACATACATATGGACTAAAAATCCATTCTCTTTCCCTTTTATTTTCCTTTTTGCATAGTTTTTATGTGTGCTAACCAAATTTTTGTCTTGCGCTCTGGTTGTTTGCTTTCAAAGCATTCATCCCCCTTTGGTTTAGCAACATCCTTGTACATCCGGTAATCTCTTCCCTTTTCTCTACTCAACATAGTTCTCTTGGTATGTGACTTTTTGAATTCTTATTATCTGTTGACACATTGAGGACAATGTTTGATTTAAGTTTGGGGGTGCATTTGCATATAGAGTTTTTAGTCTTTTATTTCAAAAAAAAAATAAAATAAAAATAAAATAAAAAAAAATTCAAAACTCTTTGTAAATACTTGCATAAAAACCTCCAACTTTTAGAGATCTTAGAGTCACTAGCATGCTCCTAGCTATGTTTACATAGAGAGTCTGACCGAAATAACTGAATTTGGAAGTACTAGAGAACACAATCGGGTTTCTTAGTTGATTAGAGCGTTAAAGTTGGATTTAACCATACCGGAGGGCGAATTAGGTGTTGTATAGATATTCGGTAGTAGAATTGTGATCACCCATAGTGGAGACTACCCATTTTTACATCAAGCGAGGCACCAACCTTCAATTTTTGTGACTTTCTAAAAAATCTGTTAGAGTGTGTGTCACCGTACGTCAATTCCGGGTAGGAATGGTGAGCTACCAAACTTCGCACCACTTTCAGCACTATTTTTGATCTCTTGAGTGCTAATTTTGTCAATCATGAGGGTGACGTTTAAAGATGAAAACTCCTTCTTGTAGTTCGATTTGCGCTTAGCATCACTCTCTCCCTCTCATCAACATCAACAAGATTCATAGAAACACATCATCGCGTCGACAAGCGGAGCATCATCGAGAATATTTGAAGAAAAGTTGAAATAGTCCAAGGTTTACATAAGAAAACAAGATGAGAATTAGTGAAGTTTATGAAATCAAGACAATACAAGTTGTGAAAAATTGAGTTTTATTGTTTTATTGTTATTTTCATTAAAAAAAAAATAAAAAAAAAATAAAAATAAATAATGTTTGTCAAGTTTTTATGAAGTTCAGAAGTTCATCATCAGCAATTGAAGACCGAAGACCGAAGATTGAAGACGTTTCTATGAATGCTGAGAGAGTGATATTAATTGCCGATCGGGTGAGAAGGTAAGTGAGTACTCCCATCCTTGCTAATGGTTGATTTCCTTTCTTAGAGATCATCGAAAAAAGATTCTTTTTGTCCACAACTCGTGGAGTCTCCGAAAATTATTTCGGAAGGTTATCCTTCTCATCTTCAACGTGTGCGGGATTTCTCTCTTTATTCCTGCCTGCACACATGAGAGACTAAAAAGCGATCTTTTTGAGTGCAATTATCGTAAAACCCTATTGGTGAGGCGAAGTCGAGGCTTGTGATCACTCTCGAACCCGAATTCTTTCATATGGTATGGTTATTTCTCGCTCAACTCTTAAGGATGAGAATGCGTTCTTTGGTAGTTCTAACTTCGTGTTACTAGCATGCGAAACTCTCCTCCTCATAGCTCCTTGGACGCTTGAGACTCTTTTACGCTCCGAAGTTGGAGAAGGTTTTGTGGGTACACCTCTGGTAAACCCTCACGAGACTACAACTCGTCCACTAGGGACACCTAGGGGTTTAAAGGCTTAGTGCATACGCTAAATGCATTCGAGAGACCAGCGACAAAGTGGTATAGTTAGGATTTCTTAATTTCTGTTTCACTTGAGGACAAGTAAAATTCAGGTTTGGGGGTATTTGATGAGTGCCAAATATTGCATATTTCTACACCTTTTTATTGGCATTTAACTCATCTTTTGTGCTCGAAATCGATATTATCCCAAATTCTGTATTTTCCCTGTTTTCAAGAATGAATATTTGTACTAATTAATTTTGTGTTTTTAGGTAGTAAATAAAGCTCGGAGAAATTAAGGAGCCAAAAGAGCAGAGAATTGGAGACGAGCGTCTATGGAGCAGAAAGCCAAAGCCCGCGCGCACAACAGTTGCAACCCAACAAGTAGCAACCCACAAGACATGGGCTTGAGCTATCCAAAACCAGGCCCATAACCCGGATCCAAAACCCGTTTTACTCTGAGCCATCAGATTTGATCCATCCGCATCCAACGATCGCTCCACCCATCTCATCACTTCTCGCTGCATCCGCCTCACACCGAAACCACATACCCTCCTCATCCCAACCGAACCAAACACTCCCTTCTTCATTTCTCATTTTATCTTCTCTTTCTCCCCGACAATTCCGGAGAACCACCCTACCTTCTCTTCCCCCGACCATACCAAAGAACCGACTTCGCCACCACCATCTCCTTCCCCGACACCAAAAACCAACAACACCAGTAGCCGCATGCTCCGCCATCCCTAGTTCTACCCATCTCACCTTTAGCTTCTTCCATACCTTAGAGCTAAGGTTGAGATAGTTGGAATTCTAGGGTTTTCTCCAACATCAAATCAATGGAGTCAGAGACGAATTAGCAGAGGAAAGAGGTTTGGGTTTTGTTTAATTGCTAGTTCGAGTGATTGTGAGGTATAAAAGGGAGGTATTCTTCATGAGAGAGGGGACAAAGTAACTTTTAGGGTTTTAATTTGTAATTTAATTTCAAGTTTGTTTTAAGCTTTGCATGATGTTTTAAGTTACTCTACTAGGGTGTAGATGAAACCCTTTGATTTAATGTGAAAGTAATCAGATTCTCAGCTTGTTCTTATTGTGTGAATTGCTTAGGATTAGAGTTAGCTAGTAAACTAAATTTACTTGTGATCAATGGTACTGTAAGAAAACCATTGATACTAGGAGTAAGTGAGGGAAGTTAGCTAGAACAAATTTCCATCTAGAGGCCTTCAAGGGAAGGCATAAGAACAAAGTGAGACTTTGTATTACCTTAGCTTAAGATTAGAGGGTGGATTCAACCACCCTAGTGCCACTCAATCAACTGTTACAACACCTTGTGCTCATTTACCAACTTAGATTAGAGTCACAACAATCCTTAGTCGTTTCGACACCAAAACCAGCCTACAATTGTGTTAACTACTTTAGAAATCAGTTAGTGAAGTTTGAGATCAACTTTACACATACTCCATCTCCCTGAGGATCGACTTGTACTTGCCCTGCCTCCAATAGGCACTGTGCACTTGCAGTTACCTGTAGGCAAACACTTTTCTCAGCCTACCAGTAAATTACTGAATATTGATAGTTGGATCAATATTCGAGCAACTGAAAAAATATTGCTCATTCGATAAATTATTGAATATTGATAGTTGAATCAATATTCGAGCAATTGAGCAAGTATTGCTCTCTTGATAAATTATTGGTAGCGTGACCAAATAATTAAAATATCGGTATGGACCATATATTATTGTATAATTAATCCAAATGTTGATTGCTGGATAAAATTATTAGTGTTTGAACTTGATCAGAATTATAATTTGTGGAGCGTTTGTTCGAAACCCTAATTTTGATCAATTGCTGGTCAATTGATGATTTACTCAAAAATGGGAACAGATGGGATGATGGTCGACCATGTAGCGCAAAGTGCTCGAGTGAGCGTGCATCAAAGTCCTTTGTTGACCAGTTTGTGAAAGAAAGATCAAACACTGGTTTAATAATTTATTAGAACAGTGCTCGTGTAAGCGTTTGGTAATAAAACCTAGTTATGGAGAGATGAGGGACGGACCAAGAGGGCATGAAACCGGCCCTTGGTGGTCGCGGGACCAGTTGATGGTCGTTCGAGCGAGCCCCAAGTTGGTTGGAAAGAGTTTGGACCCAATATGAGCAATTGATAGCAAATTAGGTCAAAATTATGAAGATGTGTGTGACCGGCTCATTGTAAGCCTTAGGGACGGCCTTGGTCGGTCAAGGCAGCATGCCCGCATCATCATATTGTTCGTGTCTCAGTTGTGAGAGTTTTGGTATTTTCTGGTGAGCGCTTGAGCAATATTTTGGATTTTCAGAACAGTTTGATCTTTACTGAAACTCTCAATTTGGATCGAATGAGCGAGCAGAACTTCGCTCGTGCGACCGATATTTTGAGAATATTAAAATAATAATGTTTTAATATTTCACGTGAGTAGCCTAGTCGGTCAAGTGACCATTTGACTTTTTGGCTTTTCCATGGTTTGAGCAATATTTGAGAAAATAGTGAAAAACTAGGGTTTTTCGCTCAAACGATGGAGTTCCATGAGATGATGGAAATAATAATATGAGAAAATAAGGGATTGTAAGGTGTGGGACCGGCCACGGCTAGGGCATGTCCGGCCGGCTAGGTGGCCCGGTCCCGTGACACCTTTCCCTATTTTGTTAGATGAAAGTATGGAAAACTAAGAGTTTCGCTCAAACGAGGTAGTTTCGATCAAATGAGAGAGTTTGCTCAAATGAAGGAGTCTCTGTGAGATGAGGGAAATAAATTAAAACTAAAACTAAATAATGGAGAGGGGGACCGGCCACGGCGAGGAAAATAAATTAAAATAAAAATAAAATATGGGAACATTTTCAGTTAAGCAAACTCCCTCATGCCGAGGTGAATCAACCTTTCAGAGACGCGGGAAAGCTGACATATTGTATGTCTCTCAATCATCTGGGAGTCGTCCGTGCTAAGATATATTCTTTCTTGGTATTAGCAGATGCGGAGGGAAAGCAGGGATGTGATGAAATATCACAGAAGAAAAGAGCTGAAGATGAAAAGCTCATATCTCATCAGCAGAAGCACCGCCGACTTCAGCAAGTGAGACTATCGGCTGAAGATGAAGTTCGACTTTCCGTTCATGGTGTAGCTCCTGATTCAGATGTGATTTAATGAAGAATTTCGTCATAATTCGTCATCAAAAAAATTATAAGTTAGGTCTTCATTGAAATTGTTGTAGAATCTTCGTCCGATGTCGGATGTTTTTGAGCTACCCATGTTTATTCATCCTCAGAAAATTTCCAAGCTTTAGGAAAGAAGCTTTTTGGCTTTTGAGCACGTTTAAGGGACGAAATTGACGAAACAGTAAACTTCCATGAGGTTTTCAGAAAATTTTCAGCTGTCATGTAGTCCAAGGTTTTGGCCACATATTTTTGCTCTCTCATCCAATTGTTGTGAATTTTGGATATGTTGTAGGGAAAATCCATATGAAGAGAATGACATATGAGTCAACCTAAGATTCTTTACCAATTGCTCCCAGCTCGCTTCTTTGTGCAGGACAGTGTAAAATCGTCTCAGACGAGCTTGTTGTAAAACGCCCCTGTTGTGTCTTAGACCATTTGCTTGTGTCTTGAACGCTCGATAAAGGATTTCAATGCCATTGATTAATTTGAAATCTGAAAACCTTGGTTGATACATGAGCCTGGTTCTTGTTGTACCATTTTTTGTTAAAGTCAGTCGTAGAAACATCACTTCTGAAACCCTGGTCACGGGACCATAACTAAGGTTGCTCTCAAGAGGGGATGATGTAATGACCATGGTTGTATGTCTCGGTTGTAACATTTGTTTTATGATGAATGATTAGCATAAGCGAGCTTAGTGTCAGTCACGAGTCTTGGACTGTGAAACTGACCGTCATGATCAGTGGATCGTCAGTCCCCGGTATTTAGTTAAATCTCCTTTTTTGTTTTCCTTTCTTGTGGCAGGACCTAGATAGAAGACCCAGGTACAAAAACTTGATGTAAATACCTAGGTGGTCGAAGTTGGAGGTACCTTGATGAAGGACTTATTGGAAGGACCTGGAGGACATCGATCGACTGTGGAGGTTATGAATCCCGTCTAAGAGTTGCTGCTTGCATGTTGTATGCTCTGGAAGCTATAGGAACCTCATACGACGTCGAAATTCGGTGCTTGAACCCAACTTTTGAAGCTGAGAGACTGAGTCATCATATGAGAAAAGAATAACTCAATTTGGGTTGCATAGGTTAGACAACGAAACGTGCACATTTGTAATTTGTAATCCCGTACAAGACTTTCAGATTTCATAGACCTGGCGGTAAAGGCCATATCTTTCAGCTTGTATGTAAGATTGATGCGCCCTTTTGGTATGTTGTAGAAGATACATAGACGAACATTTTTCGTTGAGGAAGCATTGTATCTCATTTGTAGAGGTGATGAGAACATCTTGTAGAAGACTTTGGATTGTGCCCGCCCGTCGTGCAAGCTTTGGGAAGACTTTCATGTGAACATGTTTTCATGTCTACACAACTTGATATGAATCATTAGTGCTTGGAAAAGTCCGCTTCATCGAGTAACACTTCAGAGAATGGTTAGTTGATGAAGCCCTGTCATGAAGATGTTGCTCCTGAGACCGTTGTTGATGCTAAGATCATAATTTAATTTTCTCCATAAATTCTTGTTGATGTCAATACTATGGTCAGAGTTGCTCCAGAGATCGAAAAGGCTAGAACCATGATTATCGACATAGTCATTGCTCCTCCATCTAGTGAGCCTTTACATTCATGAACTAGTTGGTGGGTTGAGAATCCCTAAGATGAAGGTGTACTGGGAGTTCAACCCAAATTCTCCTGAACAGTATGACTTTACTGTGAACTGGCTTCGTCAGTGAATCGACGTTGTTGCGGCAGACAACAACAACGGTCTTAATTTTGTATGTGATGGGTAAGGAGAGGAAGTTCCTCAGTCGTGCAAGGGTTTGTGATGTAGAGAGGTCCTGTTCGATGACGTTTCATGGAATCACATCAGGTTGCAATGAATTGTGGATAACATTTATTGAAATATATTGAATTGATCTTTCCAATAAGATTAGGTACCTGGTGTTTCTCTATTCCATCATTCACTTAGCAGAGTTGAAGGAGTTTGTAGCATCCATTGATGAATGATGTTGCATCTGCTTCAGAAGTCTTATCATGGGATAGTGAAGACTTATCGATTTTAGTTCAGTTACACTTTGATTGTCTTGGTGTTAAATCGTCGAGATATTTGTGCTGAAGCCAGAGGCGCCATTATCGAATATGTACTCTTTGATAGGGAGTACAATTTGAAGGCTTCTTAGATGATTGAGCGTTGAAGCGTCATGTCCCTTTAGCATTGAATGTATTAGGTTTGATCGTCTCGGCCCTGAGTATATTTTGTTGATTCAACATCCCTTTCGTTGATGTAGTGGGATTCAACACTTGTGCAGACATCAGAGCTTTCTGATTTTGTGGAACACATGGACGCTCCTGCAAGGCTATGGAGAAACACCGAAAGTGTTCTTTTCCATGCTTATAAATTATCTCAGTAATGAATGTATCAGTGCTCGATTCGGAGAAATGTCAGATTCAACCATTTGGTAAAATACTAATGCAGTGAAGCTACCATTCATAACATCTTGCAGAGTTGCTAGCAGAAGTCCCCATGCAAGGATAACATGTGAGGAAGTAAGAGACATATACATGGAAGGAATGAGACTTTCCTGAGTGCGGAACCTCTTGATGAATGTCTATGCATCTTTTGATGGTTCTTGCTTCAACCTCTTCAAAGTTCGAAATTCCTCTAAGTGCTCTGATGATGGGATGTCCGCCAAATCTTCTGGATCAAAACTTTCTTCGTTGGAGATATGTGCAACCAAAGGCTCTTTGAGTAGCCATCTTTTCAGCATGGATCCACACTCGTCTGAAGAACATGTCATATCCTGGATCTTCCTGATTATGTGAAACTTGGTTTCTGTCCTGGTTGAACTTATGTTCACTTTGAGAGTGATGTAGCCATAAGTATTTCCGAGCGTTCATTCAAGGTCTCTGTGAAAATGTGGGGGTCTAACAACCACACCCAACAATTCGTTTGGCAATCTGAGAGGACTTACTCCAATATACTTTCTAGAAAATCAACTAAACAGTCAGACTCAATCTAGAGAAAAGTATATCAAAGAGTTTCATATCTCCAACTTTTAATTCAATCTGCAATTAGCAAGTAGAAATATGCGAGCCTGATTGAATATAAGAGGAGTAACTTGAATGGTACCAAAGACCAATGTTCAAGTGTCAATCAATTTAAATCAACAACCAAAGGTTGGATATTCTAATTGATTGATCTTAATGCACAACCTGTGATATTTCAATTATATAACAAAATATAATGCGGAAAAGAAATAACATAGACACCAGAATTTTGTTAACGAGTAAAACCGCAATTGCAGAAAAACCCCGGGACCTAGTCCAGTTTGAATACCACACTGTATTAAGCCGTTATAGACTCTAGCCTACTACCAATGAACTTCGGACTAGACTGTAGTTGAACCCTAATCAATCTCACACTGAGTCAATGTACAGTTGCGTTCCTTACGTCTCTGATCCCAGCAGAATACTACGCACTAGATTCCCTTAGCTGATCTCACCCACAACTAAGAGTTGCTACGACCCAAAGTCGAAGACTTGATAAACAAATCTGTCTCACACGGAAAAGTCTATAGATTGAATGAATCTGTCTCCCACAGAAATAACCAAGAGTTTTTGTTACATCTTTTGATAAATCAAGGTGAACAGGAACCAATTGATAACCTGGAATTATATTCCCAAAGAACAGCCAAGTATTATCAATCACCTCACAATGATCTTAATCGACTAGCGAAACAAGATATTGTGGAATCGCAAACGATGAGACGAAGATGTTTGTGATTACTTTTATCATGCCTATCGAAGAAATTAATCTCGAGTCAATTATTTCAATTGTACTCAATACGATAGAATCGGGCAAGATCAGAACACATAACTACAAAGAAAATAGTTGGGTCTGGCTTCACAATCCCAATGAAGTCGTTAACCTACAGGGTCTCGAAGAAACCTAAGGTTAAAGGAGAATCGACTCTAGTTGATGCAACTAGTAACACACAGGAGGTGTGTGGATTAGGTTTTGCTAGTTGCTAGAGTTCTCCTTTATATAGTTTTCAAATCAGGGTTTGCAATCCAAGTTACCTTGGTAACAAAGCATTCAATATTCACCGTTAGATGAAAACCTGATTCAACCAAGCTAATAACTTTCAACCGTTAGATCGAACTTAGCTTGTTACACACAAATGAAATGTACCGTCATTTAGGTTTATGTAACCATACCCAAACGTGTACACCATGTTGGCTCAAAAATAGTTAACCGAAGTTAGCCATATGATTACTCTCATATCAACCTTATTCATCTTAACCATAACTAGTTCAATTGACTCAAATGAAACTAGTTAAATAGTCACTCAATTGCTATATTCTCATAGAAGTATACAAGAACACAATTGAAGCAAAATCGGTTTGATTCACTCGAATCAATACATGAACATTATAGCCACGGTTTGCAAAGATTGCATTCCTTATTTTATAAATGTTTAAGTTCATTTTTTTTTGGTAAGTCCAAATTTGTATTGATGAATAGCAAATATTTACAAAAGTTTACAAGAAAAGAGGTCAAAAGACCACAAAAACTTATAAACTATTTAAATCTAAAATAAGAGACATTTGGGTATTCTAAATTTCTTAGGAAATACGGTCTCTCATCATAATTCATCCCTTCACCATTCCTTAGGAGACAACCTCTTTTTGCCATGGAATCTGCTGAAAAATTTGCTTCACGATAAGTATGGACAAAACGAATCGAATCATAGCTGTCTTGAATCTTACTCCATCTTTACCTAGCAAACCAAGGTACATTAGAGTTCTTAAATGCCAAAATTGCACCAATAGAATCTGATCTCACCAAAACTTTACGGACTTCCCATTTCATTGCCCATTCTAAACCAACAATGACGCCATATAATTCGCTTAAAAAGTTATTTGTTGACCCCAAACCAATGCTCATGGCTCCAACAAAATTACAATCATGATCACGTACCACGACACCTGCACCAGCAACACATGGGTTCCCCTTGGCAGCTCCATCACAACACAAGAGAAGTTCATCCCTGTTTGGCGGCTCCCAAACACATTCAACAGGCTGCACCATTTTAACTTGTCTATGACGAACACGGAAACAATTCAAAATTTCTAAATCTGCTGTAGTATTGTGCATAAAACTCTTCAACCACTACGGCATAATCATGAATCAAATGAAACACCCGCTGTTTAAAAATCAATACTAACAAATTGCATTTTGAAAACATGCCATATTTCTTGTATTCCACAACTCCGAACGAATAACAAGGTTGGTTAGCACCATAAATCCTTAACAATTATACTCCTTCCTTTGGCGATTTATAAGAAGTAACCAAATCATAATGAGGCTGCAAATTGAACAAACACAGCACCACTGCCAAGATTGCTTTGCAAACGTACAGCTCCACAAAATATGTTCTAGTGATTCTTCCTCCAGCTTGCAAAGATAGCATATGTTGGCTATTTCGGCTTTGAATCTGGTTTTCAACTTGTCTTGAGTCGCACATGTTTAAGTTCATGTACACAACCGATTTTAGAAAGTAACCAACTCAAGTATGCAAATGGGTATTCATACTTAAGTATCCATACCGAGTTTGGTTACGCAAGTATGCATACGGGTGCGCATACCAATTTACATTCCAAACTCCAGCAGAAATTCACGGACGTGAGACTTCCGCTAGTATGCGAACTTGTACGCATACTTTCCCAAACATCCAACAACCGCCAGTACCCATACGTGTACGCATACTTCAGGTTCCCAGTTTTGGACTTATACACAAATGTGATAACACATTATGTTTATATCCAAACATGGTTACATGATTCTAAGCTCTTTATTTCAATCATTGAATCATTCTTAGAGGATGTCAATAGTCGTTTTCACACACTATTAGCATCAAAGCAATTTTCAAGATATTGAAATAATAATAACGAAACATTCCAAGACTACACCAAATGATTGTATCACACAAACCATGTAAGATGTTTACTCGACAATTTTTACATGATATAAGATGAACTAGGTCAAAGTGAAAGCTTTCCAATGAGATAAACTCAACTCGAAATCTCAAATGTGTATATAGAAAAGTATATCATAATACGACTTATGTCTCAATAGGAGATAGAGTAGAAATAGACTTTCCAAGTGATATATGAGTTTCAGTCTCCACAGACCTTTTGTCAATGAATTTCCACAAGCTCCCCTTAGTAGTTCTTTGTCTTCAAATGATGAACGTCGTGAAGTCTAAGCTCAACTACAAAATCTATGTCCTAGTCCGAGACATCTGTAAATAGTCTAGAAATCAAGACTTATAGTTTTGGTCACTAACATTGAAAAACATGCTTGAGATAGAAACGCATGCGAGTTCAACCGAGCAGTGCTCTAACAATCTCCCCCTTTGTCAATTTTAGTGACAAAACTATCAATACAAATGGATTACAAAATAAATAAAACTTTGTAGCTTCTTATCCAAATGCTTGATCTCCTTGGCATCTTCAACACGACTCGAAATCTTCGTCATTTCCAAGTACTCCATGATTCTAAACGTGTTCAACTCAGCATCATAGTTGTTGAAGATCCATAGCGATAACAATGAGAAAAGAAGTGCTCTCAGTCATTGTTATACAATGTTATAGTATTATTATACAGCATCAAAGTTCAATTGTATCACAACTTTGACAAAAATACTATGGTGATATGTATCATTCCCCCTTAGTCAATACTTCATCTCGACATGAAAACCACTCCCCCTTACATAATGATCCGTAAACCATATTATTTGTAGTATGAAACTACACATTAATTTTCCCCCTTTTTGTCAATATAAATTGGCAAAGGTACGAAAACTAGTGGGATCCTCATGAAATTTTCATAGAGATACTTCATGACCAAAAGAGAATAACATACCAACTTATTTAGATGCAATCATAAGGCCGAAGCTAAATGCATTCATCAAGGAGTTTATAAAGATACAAGATAACCCCTATAATATTCCACAACCGCACTCCCCACAAATATTTGGCAATTAAGCACAAGTTCAAAAAGAACTCTCCCCCATAAAATGTCATTCCCGAAAGAACAAAAAAGGCGACCTTGCTTTTACAAGAAAAGAAGGATTCCTTTGGATATAACCAAATCACATGAAAACATGGATTTGAATCCAAATATCTCAATTGAATTAACCATAAAAATGATCAATTCAATTGGCCATGCTCGACATAAGAGAACTTACGGAGCAACAAAGTATATGCACAAAATGTGGATCGGAGATCGACCAATACTGCGGAATAAACAAGGATTCATTCTATTTTTCATCACTATTTGCACAATTACATATAATAGACTTAATCCTTGTGAACAAAAGTTTTATCCTTTCTTCCATCAAAATTTGCATAATGACATAAAAGGCTTTAACTTTTGTTTGTCAAAGTTCATTCTATCTTTTATCAATACTTTCATACCGACATAATAGAGATAACTTTTGAACAAGTATGGGACAGTCACAGGTTCACAGATGTAAACAACATATCCCATAACAATTTGCAATATATAAAATCATAAAGATTAAAATTGCAAAAATCATCTTCCAAATAACTTAGAATTTAAATAAATAAATCTAAAAACATTGAAGATGAAAACGTTGGAAATAGCTATGTGTACTCACAATAATGGCTATTCCAAACCCTAGTAATCCTTCTAAAAACACAAGAAATAAATTCTCATAAGAAGTTTCCTAGTCATAACAAATCAAAAACAACTCTAAAACTAAATAGCAATCACAAGCGATAGTCAGAGTTATGGTATGGGAGCTTCACTAGTTCCAAGACCTTCAAGCTTGTGATAGACAGAATTGACAGCATCTTCAGACACTGTATTGAGACGAACCTTAAGTCATGTATTCATTAGAGCAAGTTCGGTGTTGACCTTTATAAATTCAGTTCTTAACCCATCTAGCTCATTTAGAGTGTTAACAAGCAACAGTTTTGCATTGTTAAACTTATCGATAAAGTTTTGAACAACTTCATTAGAAATCTCTTCATCATCCTCAATATCTGACAAGTTATTGGGAGATTGAGAAGACATGTAAGCAACTTCCATGAGAGTCCCTTTTTCCTTCTCCTCGAGTGTGAGACCAAAACCCTTATCAAGAAAACCTCTTGGAAAATAAAAAGTTCCCGAAGGTGATGTCATTCTTGACAAACAAGTAGCCTAGAGTATGCGTACTTTTCAACAGGTGGCTTTGGTATTAAAATGGTTTCACAGAAACCCTGAGGTTAGGGTTTCCAAAGTCGGTTCGTGACATGTAACAAGGATACCCGTACGAACACGAGCTTCGCCCATTATTCATAAACAACTCAAAAGGAGAAGTATTCAATCAATACGACTATACAACGATAATGTCTGCCTATATGAGAAAACTCAATAACTTAGCTCAATAAAAATTGTATTCATACAGGAGAACAAATTTTAGAGTAAGAGTAGCAATTTTGACACAACAAAAAGATTTAAGGTTAAGAAAACACGATTTGTCAAAAATCAAGTACAAATACTTAAGCAAAAATGTTTGTGAATGATCATCCAGCTAAGACGATAAGAGGATAGCATAGAAAATCAGAAAACCATTTTGCCATCAAGTATATCTGAAAAAAAATCTCACTATGTCAGGATTTTTATTGAGAGTGAGGTTTCAACCTTGTGATTAATTAGCACAAGTATGAGCCTTGAGCTCATTAAATGAACGTTGTTTTCGGTTAAACCTCTTTTTCCTGATTTTTAGAGGAAAACCATTATGATGTGAAAAGTTATCATAAAATTTACTATCATCAAAATATGACGCATAGTGTTGATTCTTACCTGAAGAATTTTGCCCAGAGAGAATTGACAACCTGTTGATAATTTCTTTATATCCTTCAATTATCCTTTTTAGGTTGATTTCCATCTATTCATTGCATCCTTCTTCTGGTACTTTTTCAACATCATCAACAACATAATCTCCCTTCTTGATTGAAGAATATCCATGAGATTTTCTTCGACGAAATGGTTTAGGAAGACTGTTACGCATTTGAACATTTGAGGAACACATTGAACTGACTTTTCTGGTGGAGTACACAGGGTGAGTACTAAAAACAATTGGTTTAGACATACGAATGTCAGTTACGCCTTTGAGGATTAAATATAAGATGTGTTGAAGACGAATAATAGAACTGTCATTCAACCTAGGATTCCTATTTTGTTCACCAGGCCCTTTTGAATCACAAAAGAGACACACTTGTTGATCACCTGAGTGATTAGACAGAATAGTCTTAATATCATTGTTGGGAGAATTCTTCCTTCCATGTGATGTGGACATTCCTTGATTAGAGGAAGACACAGGCACAACTTTTCAATAGGAAGGGATTTCGATTTTGCTTCTGAATCAGAAATTTTTCCAGTTAAAACAGAAGCAGTTGGTAAAGTGGACTCTTTGGAACATTCTTGAATAGAGAGTTTACTCAAAAGAAGTTCACTTTCCAAAGTATCCTCTTTGAGTTTCCCCTCATGCAAGGTCTGTGAAGGACTGACAGAGGCGTTTTCCTCGCGAAGGACTTTTAGAAGAGAGTCACGTTCATTTACCATACAAGATCACCGAATTTGTGCTTCAACCGATTGACACTATCGGCTGGATTCTAACAGGTTTTAGAATCACTGCACTCTCCTTGGATGCATTCCTTTCAACTTCAGAGTCTGACTCCTCAGTAAGGTAGTCAGGAGAACATTTTTCAATGTACGTATGTATCCTTGGAACGCAAGGTTCTTCTATATTCGAGATTGACAAATTCTTCTCTTTAATAGACTTCAAAGAAACAAAACTTTTATTTCTGGCGATGTGTTTATCAGAGACAATATCGTCCATCCTCAGATCGCTACAAACACAGACTTATGAGGTCTTTAATGTGTTTGCCTGCTCTGATACCAATTGAAAATGCGGGCGTCTAACAACCACACCAAACAATTCGTTTGGCAATCTGAGAGGACTTACTCCAATATAATTTCTAGAGAATCAACTAGACAGTCAGACTCAATCTAGAGAAAAGTATATCAAAGAGTTTAATATCTCCAACTCTTTATTCAATCTGCAATCAGCAAATAGAAATCTGCGAGCCTGATTAAATATAAGAGGAGTAACTTGAACGGTACCAAAGACCAATGTTCAAGTTTCAATCAATTTAAATCAACAACCAAAGGTTGGATATTCTAATTGATTGATCTTAATGCACAACCTGTGATATTTCAATTATATAAAAAAATATAATGCGGAAAAGAAATAACATAGACACCAGAATTTTGTTAACGAGGAAAACCGCAATTGTAGAAAAACCCCGGGACCTAGTCTAGTTTGAACACCACACTGTATTAAGCCGCTACAGACTCTAGCCTACTACCAATGAACTTCGGACTAGACGTAGTTGAACCTAATCAATCTCACACCGATTCAAGGTACGATTGCGTTCCTTACGTCTCTCCGATCCCAAAGCAGATACTACACACTTGATTCCCTTAGTGATCTCACCCACAACTAAGAGTTGCTACGACCCAAAGTCGAAGACTTGATAACCAAATCATCTCACACGAGAAAAGTCTATAGATTGAATAAATCTGTATCCCACAGAAATACCCAAGAGTTTTTGCTTCGTCTTTTGATAAATCAAGGTGAACAGGAACCAATTGATAACCCGGACTTATATTCCCGAAGAACAACCTAGTATTATCAATCACCTCACAATAATCTTAATCGACGCGGCGAAAGAAGATATTGTGGAATCACAAACGATGAGACGAAGATGTTTGTGATTACTTTTATCTTGCCTATTGGAGAAATTAATCTCGAGTCAATTATTTCAATTGTACTCAATACGATATAATCGGGCAAGATCGGAACACGCAACTACAAAGAAAATATTTGGATCCGGCTTCACAATCCCAATGAAGTCGTTACCTACGGGTCTCGAAGAAACCTAAGGTTAAAGGAGAATCGACTCTATTTGATGCAACTAGTAACACACAGGAGGTGTGGGGATTAGGTTTCCTAGTTGATAGAGTTCTCCTTTATATAGTTTTCAAATCAGGGTTTGCAATCCAAGTTACCTTGGTAACAAAGCATTCAATATTCACCGTTAGATGAAAAACCTGATTCAACCAAACTAATATCTTTCAACCGTTAGATAGAACTTAGCTTGTTACACACAAATGAAATGTACCCTCATTTAGGTTTATGTAACCATACCCAAACGTGTACACCATGTTGGCTCAACAATAGTTAACCGAAGTTAGCCATATGATTACTCTCGTATCAACCTTATTCATCTTAACCATAACTAGTTCAAATGACTCAAATGAAACTAGTTAAAGAGCCATTCAATTGCTATATTCTCAATGAAGTATACAAGAACACAATTGAAGCAAAATCGGTTTGATTCACTCGAATCAATACATGAACATTATAGCCACGGTTTGCAAAGATTGCATTCCTTATTTTATAAATGTTTAAGTTCATGTACACAACCGATTTTAGAAAGTAACCAACTCAAGTATGCAAATGGGTATTCATACTTAAGTATCCATACCGAGTTTGGTTACGCAAGTACGCATACGGGTGCGCATACCAATTTACATTCCAAACTCCAGCAGAAATTCACGGACGTGAGACTTCCGCCAGTATGCGTACTTATACGCATACTTTCCCAAACATCCAACAACCGCCAATACGCATACGGGTACGCATACTTCAGGTTCCCAGTTTTGGACTTATACACAAATGTGATAACACATTATGTTTATATCCAAACATGGTTACATGATTCAAAGCTCTTTATTTCAATCATAGAAACTTTCTTAGAGGATGTCAATAGTCGTTTTCACACACTATTAGCATCAAAGAAATTTTCAAGATATTGAAATAATAATAACGAAACATTCCAAGACTACACCAAATGATTGTATCACACAAACCATGTAAGATGTTTACTCGACAATTTTCACATGATATAAGATGAACTAGGTCGAAGGGAAAGCTTGCTAACACATATTTCGAGAAATATGTAAGCGAGATAAACTCAGCTCGAAATCTCAAATGTGTATATAGAAAACTATATCGTAATATGACTTATGTCTCAATATAGGATATATAGTAGAAATAGACTTTCCAAGTGATAGATGAGTTTCAGTCTCCACATACCTTTCGTCGATGAAGTTCCACAAGCTCCCCTTAGTAGTTCTTCGTCTTCAAATGATGAACGCCGTGAAGTCTAATCTCAACTACACAATCTATGTCCTAGTCCGAGACATCTATAAATAGGCTAGAAATCAAGACTTATAGTTTTGATCACTAACATTGACAAATATGCTTGAGATAGAAACACATGAGAGTTCGACCGAGCAATGCTCTAACACTCTGATTAGATGGGAGCACGAGTAGCTTCTTGTCGAGTAATGCCTGCGGCTCCGAGGGTTTTCTGTGGAATGATGTTGATGGCTGTGTCAATATCAATCAACATTCTTCCGAATTCATTTCCTCTGGGATGGACTGTGGTAAGCAGTCCCCAGTCGTGCATCTTCTTGTCTCTGGATGAAGGTTCAAGGAGTATTTGCGGGATGGACAGACGTTTGACACAATGTAATTTGGTGCTGGGAACATGTCTTTCCTTTGTGCCTTAAACAGATAGAGCAATTTCATATGCTTGATCAACGATTGAACTGCTTCTTTGACTGGATGTTCAGAGTGTGTAAAGGTTTTAATTGGGAGAGGATTCTTATGTACTCCTTCAGTCCCCAACTCTCCTGAATCGGCTTTTTCCTTGAATATGCGTTTCAAAGTTCTGCAATCACTTTTTGGATGACCGACATACCTATGAAAGCGGCAGATGGCGTGGATTCTCAATTTCCTCCTCTGTTGGTCCTCTCATATCGGGAGGTAGTTTGATCGCACCGTCTTGAATACATACTTCCAATAACTCGATCACCTCTTCAATGGGAAAATGAAAGTCTGGTTCTTCCTGGTCATTATGCTGACGCTGGTCCTGTTTGTGCATTTCTAGCCGGTTGTCATTCTTTGGTGCTTTTGTGGGATGGGACGTTGGAGGAGCATTCTTATGCTGCTGTTCTTCGGCTTTCCTCTTGCTTCCTTCAGCAACATTCATGGAAGGTTGGAGATTGTACTACTTAGTTGATCAGGCGCCTGCCACTGCCTCGAGTTTCTCGTGGTTCCTCGACTTTTGCAGTTCTTGTTCTTACCAGTAAAGCTGGAGCAGTATTTAATGATCGCTTGGCTGCTTCATGAAGCTATGAAAAGGTCTGGAACCGGAGATTTTCCAGCAAGGCTCTGTAGACCGGGATCATTCCGTTGATGCACAAGTCCACCAGTTGTTGTTCAGTGACATTCGGGCCATGAGAATCCAAAGCTTGGATTCTGAACCTCTTCACATAATCATTCGGATGTTCATTGCTCCTCTGAGACATTCTTCCTAAGTCAGAGAGAGTAATCTGCTCTGAGACGAAGAAGTATTTTCTGTAGAAAGCATTAACCATTTCTCCCAAGCTAGTAATGCTCCCTGGTGCAATGTTGTTGTACCATGTGTATGCTCGGCTTTGTCGGGGATTTCGAGAATTCCTTCAGAAGGATGACATGGTTTTGCTCATGTTCGTATAGTGCTTCCAGGAATCGAGAGACATTTTCTCGAGCATTCCTCGTTTCGTTGTATAGTGAACGTTGGAGAGGTATAGTCCTTCGGGAGAGGAATTATTTGCGTAACAGCGGGATATGGAGGTTGATGATGGTGAACAGATGGTGTTTTATCTTTCCTCGATCCTCCATGAAGCGTTCCTGGTCTTCACGGGTGATGAAGTCTGCAGGTTCCTTCGTTGGTGGATTATCTGCAGCCTTTTGGACTTCATCATCGTTTACTACATGGATTGGAGTGACTTCAAGATTAGCAGTCGAAGATGTTTCTTTGGCTTTTCCCTTCTCCCGAGTTTTCTCTGACATCTTGTCAGTGAGAGTTTTGAGATAATTATACAACTCATTCTGTGTTGCAGCCATGTCAATCTGGTTTTTGGCGAGAGTCTATTGCACCTTCATGAGATCACCTATGGTAGGTGGATTTTCTCTGATTTCTTCGGGAGAGCGGCCGAACAAGGGATGGTCTCCAATGTTGGTTCGAGGAGGAGTGGTATCACCAGCACCGATGTTGGAAGCAGGAGTAGTTTCTGGAGTACCACCATTTTTGTTAGTGCTAGCGTTGTTTGTGTTAGGATTTTTAACTGAGCCGACCTAAGATGAACCATTTTGTAAAAGTTTGAGATTGCAATCGAGAGATTAATCTCCCACTTGTGGTCGCCAATCAGATGGGAAAAAACTATTCACTTGGTTTTTCGGGGAATGGAGAGACGCCGTGTGACGGAGGCTCCTTCAACCAAGCGAACCGCCTAATCACAAAACGGATGCCTTTGCATGGGAGTGCTTTGAGTTCTGTAGGACTCTGGCCTAAACCAAGACAATGGTCGTTCTTGAGTCAATTCGGTCACAAAGAGGGAAGAGGGTTGATCTGTAGGAGGGAAGATGAGAAGTGTGTGAGATCAATGATGATCAAGGATTGTGAATGTGTTTAAGGTTTCTGCAAGTTTTCTGTGAACTGTTGAGTTCGAATAAGTTCTGGTTGATTGATGGAATTTTTGAGAGTGATTACTCGAAAAATTGTCTTGTTCAATCGTGGATTCAAATACTTATTTATATTGCTAGAATAGTAGACACATTGATCTCCGGTAAGTGTGTGATTTGCTCGAGTGAAAGAGTGGGAAAGTGGGAAATCATGGTTTAACCAGTTCCAGGTCGTGCGGAGACTTGGTTTATTGTCCACCCACTACTTTGCTAACTCCCTCAACTGCTCGCACAACTTACTCACATTTCTCATCATGGATGAACACACGTATTGTAGGTCGCCAGACCAAAACCCTAATTGATATCCCTCATGTGACGTTATTGATGTCTCACGAACGTGGAGTCTGCAAAGCAGACATGTATGTGATTAGTCATTAGTTGACTTGATTAGACGATGGGTCTAGGTATTGTTCAGTCGAGCATGATTGCTGAATTCTCTTGATTCATGAATTGAACATGGGACGTATAGTTCTCGAATGAATGAATGATGTCGATATTGCTCGTCTGAGCATATATTGTCCGATGAATTGTTGAATGTTGATAGTTGAATGAGCATCGGTAAATTACTGATTATTGATAGTTGGATCAATATTCGAGCAACTGAGCAAGTATTGCTCATTCGAAAAAAATACTGAATATTGATAGTTGAATTAACATTCGAGCAATTGAGCAAGTATTGCTCCCTTGATAAATTATTGGTGGTCATGGGACTAGCTGACGGTCGTTCGAGCGAGCCCAAGTTGGTTGGAAAGAGTTTGGACCCCATATGAGCAATTGATAGAAAATTAGGTCAAAATTATGAAGATGTGTGGGACCGGCTCATTATAAGCCTTAGGGCCGGCCTTGGTCGGTCAAGGCAGCATGCTTGCGTCATCGTATTGTCTGTGTCTCAATCGTGAGAGTTTTGGTATTTTCTGGTGAGCGTTTGAGCAAAATTTTGGATTTTCAGAAGAGTTTGATCTTGACTGAAACTCTCAATTTTGCTTGAATGAGCGAGCAGAACTTCGCTTGTGCAACCGATATTTTGAGAATACTAAAATAATAATGTTTTAATATTTCACGTGAGTAGCCTAGTCGGTCAAGTAACCATTTGACTTTTTGGCTTTTCCATGGTTTGAGCAATATTTGAGAAAATATTGAAAAACTAGGGTTTTTCGCTCAAACGATGGAGTTCCATGAGATGATGGAAAAATAATATGAGAAAATAAGGGATTGTAAGGTATGGGACCGGCCACGGCTAGGGCATGGCCAGGCGGCCAGGCTTTGGTGGCCCGGTCCCGTGACACCTTTCCTATTTTGTTCGATGAAAGTTTGGAATAATAAGAGTTTCGCACAAACGAGGGAGTTTCGATCAAATGAGGGAGTTTGCTCAAATTAAGGAGTCTCTGTGAGATGAGGGAAATAAATTAAAATTAAAATAAAATAATGGAGAGGGGGACCGGCCACGGCGGCATGGCGAGGGAAATAAATTAAAATTAAAATAAAATATGGGAACATTTTCCTCCATAAGTTGATCATTTGTCCATATTTTCGAATGCTCGTTCGTGCGTTCAGGTGCTCGTTCGTGCATTATTGTCAAGTACACTTGTACCATTTTCTCGGGACTTACTCGACGGTGGCTCAAACGCCCGGACAGTGGATATTTATTACTAATTCACGGAATTCAGTCGGGAGGAATCCATGAGACGGAGTAATAAAATGGATTAATAATCTATTACTAATTCATGGAATTCAGTAGGGAATAAACCATGAAACGGGGTAATGAGATAACAATGGTTATCTATTATTAATTCATGGGATCAGTCGGGGATAGCCATGGAACGAAGTAATGAGATAAAATAGATTATTTTCTAGGAATTCGGTTGGCGAATGACACTAGAATTAATCTATTGCAGAATCGAGATATGAGACAATTAAAGCATCATACTCGTTACGAAGGGTGCGTATAGTCGAGGGAACAACGAGCGCGTGACGTCTGAAGGCGTTAAGCTGTCTAACAAACAATTATGTCTAAAGAACCGCCTTTGATTCTATACACGGTCTCTCTACATAGTCAGGGAACAACGAGCGCGTGACGTCCGGGAGGCGTTAAGCCCTCTAACAAATAATTATGTCTAGAGAACCACTCAATCATTATTCTATGTAGAGGTGGATCTCTCTATGTAGTCGGGGAATAACGAGTAACATGACGTCCCGAAGGCGTTAAGCTTTCTAACAAACAATTATGTCTAGAAAACCGCCCAATCATTTGATTCTACTATCATGTAGAGGTGTCAAACAGTAGGCACAGCCTTGGCCCACTTTTGGTAGGCCTAGCTGGACTACGGCTTTGCTGGGTGCTTGTTAATTAAACGGCCTGGTGGCCTGGCCTGAGAAGCATATGAGTCATCCTGGCACAGGCCTGAGCCGGGCACTGCCTTAAGCTGGGCCGGTCCGGTCGGGCCAGCCAACTGTTTTGTTCGGAGGGTTTAAATCTTAAAAGGTTTGTTAGTGGGAAACTCGAACACGAGACATTAACTAGCGTAAGCTGGTGCAACCATTTGTACACCAATGCCTTTGTGTTCAAACGTCAATGTATATTACATTATCTAATACAAAAAGATAACCATTAGTGAGTGAAGTTAATACAAAATTATTCCAATCTTATCTAATAAAAATTTCTATTTTAGGTAATGAGCTAAAAATCCAACACATAGTTAACGTCTAACAATAAAAATTAGGTAACTTATAATTAGCTATAATTAAAAATAATAAATCAACAATGCATGTTTACTATAAATAAGTTTTTTTTTGTTGCTTACTTTAAATAAAATAGCGGAAATGCTATTCCCCACTAATTACAGCTCTACTCACGGCTCAAGTGATGTGGGACTAAACGGTAGAAACGTGGAAGAGAGAAAATGCGCCTGTATGACGCGTTGAGGTGTGTTGCACACCACGATAATTTTGCTCTCATGACTTTTCTCTTTCTAACTTTTCCTTCTCTTTGTGAAAAACACTTTCTCTTTAAATGCAGTAATGATGAGTGCCAAATATTGCATATTTCTACACCTTTTTATTGGCATTTAACTCATCTTTTGTGCTCGAGAAATCGAGATATTATCCCAAATTACGTATTTTCCTGTTTTTAAAGAATAAATATTTGTACTAATTAATTTTGTGTTTTTAGGTAGTAAATAAAGCTCGGAGAAATTGAGGAGCCAAAAGAGCGAAAAATTGGAGACGAGCGTCTATGGAGCGAGAAAGCCAAAGCCGCGCGCATCGGTTCAACTCGACAAGTAGCAACCCATTTACAAGACATGGGCTTGAGCTAGCCAAGACCGGCCCATAACCGGATCAGAGTCCGTTCTTTCTGGCCGTGCGATCTCGCCCAGCTGCATCCAACGCTCGTGCATCCCTCCCATCAAATCTCGCTACACACTTCACACCGCATGACCACCTATATCTTCCTCCATCGACCCATCTTCTCTTTCTCTTTCTTTTCTCTTCTCCCCAGAAACGTTTCGGAAAAACCCATTTCTCTTCTTCCCTTCTTCCCCGACCATGGCGAGCCCGATTCTGGCGCCACCTTCTTCTCTCCAGACAACGGCACCCGCCACCCAGCCCTTCACCTTCTCTAGCTCCGGTATCTCCACCCACGACTTCTCCCAACCCTAGAAGCCGAGCTCGAGATAAATGGAATTAGGGTTTGTACAACATCATTAATGGAGTTGCGGAGCCGAATTTACTGAGAGGGAACAACAAATTCGGAGGTCTTGGGTGAGTGGGTTTGCTTTTATTTTCAATTTGAGTGATTAGAAGAAGGGCGGGGATTTGCATGTATAAATAGGGTTGGCTTTATGTGTGTAAAATCTCATGCACAGGATTAGCCGAGCACCAACTTTAGTTTAATTTGTGTTTTAAGTGTTTTAATTATGTTCTAAATTAAATTGCTAGGGTGTTGATGAAACCCCTAATTTTCATGTCAAGCATGTTTATCTTTTGTCTTATTCTTGTTGTGTTATAATGTGTTAGGAGTAGTAGTTAATTGATGAGCTTATGAGCCTGTGATGAGTTGTAGTGTAGAAGACAACTCATACTAGGGAATGAGTTAGTAAAATTAGTTAATGAACATCTAATTTAGACCTTCAAGGGAAGGCACAAGAACATAGCTTAAGTTACATTGCACGAGCATGAGATTAGAAGGTGAATTCACTACCCTAGTGTTCCCCATTCTGTTCACAATCTCATTTGTTGCCTTAGTTTGCAGTCACAACAGCTTCTTGTCATATCGACACCAAAACCAACTCTTGTGTGTTACATTTCTGTTAGAAATCAGTTTAGTGAGCCTTGAAATCAACCTTACACACTCCATTTCCCTGTGGATCGACCTGTACTTGCCCTGTGTTGCTAGTGGACACTGTGCACTTGCAGTATAACCCGTAGGCAAACCACTTTTACCAGCCTACCAAGTTTTTAGCGCGCCCATTCTTGGGGTTTGGTAGTGTTCTTTGTGTTGCTCATTAGTGCTTACTGCATTGTTTTCATTCTAGTCTTGTATATATGTGTTAGAATTTCCCTTGTTTACTCTCTGTTGTTAGTATAACTTAGCTATAATCTTTTGTTTTACATTTCTACATATTGCCATCATTATCATCATCTGTAGCTAATTGCTTTTTGAGTTTGATTCTCTTTTGTTTCTTTCTCACCTCATTGGTCTGCACCTGCTGTAGTTTTTATTTCAGTCATCATAACCCTATAAAGCTTCATTGTACATCTGTTAATTTTCTTTTGTTCTTGTTTAGCTCATTATCTCTTATCATCTATAGCTTACATTCACAAGCCACATCTCGTAACTTAGCCGCAATTTCAATATTTCAGTTTCATCACATAGCTGCATCTTGTTTCTATTAAGTTACCTGCATCATTGTCTTATAATTTGGTTGTTGTATTTGGGTTAGCCTAGTTGTTCAACCATCTTTGCATCATCTTGATAGTTAGTTTGCATCTCATGTTGTAGTTCATTCATTTTCTATAATTTTGTAGCATCAGCTGTAGCTTTTTGTCATCTGTGAACAACCATTGAAGGTAAAAGAAGCTGTAAGATCATAGTGCATTGCATCTGCTATCTCAGTCAGCATCCGGCCTGGGCGAGCTCAAGCTTGCCTCTGGCGTAGTTTGTCACATTTGTTTCATTTCAGCTGCATTGTGACCTCCATGTACTAATTGCTAAACCCTCATCTATGCTAGCTGAAATTTGTTAGGAGCATATCTCAGTCACTAAGAATCATTGCATCTGTGCGTATAAGTCACCACTCCCATAAGCATTGCCTCCCTGATTGCATATTGTTGCTTGCACGATTCGGCACTTCGTGTTTTAATTCCAATCTTCATCTTCAGAATCCTTGTTTTGAAATTTCAGCATTAGTGCTCTCTTGCTTGAAACTCCTTGTTTTCTCTCTGTGCACTCCGAAAAACTGAAACTTGTTTGTTAAGTTACAATTACTGTCTTTGCAAAAGGCTGGAGCATAAGCTCAAGGAGGAGAAAGAAGGAGCAGCGGAACACCATCTCGTGGAGTGCCTAAACCCAGGTTTTATCTTTGGCGGTATTGTACTCTCAACCTCAATTTCGGTGAATGTGGAATGAGTCTCACTGATGTTGGTTCACCCTGATGTTGAGCTACTTTTATTGCATGAGTTTGCTTTGAGCTCTGCCTTTGTCACCTTTGTGCATGCTCCAACTTTTGTTGTGCAAACTCGTTGACAGGACACTGTGTCAACCGAGCTTTTGAGCTATCGCCCTACACCTTTATGCATGCTCGGGCGAGGGTAGCCAAATCTGTGTGTTAACTTGTCTTGTCTTTGAATCTTTGGCTTTGTCACATGCCAATCTCTAGTCTGTGCATATAACTCTCGGCTCTTAAATGTGTCTTGTAACCCTAGGCTTCAACAAAACCTTGCTTAGCTCCGGCCCACAGGTTGAGTTTGAGCTGCAACTTGTTGTTAGCCAAGTTTGCTACAAGCCATAGTTGATATCAAGCCCACCTAGTTGACACCATCGGCCTTGTACTTTGCATGCTCTACTCGGTCAACCAAACTGTTGACATACATGATAAACTTGAGCTTTGCAAAAACTACGATCAGCCCACTACAATTCATAGACGTCATTTGAGTGCTTCCTTGATAGTTGTTCACTTGCCACACTAATAACTCAGCATAGTGCACCTTGAATGTATGCATAACATGTTATTGGGCTAACTTTTGTGTTGAATGCTAGACCTTATTCACTGTTGAATTAGCTACCACCTTAAAGCATTACCTTGAATGCATGATAAATCCAGTTTGCCTTGCCCGGGCAATGCTCAACATTTGAAATTGTCACTTGCCTTTGTGTAATCGTACTTGAGATTGATTACGTGTGCATTCTCCACCAATAGTAGCTGTTGAATCAATTGCAACTTGGATAGCCAAGTTCTTTGCTAGCCCAGTTGACATCAAGCGAACCGGTTGACTTAGCCGCCCTTTCACCTTTGTGCATGATACACCATCTTTGCATGATAAATTAGCTACCCTGTCAATCACCCTATTTGCCACTTTCCCTCACAACAAGTGCCATGTGGTAGTCTTTTGAATTCAAACCACTGCAACTCGAGCATGTTGTAAAGTCTTTGGCATTGTTCATTTGTTGTTCATTTGCTACATCGTGGAGTTTATATCTACATTGTCTTTGAAATGATGAATGTATGATCTTGTGAATGATATCCCCGCCGATATCTACACACCCGTGCACGACACGAAAATTGAGGTCACCTGAACCGATTGACACTCTGTGGCATGCTTAATGTTTTGTAAAGTGTTGAACCAATTGTGCATTTGCATCTCATTGCATCATTGAAGCATAGTCACTTGAAAAATTGTGTTGCATTTGTGGCATCTGTGCATATTACATTTGTAGCATCTGTGCATCTATGAACCAATACCTGTAATCTGTGTGTGAGCCTTTGGTTCTTGAATGAATGTTAAGTAGCAGGAATTGTGTTAGCAGTTGCTAGTGGTATTTCACACACAAACCAGCACATGCTTCACCTTGAGTGAGCATAACCCATCCGCCACCCAAGTGTGCACCTCGCACAATTTTGCTTTTCTTGTGCACCTGAGAAGCAGTGCTGTGCACTCTCTGACAGCAACAAAAAGCACTCCTGTGTGCTTGAACTGGTGTGTCACTTGTGTGATTTTTGATCATCTGTGTTGAAATTGATTGGTTGTATGCATGTTAACATGCTTGATGTGTGCTAGATTATGGATGTTTCTTTTTGAGTTCAAATTGAGTTGCTAGACCATGTCAGGATTTTGGTTTGCAACTGGGGATGAAAACAAATCCATCAGAGAACATGCTTATGGGCATGCTTCACAATATGAACCACCCACAGACCATGAGGTCACTAGTTTTAGGGATTATTATGAACCTTTTATAGGTCATGAGCCTCATTATGCAAACCCTAATAATTATTCACACATGTGTCATCAACCGCCATGGGAGGTTGAACTATGATATCCTCCAATGAACCCTTGTATGCGATCGATAATGAAGAGGATATCAAACTCATAGGAGCAAAACAACGCTATACTTGAATGGAAAGCATTGCATGATCATCCATATAGCAACATGTCTGAATTTCCCTTCTCTAGTGAACCTTGTGCACAACCATGTTATGACTACCACCGAAACAAGGATACCCACTATTGAAGACTCCCCTTCAATTGAACAACTTAACATGTTCTTAAGGATGAATCTCGATCATTTACAAAATGTAGAAAGGGAGTATGCCCATAGTCAACCCACTAATGTTGAATATGAACATCACCTAGAGAAAAATGAGTTATTTGAAAACACCAATGTTGTTAATAGGGATGAGTATGCATATTACTCGGATGATGAATATGATGTGTTAGAAGAGCATGTGTATGCTTTGAAAATATGGTGGAACCTTTGGGTTCGGAGACGTTAAGCGTCTCTACTTTGTGAACCTTATAAATGATGTTTCTTCTAATATTCAATCCATACATACATGTGATCTTTGAATTGGGGTTTGAACAATTGTTCGCTGAAAATGAGCATGCTACACAACTTGTTTGTTACTTAAGAAAGGATTAATCTTCTGTTGACACTAATATTCTTATGGATCATGATATTATTTTTGTGTCTGATTCCCTGCCCATGTCACAATATGTTGCCTCCTCTGATTTGCCTATGCATGACACAAAGCTTTTGGATAATGATGATTATGACATGGAGATTGATGAATTGTTCTATGCAAGTGAGCATGATTTACCTTTGTCTGACTTTAGGAAAGTGTGTAATGGTGCAAATGACCTTATACACAAAAACAACTTAGATGTACCTACTTTCTTTCCTAAGTCACAGATTGAAACTCCTCCACCAAACCCGGATGTGGTTTGTCACAAAATATCTAAACCAACTATTCTGAGAGTTCCTAATATAGGCCTAGAGCTTTGTGCTTCCCAAGTCCTCTTGGACTATTTTGCATCAAAGTATAACACCTTTAGGGAATCACGATTGGAATGTGTATGTCTCGCTGTTCTTAGCAAAACTCATTTTGAACTAGACCTAGTGCATGATCTACCCTTTAAAATTGCAAGATTTTGTGTTCAAAAACACACTGTTAACAAGTTTAGGTTTGGGGAAAATCATTCACTTATACAATCTTACTTACGCTCTCATGTTATATTTGTGTAAGGCTGTTGATGTCTCTGCATATCTTCTTTTGGGTTGATCCTCAACTCTTTAGATTGTTGGTATATGGTGAATTTTCCTTGTATATAATCCAGTAGGGCTTGTTAAATGTTCTATCTTGAATCGGTTGAGTCTTCTTTTTATTGTGCTAATCCAATAAGATCTCAGCTGAGAATGTTGGATTCTAGCCTTGGCTAATGAAGCTCTAACCTTGCTTTCTTGACATCCGATAATCTCTTCCTTTTCTCTACTCAACATAGTTCTCTTGGTATGTGACTTTTTGACTTTTTGAATTCTTATCATCTGTTGACACATTGAGGATAATGTTTGATTTAGGTTTGGGGGTGTGTAATTGCATATAGAGTTTTTAGTCTTTTATTAAAAAAAAAAAAAAAATCAAAAAAATTCAAAACTCTTTGTAAATACTTGCATAAAAACCTCCAACTTTTAGAGATCTTAGAGTCACTAGCATGCTTCAAGCTATGTTCACATAGAGAGTCGGCAGAAATAACAAATTTGGAAATCTTGGAGAACACAATCGGGTTTCTTAGTTGATTAGAGCGTTAAAGTTGGATTTAACCATCCGGAGGGCGAATTAGGTGTTGTATAGATATTCGGTAGTAGAATTGTGATCACCCATAGTGGAGACTACCCATTTTTACATCAAGCGAGGCACCGACCTTCATTTTTGTGACTTTCTAAAAAATCTGTTAGAGTGTGTGTCACTTTGTACGTCAATTCCCGGGTAGGAATGGTGAGCTACCCAACTTCACCACTTTCAGCACTATTTTTGATCTCTTGAGTGCTAATTTCGTCAATCATGAGGGTGACGTTTAAAGATGAAAACTCCTTCTTGTAGTTCGATTTGCGAGTTAGCATCACTCTCTCCCTCTCAACAACATCAAACAAATTCATAGAAACACATCGTCGTCGGCAAGCGGAGTATCATCGAATATTTGAAAAAAAGTTGAAATAGTCCAAGGTTTACATGCAACAATTCAAGGAAAAGAAGATAAGATGAGAATTAATGAAGTTCATGAAATCAAGACAACACAAGTGTGAAAAATTGAGTTTTATTGTTATTTTCATTTCATATTGTAATTTTGTTGAAAAAAAAAAAAAATTGTCAAGTTTTTGTGAAGTTCAGAAGTTCGTCATCAACAATTGAAGACCGAAGACCGAAGATTGAAGACGTTTCTATGAATGCTAAGAGAGTGATATTAATTGCCGATCGGGTGAGAAGGTAAGTGAGTACTCCCATCCTTGCTAATGGTTGATTTCCTTTCTTAGAGATCATCAGAAAAAGATTCTTTTGTCCACAACTCACGTGGAGTCTCCGAGAATTATTTCGGAAGGTTATCCTTCTCACCTTCAACGTGTGCAGGATTTCTCTCTTTACTCCTGCCTGCACACATGAGAGACTAAAAAAGCGGTCTTTTTGAGTGCAATTATCATAAAACCTTATTGGTGAGGCAGAAGTCGAGGCTTGTTATCACTATCGAATCCGAATTCTTTCATATGGTATGGTTACTTCTCGCTCAACTCTTAAGGATGAGAATGCGTTCTTTGATAGTTCTAACTTCGTGTTACTAGCATGCGAAACTCTATGTCCTCATAGCTCCTTGGATGCTTGAGACTCTTTTACACTACGAAGTTGGAGAGGTTTTGTGGGTACACCTCAGGTAAACCCTCACGAGACTACAACTCGTCCACTAAGGACACCTAGGGGTTTAAAGGCTTAGTGCATACGCTAAATATATTCGAGAGACCAGCGACAGTGGTATAGTTAGGATTTCCTAATTTCTGTTTCACTTGAGGACAAGTAAAATTCAGGTTTGGGGGTATTTGATGAGTGCCAAATATTGCATATTTCTACACCTTTTTATTGGCATTTAACTCATCTTTTGTGCTCGAAATCGGATATTATCCCAAATTACGTATTTTCCTGTTTTCAAGAATAAATATTTGTACTAATTAATTTTGTGTTTTTAGGTAGTAAATAAAGCTCGGAGAAATTGAGGAGCCAAAAGAAGAGAAAAATTAGAGACGAGCGTCTATGGAGCGAAAGCCAAAGCCGCGCGCGCATCATTGCAACTCAACAAGTAGCAACCCATTTACAAGACATGGGCTTGAGCTAGCCAAGACCGGCCCATAACCCGGATCCGAGTCCGTTCTTTCTGAGCCGTGCGATCTCGCTTGACTGCATCCAACGCTCGCTGCATCCTCCCATCAAATCTCGCTACTCCCTTCACCGCAGCCACCTATATCTTCCTCCATCGACCCATCTTCTCTTTCTCTTTCTTTTCTCTTCTCCCCCGACGGTTTCGGAAAACCCATTTCTCTTCTTCCCCTTCTTCCCAGACCATGGCGAGCCCGGTTGCGGCGCCACCTTCTTCTCTCCCGAGCAACGGCACCGGCCACGGCCTTCACCTTCTCTAGCTCCAGCTATCTCCACCAGACTTCTCCCAACCCTTGGGCGGAGCTCGAGATAAATAGAATTAGGGTTTGTACAACATCATTAATGGAGTTGCGAGCCGAATTTCTGAGAGGAACAACAAATTCAAGGTCTTGGGTGAGTGGGTTTGCTTTTATTTTCAATTTGAGTGATTAGAAGAAGGGCGGGATTTGCATGTATAAATAGGGTTGAGCTTTGTGTGTAAAAGCTCATGCACATGGATTAGCCGAGCACCAACTTTAGTTTAATTTGTGTTTTAAGTGTTTTAATTATGTTCTAAATTAAATTGCTAGGGTGTTGATGAAACCCCTAATTTTAATGTCAAGCATGTTTATCTTTGGTCTTATTCTTCTTTGTGTTATAATGTGTTAGGAGTAGTAGTTAATTGATGAGCTTATGAGCTGTGATGAGTTGTAGTGTAAGAAGACAACTCATACTAGGGGTGAGTTAGTAAAATTAGTTAATGAACATCTAATTTAGACCTTCAGGAAGGCACAAGAACATAGCTTAAGTTACATTGCTGAGCATGAGATTAGAAGGTGAATTCACTGCCCTAGTGTTCCCCCATTCGTTCACAATCTCATTTGTTGCCTTAGTTTGCAGTCACTATGACTTCTTGTCGTATCGACACCAAAACCAACTCTTGTATGTTACATTTACTTAGAAATCGGTTTAGTGAACCTTGAAATCAACCTTACACACTCCATTTCCCAGTGGATCGACACTGTGTGCCTTTTTACCTGTGTTGCTAGTCGACACTGTGCACTTGCAGTATAACCCGTAGGCAAACCACTTTTACCAGCCTACCATGTAACATTTTCTCTCCCTTCATCAGTTTTACGAAATCATTTTTCTTTAAGATCCTTCTCTATCTTAAAAATACAAGATAAAAATACAGACACTTTTATTACCATCAATCGATAAAGAGGAAGAACAAGAGACAGAAGTGATGCTCATAGAAGATGGAGCACAAATGCCCTATAATGAAGATTGGAGAGCAGAACTTTATGCATATTTGATGAAAGGAGAAACACCAAGAAATATATTAGAGGCGCACAAATTAAAAAGCCGTGCAACAAATTATGAATTAAGAGAGACGGGAGTGCATGTAGAAGATCCTTTAATGGACCCTCGCTTAGATGTCTAACACGAAAGGAAGGAGAAGCAGTGTTAAAGATGTTACACAGTAAGGATGCTGGCAATCACAGTGGTGGAAGATCTTTGGCACAGAAGGCAAAAATGCAAGGTTATTATTGGCCTTATATGCATGAAGATGCGAAACAAACATCTAGGCGTTGCGAAGATTTCCAAAGGCACGGAAAGAAAATACATGCACCCGGGAGCACCATTAACTTCTTCAACAAGTGTATGGCCTTTTGGAAAGTGGGGTTTAGACATTGTGGGACCATTTTTACCGGTACATGGCAAAGAAGGTATCGATTGTCGTATAGATTATTTCACAAAATGGGCGAAGTAAAAAGCGATGCACAACACATTCGCGATAAAGATATTTTTACCTTCATATTCGAAAACATAATATGCGAGATTTGGAATCCCCGCGCAGTTGGTATCGACAATGGGAAACGGTTTGAGGACAAAATATAGAATTGTTGCTTAATGCATTTCGAGATAAAGTGTGGGAAATCAACTCCTTTATACCGCGGAGCCAATGAATGACGAAGCAACAAATAAAACAATCGCGAGATATCTTGAAGAAAAGTTAGAAGGACATAATAGGGCATGGTGTGAACGGGTGCATAATGCGGTATGGGCTTACAATACAACCGGGCGAGAAGCTACGGGGAATGTCACCCTTTTGTTTAACATATGGAGTTGAAGTTGTACTTAGACGAAAGTCATTATTCCAACAACAAGAGAGAAGCTTGGGAGAAAAATCTTGGAGTGCGGGTAACATTTTGATCAAGTTAGATGAATTAGAAGAAAAAGAGAAAGAGCACTACAACATATGGAGAATTATCGGCGAAGATTAGCCGGAGAATATAACAAACGTGTCAAGACACGCGAATTTCAACCGGGCGATTTGGTATTGAGAGAAACACCGAGTATATCGGCGAGAAAGTGGTGGCAAGCGAAAAAATGGGATGGACCTTATATCATAAAGCGAGATAGTCGGAACGAGGGGCATATAGATTAATGGATCCTGGGAGCAAAGATGTGGGCCACGGTTGGATGACCGTGGAATAGATTATACCTAAAGAAATATTGCAGTAGAAGACGGTGGGAAAAGAATAGACTGCGAGTAATGTATGGTTGAAGCGAAATGAACTTATATGAAAATATTGCGAAAGAATCATTGCGAAATTGCAGAAACAAAGAAAGAGAATGCGAAGATCTCATGAAAAAATAACAAGAGATAATCAAAAAACAATAACATATCGAATGGAGACCCGAACCTACTATGGCGTACACCCTAGTTCGCGAATCAAAATTTCGTAAGAGGCAAATGTAAGACCTAAAGTGCGTCATAAAAGGGTATACGGTAAACATGGCTCGGGAAAAGGTTACACCGCCCACTGGAACTGGGTCATGGAGATTTGGGGTCAATAAAGCCCATCAGGAGAGATACCTTGGATTCCAAACTATATATATAAGGTTATACCACTGGTTGGACGACAGGGTCTCTTCTAAGAGTCGGCGTATGATTAAGGCGTAGAGGTACACGGTTGAGCCAAGAGTGCCTGGGCATTTGAAGTGTCTCGGCCATTCTTGGCATATGTTACACTCGGCCGAAGAAAACTCCACTTAGGGTGCGATCTCGTAACCATAAGCCATATAGGTATAAGGGATAAGAGGCTGCGAAAACAAGCGGTTGTTGTTAAGGCCAGGATGGGAGGAGCTAGTCTTGTATGGCCGATGTACGCCTCCTTGAAGGGCAACCGGGGAGATGATAAGGCGGCACCCTCCATTAAGGAGGCGATAAGTGTCTTAAGACGCAAATGTCATGAGGCTTTATTTTCGCAAAGAAAATTTAGGCTTGTCATATTTGTGCGATGATCTGAAGAGGCAATAATACAAAAAACAAAGATAAGACGAGATCAATGGGTCGGTACATGAAAGTGTAAGGGCGTCCTGCGATTTCGTCGCAAGATGTATGTCATGGGGCTTTATTCTCGCGAGAAATTTTAGGCTGTCATATTGTCGCAATAAAAATTAACTATTATTTATGAAAGGTCATTCATTGCAAAGACCTTTAACTAGAAAAAAATAAGAGACAAAAAAGATATGAAGGTTATTCGACAAAAAACATAATATTTCTTCCAAAAAAGTACACTTCGGAAGGAAATAAAAAATATCATATGCAAGAAGTTATGAAGATCAAGAAGCTAAAAGAAGTGAAATTACAAAAGAAATTCATTTCTCAACATTAATTCTTTCATCTTCAACAACTTTATCGGCTTCACCCGACAAGCACTTTCGCCGGTTGTTGCATTCACGCGAGAATCCCCTTCACAGGATTATTATTGACAGCTTAGCTGTTTGTTGGGATCACCTTTTCATTAGCGAGATCTTCGCTGCTTTCATATTCATAGTCACTTTGCGGGAGAATTAGGGATTTCATCATCCTCGGCTTCAAGAGGTTCGACGGATCGGGGTCAAGATTTGGACGGTAAGACATCATTCAAAAAGAACTTCGGCTTTGAGATGAAATTGGCGAAGAAGTGCCTTTTGATCATTTCTTTCTCTGGATATCTTTGGAGTAATTGAGGTAATCAAATCTCCTTTCGGCCCCGATCACGAACGGGCGAGAGTAGTGGCAGAATCGCATTTTCTTTGCGAATTTTGGCATAGCTAGCCTCCAAAGTCGAAAGGGGAAGAACGAAGATCTTTCTCGGATTACGCAAAAATGAAGAACAACGAGTTATACAAATAAAGAATTCGCAATAAAAGGATATCATGAGAAAACTAGACAAAGAAAAAAATGGGTGAGCGGTCAAATTTTATGACTACCTTCCTTTTGCGAGATAAGATGTTGGGTCAAAGCCAAGCAACTACTCTCCAAATGATCCATGGCACTATCAAAATTATCTCCAACCGGACCTTTTAATCGAGAATGCAAGCTCTTTTCGTTAGAAACAAGTAAGGTATTCTCCTTAGCAAGGGTGAGTAGGATTCTTTTAACTTGGAATATTGATCCTTGAGTTGGCTCGTTTTCAAACTTAAAGTTATTCTACCCTGAATAAGCTTATCCCTCTCGCGTAACTTCTTTGAGTTTACTTCTCGTGAGAACGAGAGATTGTTCTTGTTCGTTACATATTTTTTGACAGACATCAAGCTGTTACGAAGAAATCGCCACCTTATTTAACAAAACTCGCTTCTCTTGAGATAGAGTTCCATTCTCATCGATAAGGTTTCCAACTCCAAATTAGATTTAGCCAAAGAATAAGAGATGAGATAATTCATTACTTAACGAGTCTTGCTTCGAACTAAGTGAGAATTCTCTTTGGAAAGGTTATCTATTTGATTAACGAGTACGAATGAAGATTATCTAGTTGGTTATATTGCTTCATCCAACCATCTCTATCCATTCGAGTTTCTTGACGACAGATTCCAACTAATAAATTTCCATTTTTCTCTTCGGTTTAAAGCTTAAAAAAGCGAGCAAGGTTTTAAAAAAAAAAATGGAGAAAGGAAAGTGTGATACCTTTTAATTCTTCGTTCTTCTTGCGAAGATTATCGCGATCAATGAAATGTTTTGAAGTTTCGATTCTCAAGATGGAGAGTGTCACACTTGCAGTCATATCTTGAAGATTATTCTTGACATCTTAATTTCTTGTTATAAAGACATTTGCGATATCCTGTCGAACTAAAGTATTTACTCAAAGACTACGCAAACACTAGACTTCTCTGGGATTAGTGGAGGTCTTCTTGGCGTCATTCATGATATCTGATAAGACTTTGAAAGCCACATCCATTCCCTTCAGGTTTTCTTTAGTAAGAGGAATAGACTCAGAAGAAGAGGTTGTGATGACAGAAGAGGGAGAGTTGAATCATCTTTTGTCATAGAAATGTCATGAGAAGAGGAAATCGATGAAGATCAATGATTGGAGGTGAGGCGAAAGCATTAATAATAGGGAAGAAAGGGTTCATCTTGAGGGACTTCATTTATGGAAAACTTCGGGTATAAGGGAAAATCGGCGAGCGACATTTTGAGAAATAATTAAAGTAGAATTATCTTGCGAAGATATCGCATTGTTGATGGTGGATTTTCGTTTAAGGTTAAATTTGTAAAAAACCGAGAAAAATCATACGCTGACATCTTGTAAAGATAAAGCCATTCATAAGTGTTGGATACTCCCTCACTTAATTCACCAAGAATGGAGCATGTAGCAACAATCCCATTTCAGTGAATACATGAAATTCCTCCAGGTTGGAGCATGTGGCAACAATCCCTTCTGTGAATTTCATATCGGCCTTAATGTATTTCGATTACTCATTATCGGTGTGGCATGACGTAGGCGAGTGTTACTCTTACGAGGTAACACGAACCTCCAAGCACTATAATGAAACCATGTACGAAATACCGTGCAGCCGATTCTCGGTGTGTTATACTAGCCCGAGCCCTCTCGGCGTGTTATACTAGCCCGATTGAGCCCCTCTCGGTGTGTTATACTAGCCCGATTGAGCATCCGGACTGACCGTATCGGTTCGGATATGATCGATCGCGATCATCCAACTCCAGTAAGCATGATTGGATGACCCCGGATCAATTCCATCACCCCCAAGCGGTATGGAATACCCACGGCCGACCCGCATGGTCGGCCATTGGCCTTTGCTTGCCAAAGACGTTCATACCAAGCATTATGGACGGAAAACCTAAATAAGGGTTTGCGGCATATTACATGTGTCGCAAAACAATCTCAACCATCCATCTTCGCAGGTATAGATGGAGGGTGTGGATGTAGATTCAAAGGGCCCCGAGCATGTCAACACGATCACCGTGGGCCGCTGCACGCTGACCAATCGGTCAAGACCAGCGATGTTTGGCGTGACAAAATCATCACCCAAACAAGGAGTGGCGCACGGCTTTTGAAAAACCAAAATTAGGGTTTCAAATCATCACGCGCGTCCATCTTCTCAGGCATGAATGGAGGGTCACGATTAGATTAAGCGGTAGGTCATACCGGCATGACCACTGTGCGCCCATCTACCTCCTCATGCGATCGGCCAAGGCATCCCAAGCCCGGCTAATCCAAAACGCCCGCCCAAACATGCGTGGTTACACTTCCCAAATTGCAAACTGATCTCGACCACTCAACTTCACCGATGATTTGAATGGCTTAGATCACGTTTTCATGGGATAGTCGGGTATAGGTGTGAACATCATACCACCACCTACACGCTGGTATGATCGACCAAGGCCAGGCCAAGATGGGTCGTCTTGGAACGCGCGCCCAAACCAGGAATGTCATGCGATCTCCAATTCCTGTGCGGCAAGGATTTCTGCCGCAAACCGTCTCAACCACTCCTCTTTGCGGTCAAATTGAGTGGCCTAGATCTCACCTTCATGGGACGGTGAGACATGGACGTGTACACCAACATGCCATCTACATACACGTCCGGTCGGTCCTCTCCAAAATTATTCCCATACTTGGTTTCGACCAAGGCGAAGAGTCATGCTTGCGCTCCTCTTCAAAAACCTAATATTCATTAACGGTCGCGGATGAGTGTCTCAAAGATCATCTCATCCGTTTCAACTTCACCGGCTTGGTTATACAACCCCTGGTCGGGAGTTATTTGGTCGGTGAGGCGTCATTACCCATCACTTTACCACACTATAATGCGGTACATGCATAAAATACACACGATACTTCACAAGTATCGACTTCTGAATAACGAGTTATTCAATTCGACGATTACATGCTATCTTTCGTGGATCCACGATCCACACATTCCACATCAATCATGTCACAAACCGGGGGATACATGCGGGGTATTGGTCTGCGGTTTACGGCGTGCGGCGTGCAACGCGCCATCACAAGAACGTGTCGGGAAGTCATGGACGGTTAGAGATGAAACGGGAGAAGTGGGCAAGGCCGGAGGTCGACGCTTTTACTCCACTACTCCATCACTCCACTTCCTCCACTTCCCACGAGAGACGTGAATGAGGCTCAATGACTTGTATAAATAGGTTCTCCATCCCTATTTCAAACAACAACAAAGTTCAAACGAGACGGAAAAACCAAGTGTTAATACAAATCGTATTCAAACACCCGAACCGATGCATCAGCGAGTGAGCTTGCTCAATGCTTACGATACAAGTCATAAGCAAGCCAACACCTTCACAATCTCAACACCTTCTTCGCTTCCCTCCCTAAGATCAACCCCATCTCGTTCACTTTGTGACCGAAACAAGTCTGGAACGGCCATTTCTTGGTTTAGGCCGGACTTGCACGGAGTTGATCTCTCGAATCTACAAGCACTCACCGCGCGATTGCATTTGTTTAAAGGTTTAAATTCATTTCCTCATCCACACCCCAAATTACCAAATTCTGCGAGGAGTAGTTTTCACCCATAAACAATTGGCGACCACGGTGGGAGGTTGATCTCTCGGTTTTAAAGTCAATCTCTTCAATACCTTTCAATCGATTACGAGATGGTTGGTCTTAGGACCGATTCGACCGTCTCAAATCACGGTGGCTCACCCAACGGAGATACCCCCCTCCCCAACGGTGTATCCGACGGCATACTCGGAAGACTTCCAACATTAAGCGAACTAGCACGGTACAGAGATTCACACGAAGAACATGGGCTGATCAAAGAAGCGATAAACGGCATACTTGATCTCCTCATCAAGATGACGTCGAAATGAGCATTCGGGAGATTTACACCGGGGACTAATTCCCCTCGGATCAACGGCTTTACTACGAACCCGGAGACCGGTGGATCGAAAGCGGCATCTCTAGTAGAAAGCTTGTGTGAACTCTTGCACCTCTCGAGGAATCAACGGGCGAGGACGTTTGCGCAATTAATAAAATAGCTCCGGATGCACCTGACTCCTTGGTCCGTGTCCTAGGCTGCGTCGGAAATATCGTAAACAATGTCACGTTTACGGAAGACGACATGATGGCGGAGAGAGTCTCGCAACCGGGCCCTACATGTTACCGCGCACATCAAGGGTTCGAGTTCGGGGAGAGCCCTCGTCGACAGGAGCATCTTGAACGTAATCACTCTCCAAGACTCTCGGGACAGCCAAGGTTAACCCATTACAAGATTGTACAGCGACCTACCACGATGACGGACTTGAAGGAAACCAAACCAAAGACATACGGGTATGTCAATCGAATTTATCAGTAGGACCCGTCCGGTCAAAAGCAAGGTTTGAAGTCATAGAAAAGGAGCTGGACTACCATATGATACTAGGGAGACCATGGCTTCATCACAACAAGGTCATTCCCTCGACGTATCACCGATTGCCCGAAGACCATGCTAAACGAGAAAGTCATCCGCATTCCCGCATCATTGTCTCCGTATGCACCAATATGCGAGTGGAGTATTCGAGCCAAAAGGTACCACAGGAGGATCGGACAAAGTCCTGTGCACCCACTACCCACGTGGGCTTCAATCAAGGAAGGAGACCGACTTACACCACTGGAGGCCAAACACTACGAGCACACGTTACGTAACGAGGCGTCCATCTCTATCCGGTGAAACTCCAACTCATGCTCACACCAAAAGGGGACGCACTGAGTGAAACGTGATCGAAAGGGAGAACAATATCTTTTGGCCATTGTTAGCAATTAGCGGGGAGAGGCGGAACCCGGCCTCTCCCAATTGAATGTTGCAAAAATGATGAAACGCAAGATGAGGTACCGGACGCCCAGACAACTACAAAGATGGAACCAATTCCCAACCGATTTAGCTCGAGATCTGTTAACATTGGGAATGAATAATCTCCCATGCCGATCTCTATCGGTTCGACTCTATCCACGGACGAACGAACGAGTCTTGTTCAACTACTCAAGGAGTACCAAGATGTGTTTACTGGACATACGAGGAAATGCTCGGTCTGGATGAAAAATTGGTCACCCATCACTTAAATGTCATACACGGATCCAAGCCAATCAAGCAATCTCAGAGGCAATTCGGACATGAAGTAGAGGATCAAATCAAGAACAGAAATTCGAAGAAGGCGCTAGTCTATTGGATTCATCGAGCATATTCATCATCCAACACAGTTGCCAATGTGGTCCCAATAAAGAAGAAAACGGACTGCATCCGGTCTTTGCGTAGATTTCGAGACTTGAACAAATGCTGCCCCAAGGACGACTTTCCTCTACACTAACATCGACATGTTAGTAGACGCCACCAGCGGACACGGCATGTTCTCCTTCATGGATGGTTATAGCGGATACAATCAGATAAAGATGTATGAGCACGATGCGAGTAAGACGGCTTTCCGAACCCCTCTTGGCAATTTTTATTATACCGTTATGCCTTTCGGTTTAAAGAATGCCGGTATGACGTATCCAACGTGCTATGATGGCAATCTTCCACGACATGATGCATAAACAAGTAGAAGACTATGTGGATGATATCGTGGTCAAGTCAAAAGCTCGAGAAGACCACACAAATGTCTTGAGGCAAGTGTTTGAGAGATGTCGAGGATACAAGTTGAAGATGAATCCTTTGAAATGTGCTTTCGGTGTCTCTTCGGGTAAATTTCTAGGATTCCAAGTGACCGCAAGGAATAAAGGTAGACCGTCCAAAACTCTAGAAGCTATCCTCACAATGCCGCCTCCCCGAACCGTGAAAGAACTCGAGTTTCATGGGCGGGTGAACTACATTCGACGTTTTATACCTGGTCTAGCCCAACTTACCGCCTCATTCACCACCTTGTATTAAAGAAAGGAGCCGGTTTTGTTTGGACCGCAACCCAACAGGGAAGCTTTTCGGAAAATTCCAACGAATACTATCATCTCCAACCGTCATGAAGTCTCCGTACAAGGAAGCCGTTGGTCCTCTACACCGCCTTCGGTGACATTGCGTAGGGGCTTTACTCGCCCGGGGAAGACGATGAGGGAATCGAACGTCCCATATACTATTTCGGAGGAATATTGAGAGACGCAGAACTCGGATACCCCGGAGCGGAAAAGCGTGTTTAGCCTTAATCCATTCCATTCGAAGTTTAGGCATTACTGCTTTGTCTAATAGGGTGATACTCGTGTCTAAATCCGATCCACCCAAAGTTTTTACTTTCAAAACCCAGGTCTGACCGGGAGGACAAGGCAAATGGCTCCTCCAAATGTCGAACTAGACATAACGTGTGCATCGCTTAGAGCTATCAAAGGCCAAGCGGTTGCGGACTTTGTAGGATCATAATATCGCAATGCATAGGGCTCGCGGGATCAATAAACGACGATGCCGCGAGGGAGTCGCAGAAACTAAAATGAACGACGCAATGAGAAACGACACACAAAACAAGCCGAAAGACATGGAACACCGGCGAGGGTTAAGAAGTGTCGCGAGATTGAATAAGTTGTACACTGCGACACTTCGCGAGACATTCCCGAAAATAAAGGATAGCTTAGCTTGTCATCCACTATGTATTACCCTATATAAAGGGTCGAGTGAGTCTGTTGTAAGGAAGATCTTTTTAGAATTGTTAGGCAAGTCATTAGGAGAGAAAGTTTAAGAGTGTTTTACTTGCTAAGTGTGATTCTACTTTTCTTGTGTAGAACTCATGAAATTAATCAATAAACATTCTCAATTATGCAACTTTCAATGGACTAATTAACCAAAATATAGTGAGGGGTGTAGTGTGGGATTTCCTGCTACTACATATGCGCTAGAAACAGGGACGAGCAGTGATTGACGAAGAAATTGGAAAGAATATAGATTAACAGAGAAGAGATTTGGAAAAGATACTCAAGAATTCATTGAAAAAGAAAGATGGCTAGAAGAAGAAATGTACAAGGGCAACCAACGATTGTAAGAAGAAGTGGGAGACTTGCTGGAGAAAGGAGGAATGAAACAGGAGAATCATCAAGGATGAATATGAGAAATGATGGAGAAGGTCAAAACCAGCCACCAATCTCCCCACAGCAAACGCGGTGGATTATGATAGAGTAAGTGTGCATACTTGGAGATCCGATTCTCGAAGACGAGAGAGAAGAGGAGCGGCGGTTGGTGAACAATGGACAAGGAGGAGGAGAGCAAGAAATGAATGGAGAAATGAATCCGGGTAACGAAGAAATCGCAGCCCTAGAAAGATTGAGACAAACAATACACGAGGAGAGACGGCTAGAGGCGAGGAACGAGCAAACTTGACAAGACAAAATCACGAATTGAGGATGGAAAATATGAGGTTGCAAAATAGGAGATCTAGAAGTAGCGTGAGATCAAGTTCAAGATCGAATGGAGAAGAAAGAAGGAGAGTTGTACCAACAGAGAATACCAATGAAGAAACACAAAATCCGAATATAGAGCATGGCGAGAGAAGAGGAGAAATAGAAGATCGTTATATTCCTCACCAAAAATCTTCCAAATGAGCGGAATAGGGAAAATCAAGGAAACATGCAATTCCAAGAACCAAATGACTCAAATTCTGAAGGGAGAATAATCTTGCATGGGAGAGAAGAATTGAGAAGAAACCGAGAGATCGAGGATGACATTGAGAGACACTACATTGAACAAGCGCGACTAGCTCGCGAGAGAGAAAGGCTAAGAGAAGAAATGGAAAATCAAGAGATGGAGGAGGCAATCCGGCAGAATAACCATGACAACCGCGAGAGAAGGAGGGAACAAAATCGTACCAATAGAAATATTAATGAAGAGTATGAGAGGGTGCAAATGATGAGAGCTGAGAGGCAGCCAAGAAGAGAGAACAACCGATATAATGGCGTGCGAATTAGCGAAAGAGGCGAAGAAGAGCGTCGCGAGGAAAGAAGAGGAGAAGATAATGAGCGGGAAGGTCAAAATAGGCACGAGCGAAGAAGGAGAGAAGCGAGCTAAAAAGACCAAGTAGAATCAAATTAAGAGGCAAATGAACAAATCTTAAGAGAGCTAGGTGAAATGAGAGGATTACCCGAACAATAGAAGGGAAGGAGGAAGGAGACAACCGGACGAAGCTATTGCGAAGCCGCGAAGAATCCCTTCACGCTAGAAGTGCAAATGGGAGGAATACCTCCTAAATGTAATCTACTGCATTAACCAACATCTTTGATGGAACAACTTGTGCGATACAACATATTAAGGCTTATATGAGATGTATGTTACAATGGGAGAATCATGATGCCATATTGTGCAAATATTTCGCGTCAAGCTTAATAGGAGAAGCACTAAAATGGTTTGAAGGTCTCTACCAAGGAACACAATCACATCATTCAATCATTTACAAGCCACATTCCTTGGAGCATACATAAGTAACAACTCTTCGCGACCCGGTATTGAGGATGTATTCGGGTTGAAACAAAGGATTGGCGAGAGCTTAAGACAGTTGACAAAGATGGAGAACCATGTGCGCGAAATGGCGGGACGGGTTGAGGAGAGATATCTCATACTCTCATTTGTGAATGCTCTCTTCGCGACTAACTTGTTATACATTCAAATTTTTAGAATCAAAAATACAATCACGATGGCGAATCTGCGAGAATTACGGGAAGAATATATTGCCTTAGAAGAAAGACACAAATGAAATGAATTCTTATCCCGTCGCGAACACGAACTCCAACGCCGCGAACGCAAGTTTGTTACCTCAATTCATAAATACAAGTGGCGAGCACTTCGCAAGGACAAGCAAGGAGAGGCGTGAGGACACGAGAAGATAGTAGCCATGGGAAGCCACGATCAAGAAGAGTTTGAACGTGAAAGGAACTACTACAACCGTAACGACAATAATAAGATTCGAGGCTAGATCATGTGCAAGAAACTTATGGTGGACGAAGGCAAAATAACCGTGGAGGGCGAGAGAAGTCATAGAACAAGTATGGGAACAAATTAAGATGCCTCCACCGAATGCTAGCGTTGAAAAGATCTCGGGAAGCTATACTTGTGATGGAAAATGTACCAAACCTTGGAATGTTGGAATGGAACCACCGCCAGGCGATAGAAGCCATGAGTTTTGTTCTTACCATCGCTTCCATGGGCATCAAACAAACGATTGTAGAAACATAAAGAGAATTATTCTCAGGATGATTGATCAGGGAAGTCAATCACTTTTTAAGGGGAGAAGAAACAGGTCGAGACATTACCACCACCACCGAGAGATGCACGAACGGTGTCAGCGAAGGGAAAGGAAACATTTGTGATAGAAGTAGGAACAAAAGCCAAGAATTTGAACTGCAACTCCATTGTCCACTCCTATCGCACCATCGAAGATTTTCATGACAACGTGCTCGGTAGAGTCTTTGCGAGAGATGCTAATGATAAAGAAATTATGAGTCCAGCGAGGTCAACGCATTAGAAAAGTGGCAATTGAAGACTATTTCTTTCTCTGCAGATGAAGTGCCAAAAGGAAGAGAAACACATGATAGCCCGTTGGTGGTGTGAAACTAGAGATTAACCCGAAACCAGTCGATGGAGAAGATGATGAGGCGAGAAGCTTGTTGGGCGATCAACCGAATCTTAATCGACACCTAAGTTCGGTGAATATCCTCTTCTACCATACTTACACGACGATGGGAGGAAAAGATGAGGATTTGATCCCCTCTACATACAAGATATATGGCTTTAATGGCACTGCAAACAAACCAAAGGGAGAGGTTCACATGAGAATACCTCTACAGGGATTATCAACTGATATTTTATTCTCGTGTGGTTGACGTGGAATCTCCATACAATGCGCTGATTGGGAGGCCATGGCTTCATGAAATCTTGGGAGTCACGTCAACGTATCATCAATGTATTAAATTCCCACATCCAAATGGCATTGGTATTATACAGGGAGATTGGAAGGAGTCGCAACAATGTCATGAAGTAGATGTAGAAAGCTGCGAAGAAAGGAATGCCAAAAGAAAAGGGTTGGAAACAACATGTGAGAGATGAGCGAGAGAAAGGAAAAATTAATGGTGGATGCCATAGAAGTAAGGACTGAACATACCTCGCGAGGTGAATGCCTAGAGACAGATCAATATTATGGTAATAAAGAAGCAAAGGATATGAGGAGCAAAAGGCATAAGAAATGAATAATCAACAAAAACGGGAGAAAAAATAGCAATTGAAGTAATGATATGCGAGAATCTCGCGACCAAGAGTAAAAATGAGAATTCGACTAAGAAAGAAAAGTGAAATACAACAAGTGAAATAGAATCGTGCGAATACTTCGCAAACAAATATCGACAAATAATGAAACATGAATGATTGAATGATTTAACAAATATAAATGCGCAAATGAATGGGACGAACCTTTATGGCGTACACCCTAGTTCGCGAATAACATTTCGTAAGAGGCAAATGTAAGACCTAAAGTGCGTCATATAAGGGGTATCTCTCGCCGTGGTTCGGGGGAAGGTTACACCGCTCCGAAGCTTGAACCATGAAAATTTGGGGCCCATGAAAGCCTATCCGGAAGAGGTACCTTGGATTCCCAACTATATATGTAGGTTATACCCTGGTTGGGCGACCGAGGGTCTCTTCCTAGAGTCGATGTATGCTCAAGGCGCCGAGGTACACGGTTGAGCCGAGTGCCCGGGATGGATGAACCTACCACTGCCATTCTTGGCAAGTCTTGGCATGCGTTGCACTCGCCCGAAGAAAACTCCACTTAGGGTGCGATCTCGTAACCATAAACCATATAGGTATAAGGGATAAGAGGCTGCGAAAACAACTGGTTGTTGTTAAGACCGGATGGGAGGAGCTAGTCTTGTATGGCCGATGTTTCGCCTCCTTGAAGGGGCAACCGGGAGATGATAAGGGCGGTGCTCTCCATTAGGGGGTGTCAAAACAGACGCAAATGTCATGAGGCTTTGTTTTCGCAAGGAGACTTAGGCTTGTCATATTTGTGCAATGATCCTGCAGAGGCAATAATACTAACGCGAGGGTAAGGCGAGATCAATGGGTCTTTACATGAAAGTGTACGGACGTCCTGCGATTTCGTCGCACGACGGCAACAATGTCATGGGGCTTTATGTTCGCAAGAATATCTAGGCCTGTCATATTGTCGCAACTAATACATCCTGCAGAGGCAAAAATACTTGGAAAATGATAAGGCAAGATCAAGGGGTCTTTACATGCAAGTGTAAAGACGTCCTGCGATTTTGTCGCGATGAAAGGTGGCAGGGGAGGACCTCTAATTAGGGAGGTCTAACTCGGAAGACCACACAAAGATGATAAGGCGGGGTCAATGGGTCCTTGCTTGAAAATGTAAGGCGCGGCTGCGACCTTGTCGCAATAAGAAGAGATAAAATAAAGACTATTGAAATGATAAGGCGAGAAAAGTAGGTTTCTCCTTTCATGGAGACACCTGCGACCTCGTCGCAGTGATAAAATTCAACATAAAGCAATGAAGAGATTATACTATCACATGAACACAACGCAGGAGATAGAGGAAAGATAAGAATAAAGAAATACCTCAACACTTTTTCAACGATCCAACCTTCGAAGATAAAGAACAGAAGCAACAAGGGATTACCAATGTTTACCAATGAACAACATTTTATGTTGTTTATTTCCTCGAGGCAATATTTCTTATATTTCAAGGATTAATACTTCATGGAAGAATAAAGCATAGCATAAGGCAAAGAACATGGAGCGAGAGTTTCGCATGATGAATTCGCAATACTTCATACTTCTTATATATTTCGAAGATTGAGTACTTCTTATACTTTTTTAAGGATACTTCATATTTCGCGTACTTCAAAACGATGATACTTCTAATTATTTCTTAAAATCATTTCATGAAAATGTAAGCTTACGAGATTATAGTCGTAATTAAGAAGAAGGAAATAAGAGCATTATTCAACAAGGGATTTAATCTTTCAAAACAAAAAGAAAGTTGCGACAAAGTTACAAAAGCGATTAATTCTCTACATCAATGTTATCATCCTCGCCAATAATCTTCTCGGCTCCATCTCCGTCAATAACTTTCTCGGCTTCACCTTCCCCGGGGTGGAATATCATCAGGAATTTTTTCAGTAAGATTTTTATTAACAACTTCAACGTTGGCGACGTCTTCGCAGCTTTCATAATCATAATCATCATCGGGGAGTTGGGGGCTTCATCATCACTCACTTCCAAAGGATTGACACGAACGGGATCAAGAGATCTAGACAATAAAATGTCATTCACTATGACCTCGGCCTTAAGATGAAATTGGCGAAGAAGCGCTTTTTGCTGATTTTTACTATCTATGTCCTTACGATCGGACATATAGTTAAGTCTCCTTGCGGCACGATCGCGAGAACGAACAAGAGAAGTAGCGAGCGCCCCTTTTTCTCTCTGCGAAGTTTAGAATTGTCGACTTGAGAGTAGAAATAATAGAATGGAGCTTTTCTCGGAATCGCATAACAATTGGACAAGTAAAGATTAAAAGAGCTTCTTAAGGATAAGGAGATATACAAATGAATTAAGGTAGTCAAATAACATGACTACCTTCTTTTTGAGAAACAAGACGCTGAATAAAAGACGAACAACTATCTCCCAATCGGTCCATAGCATCATCAAATGTATCCCCAACTAAGCCTTTCAGGCGAGATCGCAGGTTTTTATCATTGGAGACAAGTATGGCATTCTCGGTCGCGAGGGAAGAATTAGATCTTTTTAACTCAGAACATTGATCTTTAAATTGGCTCACTTTTACACTCAATGTTATTCTACCCGTATAAGTTTATCTCTCTCGGAGGAAATTTCTTCAAGTTGGCTTCTCAAAGTATGATTAGCTTGTTTGTATTCTTCGCATAACTTTTGACAAGCATTATCTTTGCTGCGAGTAGCTCGCCATCTTATTCAACAGAGAACGTTTCTCTTGCGAAAGAGTTCGATTCTCATCTGATAAAGTTTCCAACTCCAAATTAGTCTTAGTCAAAGCATAAGAAAGGCGAGATAAGTCATTACTTAATGAGACTTGCTCTTGCGATAAATCAAAATTCTCTTTAGACAAATTATTTATTTGATCACCGCATAGGTATGAAGATTATCTAAGAGATTATCTTTGCTCCATCCAAGCATCTCTTTCAACTCGAACTTCTTCAGCGATAGACTCCGCTTGATATATCTCCATTATTCGTTTCTGGTTTAATACTTTTAGGACGAGCAAGGGTTTGAGTTGTGATCTTAAAAAAAAAAAAAAAAAAAAAAAAAAAAAAAAAAAAAAAAAAAAAAGGGTGTGAGAGCATACTTTTTAATTCTTCATTCTTCTCGCGAAGGTTATCACGATCCAAATGAGATGTTGTGAAATTTTGATTTTCAAGATGTAGACTATTACATCTCACGGTCATAGCTTGGAGATCATCCTTCAACTTGTTAACTTCTTGAACCAAAGATGCTTGCAAAACCACATCGGGACCAAGATGCTTACTCGAGAATCTCGCAAATGTCAGACTTAATAGGATCGATGGAAGTCTTCTTGGCATCGCTCACAAGATCGGAGAGGACTTTGAAAGCTACTTCTATCCCTTCTAAATTTTCTTTGGTAAGAGGGATTTGCTCAGATGAAGAAGCAATAATGGCAGAAGAAGATGGAGACGAACCATCTTTTGTCGAGGGGACATCGCGAGAAAGGGAATCTCGGGAAGGATTGGAGAAATGCCGGAGGCATGAGTAGTAGGGCTGTTATGAGGAGCTTGATCTACGAAGAGTTCGGACATAAGAATGCCTTCATTAGAAATGTTCTCGCGGGGAGGAAGCTTTAACGTTGTCGTGCGAAGACTTCGCAATTGGAGAAGGGGTCCGAAAGAAGGAAAGGAGACGCTAGGAGTGACCAGTTGGGTTGGCGAGGCCTCTTGGGAGTTCTATCAACAACCTCGTCATCCTGCGAATAACAAGTTAAATAAGAAACAGAGGCAACAATGTATTGTTAATAAAAAACAAATGTTTCTTAGATACCTTGTCACCCATGCAGACTTTCTTTTCGAGGCCATAGATTTTACTCGCGAGGAGGACTTTGGTGGCACAAGAGGCTCTTGTTGTGAAGTAGGTTTCGATGGCGAGCCGATGGCTTTTGTTGCGAAGTAGGTTTCAAACCCAAAGAAAGAAGAGGGTCCTTCACGGTAAACTTAGTTCTGGATTGGTTCTTCTTTGAACAACAATGGCGAAAGAGAATTACAAAGTTAATCATACCAGTGTGATTTCAACAAGGAAAGCTAATTTGATCAACCACAAAATCAGCCGGATATGGCACAATTAACAAACACGGACGCCATGAGAATAACAAGCTGTTAGGGAATAGCAAAAATGGTGAAGAAGATGGTAAGAATAGACAAACACTTGCGAACGACAAAGAAGAAGAACACTTGCAGA
>JAJJWW010010804.1:0-24549 GCA_023531295.1 Papaver armeniacum | reverse complement strand
CTTGTTAAGGAAGTACAATGTGTCGCATAGGGATTTGCAACTCCCTACCATCCTAGACAAATGGACAAGTCAAGTTTCCAACCGAGAGATGAATCCATTCTTAAAAAGGCAGTGAATCCAACAAGGAATGATTGGAGCATGCGACTAACGTATGCTTTTAGGCGTATAGAACTGCATAAAACACCTATTGGGACGGTCTCCTTTAGGCTTGTTTATGGTAAACCTTGTCACTTACCCGTAAATTATGACATAAAATTTGTTGATGGTGGTTTTTAAACAAGGGGTAAAATCGTAAAACCTTGACCTAGTGTTACCCGCAACACATTAACTTAAGAGCATTTAACCTGTGTAACACTAATAGGGGTATTTTTGAAATACCGTTAGGGTTTTCAACCATTTAACCTAATTCCAAACCAAAGTCAAGACCGCGCACCATGGCAAATACATGCCTACTGCCGTGATACTCGCACCATGGCAACAATGCCATACCAAGCCGTATCTCACGCTGGCAACAATGCCATACCGCCGCAGATTGCGCGCACTGGCGGCAACAATGCCAAAACCGCCGATCCCACCATGGCAACAATGCCAAACAAAGCCGCACTGCTGGCGCATCGGCAACAATGCCAAACCAAGTCAAGACTCATGCCAGTGACAATACCAAATAATCGAGACCTGCCGCACCATGGCAACAATGCCAAACCGTCGCGCCCTGCCGCACCATGGCAACAATGCCAAACCAAAGCCGCACTAACCATGGTAAATAATGCCAAACCAAGCCGTACCTCCCTAGCACCATGGCAACAATGCCATAGCGTGACCATGGCAACAATGCCAAATTTCCAAGCCATGCCTTTGGCCCACACAACATGTTTCCAGTTTATAAGACTTGCAAAAACTAGTCATGGCGTACGTGCCATTGGCACATGCCAACATGTGTCGCAGCCATATCGTCTATGCCTCCCACCCACGCCAAATATAGCGCTCAGGCTTGCAAGACTTGCAACCAGGTCAACATGGCCGTACGTGCCATTGGCACATGCCAACACGTTTCAGAGCTATATTTCCAAGTCGCTATGCCTCCGGGCTCACGCCAACATAGCGCCTCAGCTTCAGTAAGACCGTTAACTAGTCAACATGGCCGCACGGTGCCATTGGCACATGCCAACACGTGTCGTAAGCCATATTTCCGGTTATGCCTTTGCTCTTGTGGGCTTTGTGTAAGACTTGCACCAGTCACACGGCTGCGCGTGCCATTGGCACATGCCAACACGTATCGCAGCCATATTTCAAGCCGCTTATGCCTTTGGCCCACGCTAAATATAGCGCCCTAGGCTTGCAAGACTTGGTAACTAGGTCAACATGGCCGTACGTGCCATTGGCACATGCCAACACGTGACGCAGCCATATTTCCAAGCCGCCATGCCTTTGGCCCACGCCAAATATAGCGCCCTAGGTTTGCAAGACTTGCAACTAGGTCAACATGGTCAGACGCGCTAAAGGGGCAACATGCCAACATCGTGATCGCGGAAAGTATATCTCCAAGTCGCTATGCCCCGTGGCCCACGCCAAACATAGCTTCAGGCTTGCAAGACTTGCAAACCAGCCAACATGGCCGTACGTGCCATCGCACATGCCAAACACGTTTGTGCCATATTTCCGGTCGCTAGCGCCCGGCTTCCACGCTCTACTATAGCGCCTAGGCTTGCAAGACTTGCAACTAGGTCACATGGTCGCAAGCCATATTTCCAAGTTTGGCTAAGTGCCTTTAACACGCCAAATATATGTTTCTAGGCTTGCAAGACTTGCAACCAGGTCAACATGGCCGTACGTGCCATTGGCACATGCCAACACGTGTCGCAAGACATATCTCCAAGCCGCTATGCCTTTGGCCCACGCCAAATATAGCGCCCTAGGCTTGCAAGACTTGCAACTAGGTCAACATGGCCGCACGTGCCATTGGCACATGCCAACACGTGTCGCAAGCCATATTTCCAAGCCACTATGCCATTGGCCCACGCCAAATATAAGCACCCTAGGCTCGCAAGACTTTCAACTAGGTCAACACTTCCGCACATGCCATTGGCACATGCCAAACACACACGCCTGGTAGCCTCAACTTGCAAACTGACAACCTACCACCAAGGCATTCCGCACATGCCATTGGCACATGCCAACACACACTCGTGACGGACCGGAAAATTACGCCTTTGGCGCGTTGCTCCGCCAGGCAGTAATCTCCCGGTGCGCCATGATGAAGCTACGATCCAGGCCTCAAAGCTAGGCAAATGCACGCTCCAATTGCCTTTAGCAGCATGCTCTGAGTACGATACGCCTAACTTAGCTTCCACACTGCCCAACCCACCCTTAATACTCCAGCGTAAAGGGTTTTTAAGGCCATAAGGCCATGCTGGGCATTTTTCATGCGTCTCTGGCTTTACCTTTACTTAGGGGAATTCATGATGAATTTCCTATCTGGCTGAGCAACCGTCATTGCAGTGTTCTGTCCAGGCATAAGCCTTGGACTTTAGCGTAGGCCACACCAAGCCCTTGCCATTTCCACGTTACCTCGCTTACCATCTCTTTATAACTTGACAGGAAGTATGAGCATCCACCCATCGGCATGCAACTAAGCCTCATCAAGTCTGGCCACAATCATCTCTTCGCGTCGAGCTACCGAGCTTAGATGATACGAGGGGCCAACGGCTTTGGACCTAATCTTGCAACTCATTCTGGGCCGCCTACGTACCCTTCCCTACTCTAAAGGGATCAAGCACGAGACCGTAGTTCATCCACGAAGGCACAGAAACTTAAACCAAATCATTTTGCAAAGAAATTTAGTGGCTAACCAAAACGGTAATGGCTTTTAGTTCATATAGGCCATTAGCCAAGATGGTAATGATTATGCATCATCGGGTCCGCCGTGGCATAGTGATGCCAACGCATCAAATACCTCTTGAAGGCTCACAAAGACTATAAATGAGCCTTAGGCATCATTATGCCTCTTCCCGCTAAGTTATGAAGCTTACTTGGTACATAGTCCGCATATGCACCTTCAACCAACTACCCCTCCCTATATATGTCTTAATGGAATTTCTACAAGTATGAAAAGGGGAGCATATTGACATGTTTCACTATTCATGGCGTTGCCATGAATTTCTGAATGACAAGAATGATTGCCGAGTTTCCGTTCATTGTGAATGATTGTGCACCACTGGTTCCGTCTGCTGCACAATGATTATGCGATATTCTCTTTGGCCTATCGCATAATGATTATGCAATATTCTCTCGACTGCCCTCTGCAGTCCGATGCACAATGATTGTGCACGATATTATTGTTGGCCAATAACTCTCATAATGCGCAATGATTACGCTGTAAGCTCAAGGCCACCTACCCAACGGCCTAATGCATCATGATGATGCAATATTGGCCCTCGGCAAATTCAAACATAATACGCCATTTTTGGCGCATTGGCCTTAACCCAATCCACCTTTTTCACGTCGGAAGCTATGGATGAAGAGCTTCATCACAAGCAAATGGCGCAGCTTTTAGCATGCGCCATGCTAAAAACACCGGGGTGTTACATTATCATTACCCTTCAAAGAATTTCGTCCCCGAAATTCAAAATCAAAGCTATTATGACAATCTTCTGAGTTGATTCCCAGCAAAAGTCCCGACTTAAGCTCAGAAATCGCGGTTTCTTCAAGTTGTCATGAACAACAATTTAGACCTTTCTCGAGCACATGTCCCATACCACCACGCCCAGAGGATCCAAAAGTGCCCACCAACAAAACCAAGAATCGCAATTGGCGGTGCCAAGAGGATATCTCGACAAGGTATCCTGAATGCGCATCCATACTACGACTCAAAGTCCCTAAGGTTCACAAGGTTGGAAAGATGTCATCAAATGATGAAGGAAAACTCAACGCAACACCGTGAGGAACAATAATGCGGTGCGGTTGGATGCAAGCCACCGTCCCCGACGGATTTACCTGTTGCCACTCGTAAAGTGGGATGCTAGCCGGGCCTGACAACGCACACCCTTGGCCAGTGCCAACGTGTGGGGATGATCAGTCCCATTGTCTGCCACCGTCCCAGGGCGGTCTTCCCGGATGCTCGTAAGCGGGGTGCCCGCGGAGGCCCTGGCAAACTCACGGCACTTATACAAGCTCAACTCGATTCGCAATGTAACTGGCATAGCGTTACCAACTCTTTCCGCACATAAGTTGGCCTATTCCAACTTAAGTTTTTCCGTTAAGGAAAATACTCGCCAATGAGTCACTCCGCACAAGTCCCTAGAGTTTCACGGAACTTGCTCACGATACCATCTCAGACGACCGGAAAATTACGCCTTGGCGCGTTGCCCCGCCGGCAGTAATCTCCCCAGTGCGCCATGATGAAGCTACGATCCGGGCCTCAAAGCTAGGCAATGCACGTCCAATTGCCCTTGCGAGGCATGCTCGTGGAGCATGACACACGTAACTTAGCTTCTGAGACCAGTTCCAACCCACCTTGTCCTTGAAAGGGTTTAAGGCCATAAAATTAATGCCAATGCATTTTTCATGCTCGTTTCTGGCTTTACCTTTACGCTTTGGGAATTCATAAATGGGTTTCCTATCTTTTGTGAAACAGCAAATCACATTCATTGCCGTGTCTTGTCCAGGGCATAAGCCTTAGACTTTAAAGCGCAGGCCACACTCAAGCCCTTTGCCATTTCCCACATTACCTCGCACCATCTCTTTATAACTTGATAGGAAGTGAGCATCCACCTACTGGCATGCAACTAAGCCTCATCAAGTCTGGCCACAATCATCTCTTGCGTCGAGCTCACCCAGCTTAGATGATATGAGGGGCCAACATCTTGACCGGCAATCTGCAAACTCATTGCGGCTGCCTGCGCACCCTTCCCTACTCTAGGGATCAGCACAGACCGTAGTTCATCCGTCGAAGGCACAGAAACTTAAACCAAATCGTTTGCAAGGCTGTGGCCTAGCAAAAGCAGATGTCTTTAGTTCATAAAGGCATTCATTCAAGATGTACATAATGATTATGCATCATCAACCCGTAATAGTGGGCATAGTGATGCCAACGCATCAAATACCCTCTTAGAAAAGGCTACGCAACTATAATGAGCCTTTGCGTAGGGCATCATTATCTTCTTCCCGCTAAGTTATGAAGCTTACTTGGTACATAGTCACATATGCCTTCAACCAACTACCCCTCCCTATATATATGTCTTAATGGAATTTCTACAAGTATGAAAGGGGAGCATATTGACATGCTTCACTATTCATGGCCACGTTGCCATGAATTTCTGAATAACCGTGGCAATGATTGCTGTGAAAGTTTCCGTTCTGTTTTGCACAATGATTGTGCACCACTCGTTCCGTCTGCGCACAATGATTATGCGATATTCTCTTTGGCCTATCGCATAATGATTATGCAATATTCTTCGACCACTTTCTGCAGTGCGTGCAAATGATTGTGCGATATTGGTTGTTGGCCAATACTCTCATAATGCGCAATGACACGCTGTAAGCTCAAGGCCACCTACCCAACTGGCCTAATGCATCATGATGATGCAATATTGGCCTTGGCAAATTCCAAACATAATATCGCCATTTTTGGCGCGGTATTGGCCTTAACCTAATCCACCTTTCTACGTCGCTAAGCTATGGATGACTTCATCGCACAAGCAAATGGCGCAGCTTTTAGCATGCGCCATGCTAAAAACACGGGGTGTTACACACACGCTGGTAGCCTAACTTGCAACCGTGCAACCTACCACCAAGGCATTCCGCACATGCCATTGGCACATGCCAAACACACACGCTGGTAACCTAACTTGCAAACCGTGCAACCTACCGCAAGGCACACCGCACATGCCATTGGCATATGCCAAACACATACACCGGTAGCCTAACACTGCAAACCGTGACCTACCGCAAGGCATTCCGCACATGCCATTGGCATATGCCATAGCCACTAGTAGCGCCACTTGCACTCAAGATGCAACTAACACTCGAGACATCGACACAACCGGGGATGCTTCTTTAGGGTTTTAGTTTTAGCAGTCACAGCATGCATACTACGCCTACATTAAGAAAGCGTGAAAAGGAATAAAGCTGGTCAAATAAAGGGAAATAATGGTGAAAACGTTTTCACCCATTAAACCATGCGGTTACCACCTCCTCCCATTATTTTTCACCCTTACTCTCTTCCTTCATGAGGCCAGGGTAATGTTTCAATCTCGACTTGTATAAATAGGTCTTACCTATTTCCACCAGAAAACAAGTCTCAGTCGGAAAAATACTACACTCTCGGAAAGGCAACTTTGCAAGCCTCCCAAAAAGCTTTCATCTCTTGCAAGCTTCCTAAGCTTCCACTTTCGATGCAAGTCGAGATACTACTCTCCTCAACACCTTTCTTTGCTTCCTCCCCAAATCAACCCTTCTCCTCCACTTTGTGACCGAAGCAGAATCTGGAACGGCCATTTCTTGGTTTAGGCCGGACTTGTACAGATTGATCTCTCGAATCTATAAAGTGCTCACGTGCGGCACATTTGTTTGGGTTTGAACTAGGTTTCTCACTCACCTGAATTTACCAAATCGTTAAACATTTTTACCCATAAACAATTGGCGACCACAGCGGAGGATTGATCTATCGGCTACAATACCAACTCCAACTCCTGATTTCGTTTTCCGAACGTCAAATCCTGGGCATGGTGGAACTCGTATCTGGAGTCACTAGAACATCAGCGCGAATTCAGCATCCGATGTTGGCGTCTCTCCCCCATAACGTTGTTACTTCACCGGTGACCGACAACAACAACATCGAATGCACTCCTTAAGTGTAAAGACCGCCTATCACTAGACTGCAGCCGCCGCCTCCTCTAGCGTCTCTCACACAACCCTCTAATCACGGCAACGAGAATATATCTTCGAGTGTCACGCCCCGATCACCAGAGCTAGGCGCCACCACGACTCCCGAATGCTTCTTCCAGCATGGCGCCTCCGACAACTAAGGCTCCAATTACCCCGCCGACGGACGAGACTGAGGGACCGGAGGAGTCAGCCCTTCACGTCATCATCGCCGATTTGATGGGACAACGGAGAGGCAGATCGCCATGAGCCTGTAGATTTTTTGGACATGGTTTCAACACAAAAGGAGGTGCTCACCTTCTCAAAACCACGACAGAGCGACTACCCCGTGAGTCGCATCCTCGAGACGCCTAGAAGCATCTCCAACAACCCTGACCTTGGCACCTCGGCGAGGCACGCTCCACGGATGAAGAAACTCGCACTAGAGTCCCGTTGGAGAGAAATCAACCACCCAACTTCGTCACGAGAGAAGATTTGGAACAACTCCTGCGCGACCGAATCAAGCATGATGAGTTCGATGTACATCATCACCAACCCCTTTACCCATCCGAAATCTAGAATCCCTCTCCCAAGGGGGTACTCTTCCCTCAATTTACCCCCGTACGATGGTACCCCAATGCACGCGAACATGTTTCTCGTTTCCTGGAATCATTGGGTGAACATGAATATAATCACGTTCTTCGTTTATGAATTTTCAAAATCACTTAGGAAGGCGTATATTGTTACAACAAACATCCCACCGAACATCATTCCCACCTGGAGTAGCATGGTCACCGCGTTTTGCAGGAAGTATTTCTTCGGTGTCAACAAGTTACCTTTTCGGACCTCGGGAGAATGTGTACCCGATTAGGATAACGAACATCCCGAGATGATTTGCGTCAAAAAGGTTCGAGGTTCAGCACTGAACATCACGACCCAAACGTGACCGAGCAACAATTGGTAAACGCATGCATCAACGGTATGGTCCCGATCTACGCGCCCTGCTGAAAACTTGCGTTTCCAAAGTTCTCCGAACTCAAGAGTAGGATGATCCGCAACAACGGCACCAAGATTCTTTGCGGAAAGGACTAGGCCAACCTTCACTCAAGACGCACGTGAAACTCGCGGGAGTAGGCGCCTCATCACAAACAATTTAATGCCTTGTCATCCTCCGTGAATATAGTAACGAAAGAGGAAAGGAAAGCCGCAACTACGAGCCACCAGTAGAAACGTGGAAGTCGCGGCGCAACGGAACCTCGCAACTAAGATCGCCACTAAAACTCTGTGCGGATCGGGAGGCCGAAGGAAATATCTTTGATTTCCCATTCCCCATCGAGGAGGTGATTGACCTCCCACAGAAACTGGGTTCAAGATGATGTCATCAGTTGCCACCGCTCGTACGTCCCACCAATCGAGGCTTAGATGGCAAACCCTAAATACTGCCATTACCACAGTTCATTCACCACCCGACTAGCACAACAGACTAAAGCATATTTTCAAAGAAAGGATAGAAGCAAGAGAACTCCAACTAGGAGACGAAAGAGTGCATCGAGACCCCTCCCATAAGAAATCATTCCTGCGGGGACTCCGTGCACGAGACCTACAATCCATGATCGACATGTATGTGAAATTCTCTATCTTTCCAAGGTTCAGCGCCAAGATATTTTCGCAGCTCTCAATTGTGTTGTATCCTAAGCAAACGGCTTTTTCTCCTAATCCACGCTATGGGCCCAAGCTTCCCAAACAAGCGGAGCGGGAACTGGGACCGCTGACACGTCCCATTTAAGAGGTAACGACTTTGACGACACGCCTCATCGACACGATCTTGACCACAACATCATTACTTCAAGACACTAAAGGTAGCCGTATTACAAAACAAGACGCTACCTATTTCGTCTCGTGATTAAAGAGTTTGAGAGAGAGAGGCTTTGAAACGCGCATGGCTACATCAACCTAGAGATCGAGATGGGAGAGACGCTATAACGCCTGACAAGTTCCATTGTCAAAGAACTAGATCATGACATGATTTTGGGGCGATTATGGGTGCTCGACAACAAAAGCAAAATCGACGTACACCTCTGCCCGACATCACGCGAAGGGATTCCCAACAAATCGTTCCACGGGTTATCACATCAACGAGCTATTAAAGGAACCCAAGCGTCCGGAGAGGAACCTTTTCTGCAAGTAAGTAACTGAAACCTTTTCTGCAACCGGCTTTTTTCTTCCCCATTCTGTCATGGGGACTCGGCGATGACAACCAAGACGAACGCTATCAAAAAAATGTGAATGGAGGCGGACCATTGAACACTTTGCAAGAAGCTTGGAAGCTTCTATGAAACCAACGGGCTAAAACTCAAATGGTTACACGACGTCTGAACCCGTTTTCAATCGGAGATATAGTGGTTAAGGAAAGCTCGTTTCAAGTTGGGAGGATATTGCAAGCTCATCAATACCGACACACCTGAAGGCGTGATAGTTCACTCGCGATGGCTCAAGGAATCCAATCCCTAAATGCTGTACTTCCCAATCACTCCCCTTTTCAGTACTTCCTTTAAATCATTCCTCTGAATAGCTGTACTTCCCCAGGATGAATACACCGTTTGTATTTTTCCCTGGAGATCTCCTTTTGTCAAAAAAAAAAAAAAAAAAAATATATCTCTTCCCTTTAGCGAACTTGGATATTGGAGAAATACATCAAGAACCCTGAAAACCATTGCGAGCCATCATACCACAACCTCTTTCAAAAATATATATATATGAAACAAAGGTTTGCGATGAAGAAGAAGGAAAGATGTGTTTACAAAAAAAAAGGGGAAAAACATCAAAGAACTAACTAACAACTAAAAAAAAAAAAGGAGGAACTAGCCCTCGAAGGATGGAGCGCAAGTCCTTCGGGCAAAGCTTTATATCTTTAAGCATTTCCCCCAGAATCCTTCTGGGCAACAAAGGTTCCATTCAACGGTTTTAGCAAAGGCAACCTCAACATCCCATCCCGAAAGCGCCCACAAAGACAGCAGGGTTCTCCTCCCGACAACTATTCCAAGATACGCCACCATGACCCCTCCGTGATCATCAATAACACCTTTGACATCAACTTCAAAGGTCTGTCTCTGCTTCTATCATGTACTCCTTCAAAAGTTTTCTCATCGACACTTCGAAGGAAGTTTTTGATTCATTCGACTAAAATCAAGAATCATGGCTTTCTCCTCCGTCCCACTTTGAACCTAAGAGTCCGAACATGCACTGTTTCGTGGAGGATAGATGGAAGGGAGATCCTTAATGATTTCGTTAGCTTCACGGAACAAAGATTCAACCCCAACCAATACCTCCTCAAGAGAAGAAGATCGATCTCCACCGATTCCTCAAGTCCTTTTCCAAAAAGTTAAAGGCACGCCGTCTCTCGAAGATCCTATCTTGGCTAATCGCAAGAAATGGAAATATGATCAAGTTCCATCCTGTCTATACACACATAAAAAGAGGATAGCGTGAACAAAAAGAAGAAGAAAACGCACCTAAAGCAAAGGAAAGGGAATCAGAGGAAGAACCCCTTCAAACAAGGGAGACGATACATTCGTTGGGTATAAATACGAAACCTTAAAAAGGAAAGGGCAATGAAAGACATAATGCTTCCCGAGTTTTTGGCATGGATGATGCCCTAATGGAAGCTGCACGTGAAGGAAAGCAAAATAAAGAAACTTTGCATGTCTAAGAAAAACGTCTCGCTTCCTCTTTATTTACATAAGTCACGCCTGCAAACGCCTGAAGTTGCACCGGCCCCACCAATTGCGCCCGACCTCCCAATGACCAGCCCAAGTCGCCTGCAAGCACGCAAGACTTCTACACTTTGCGCCGTTCCCACCATCTAGCACACTCTGGCCTTCCCAACTCATGCCAACTCCCCCAACGTCGCCCAGCCGCACCGGCCCCACCAATTGTGCCAGACCTCCCATTTGTGCAAAACTACTGAGGCAAGGATTCCAAACCCTATTTATAAAAGGTCGACAAGCCTCCTTCAATTTTCCTTACGTTTGCTGTTAATAGTTTGTCACCATCTTATGCTTACCTCGCAACAAAGCCCCCTGCCCAGGCTGCTGGGACTTAATGTTGATGGTGGTTTTTAAACAAGGGTAAAATTGTAAAACCCATGACCTAGTGTTACCGCAACACATTAACTAAGAGCATTAACTCTGTAAATAATTAATAGGGGTATTTTTTCAAAATACTAGATTAGGGTTTTCAACGAGAACCCTAATTCCAAAACCAAAGCCGCACCCTGCGCACCATGGCAACAATGCCATACCAAGCCGCATACTGCGCACCATGGTAACAATGCCATACCAAGCCGCATACTGCGCACCATGGCAACAATGCCATACCAAGCCGCATCTGTTGCTTCATGGCAACAATGCCAAACCAAGCCGCATATTGCGCACATGGCAACAATGCCAACAAAGCGACCATTGCGCACCATGGAAACAATGCCAAAACAAGCCGCACCCCCGCGCACCATGGCAATAATGCCAAACCAAGCCGCACCACTACAAGACCATGGCAACAATGCCAAACCAAGCCGACCCCGCGCACCATGGCAACAATGCAAACCAAGTTTCGCACCCCCGCGCACTATATACAATCTTGTCGTAGTTGGGGGATTTCCCACACTACACCCCTTACTCAATTTCAGTAGATCTAAATCTTATTAATCACCTAAATCTCAAAATATAAGTGCTAGAAATTTAAATAGACACATAAGATTTTTACGTGGTTCGATCAATATGATCTACATCCCACGATTCTTGTTTATGATTGTTGAGGTTACATTGGTATTACATTTACAATCTCCATTAATGGATATTTTCTAGAGCTCTAGATCTAGTTTTAGAGGAAGAAGATGATAAAGAAAATAAAGTTTCTCCCTCAAAATATCTCTCTTTCCTAAAAGTGTCCTCTCCAAATTATTCCTCTCCTTTCTCTCTCTCTCCCTCTCCCTCTTTATATAGTGTTTACATAGTGGATGACAGCTCACATCTCAGCTCATACTCTCGAGAGCTCTTTTGATAGTCTGAGGCTCTCTCGCTACCTCCTCTCGAGACATTCTCTCTCGACCCTTTAATGATCTCGCAGGCTCCTCTACCTCCTCTCGAGACATTCTCTCGAGCCCTTTAATGATTTCGCAGGCTCTCGCTACCTCCTCTGAGACATTCTCTCGAGTCTTGCTATCTCGCAAGCTCTTCTCGCGAGTTAAGGAAATAATTGAATCTCGCACACTAAGAAAATATGTTGTGCGATATTTGAGTCCTACATCTTGCCTCTTTTTCCGAATATTGCTTGAAGAGCGATCTTTAAGGAAAAATCTCTTATTGTAGTAATCTTTGGTCTTTGTTGATGAAGGAACGAGGCGAAAGAACTTGGACTTAGAAAAGTACGTACTTGCCTCTATTCTTTTGCAAAGTTCCGAAATATTAAGTAACTGAAGTATCATCTATTTGAAGTACGCCAAGTATGAATTATCCTTGAAGAGTATAGAAGTACTAATCCTCTCGAAATATATAAGAAGTATGAAGTATCCTTTTGAGAAGTATAAGAAGTACTTAATCTTCTAAATATAAGAAGTATTGTGAATCCATCATGCTAAACTCTCGCTCCATGTTCTTTGCCTCATGCTATGTTTCCCTCTGTTCTTTCATGAAGTTCTGAAACTTTGCGAAGTGGATAAGAAATATTAATCCTTGAAGTATAAGAAGTATTGCCTCACATTCATCACCAAGTCATTATTCCATTTTTGGTGAGGATTCTGTTGTTCATTGGTAAACATCTTCTTTGGAAATGATTCTTGCCGAGAAAATAAAGAACATAAAATGTTTTTTTCTTTAATCCATTGTCGCCTCTGTTCTTTATCTACGAAGGTAGAATCGTTGAAAAAGTGTTGAATGAGTGAGTTATTTCTTCATTCTTATTTTTCCTCTATCTCCTGCGTTGCGTTCATGCGATAGTATAATCTCTTCATTGCTTTATGTTGAATTTTATCATTGCGACAAGATCGCAGGACGTCTTTACATTTTCATGCAATGACCCATTGACCTCGCCTTATCATTTTTGTGTGGTCTTCCAAGTTAGACCTCCCAATTAGAGGTCCTCCCCTGCCCACCTTTTATGGCGACAAAATGTCCTTGGGACGTCCTTACACTTGCATGTAAAGACCCATTGATCTTGTCTTATCATTTTCCAAGTATTTTTGCCTCTCGCGGATGTTTTAGTTAGACAATATGACAGGCCTAAATATCCTTTCGAACATAAAGCCCCATGACATTGCTGTGCGACGAAATCGCAGACGTCCGTACACTTTTCGTGTAAAGACCCATTGATCTCGCCTTACCCTCGCGTTAGTATTATTGCCTCTGCGGGATCATTTGCACAAATATGACAAGCCTAAGTCTCCTTGCGAAAACAAAGCCTCATGACATTTGCGTCTGTTTTGACACCCCCTAATGGAGAGAGCGTCGCCCTTATCATCTCCCCGGTTGCCCCTTCAAGGAGGCGAAACATCGGCCATACAAGACTAGCTCCTCCCATCCGGTCTTAACAACAACCAGTTGTTTTCGCAGCCTCTTATCCCTTATACCTCTATGGTTTATGGTTACGAGACCGCACCCTAAGTGGAGTTTTCTTCGGGCAGTGCAACGCATGCCAAGACTTGCCAAGAATGGGCGGGAGTAGGTTCATCCATCCCGGGCACTCCGTTCAACCGTGTACCTCGGCGCCTTGTGCATACACTGGACTCTGAAGAGACCCTCGGTCGCCCAACCAGGGTATAACCTACATATATAGTTGGGAATCCAAGGTATCTCCCCGGATAGGCTTCATGGGCCCCAAATCTGCATGACCCAGTTTCGGGAGCGGTGTAACCTTCCACCCGAGCCATGTTAAGAGATACCCCTTATATGACGCACTTTAGGTCTTACATTTGCCTCTTACGAAATGTTATTCGCGAACTAGGGTGTACGCCATAAAGGTTCGTCCCCATTCGGTTATTTTATTGATTCTTCTTCATATGCAATAGGTACCCCCTACTATGATGCACTTTAGGTACTTTTGCCTCTTGCGAAATTCTGATTTCGTCATAGTAGGTTTGCCTCTATCTGATTATTTTGTTGATTCTTCTGTATATAAGCTCTTTTGTAATTTCGCTGATCTTTGATGATCTCTTGTCATTTTAAGGCGAAATTTTCGCATGTCTTCATTCTTTCATTCATTCTTCCATTCCTTGCGAAATAATCATCAACTCTTTTCTTTGCGAAATAATTCAAAGATCTTTTGAAGTAAAGAAATACCAAATTCATGCCTCTGACCAACTAATTCCACTAGAAGTTCGCAACCGCACAACTTCTGTGCAAACTTAAGCCTTGATATTTTGTAAACTGTTGGGTGAACTTTAATGGGCTTGGACGAATTGGGCTTGTTGGTTACTTCTCGCTGGTATTTTGGGAAGAAGACATCTGCGAGGTGAACATCTTTTCCCTAGATATTTTATTCTGTCACTTGCATGCTGATGCTGTTATTGTGGTTTACCGAGTTTGTTCGCTCGATGTTATCTTTGTTCTTTAATTTCTTCTGTAGCTGACCTTGTATTTATCTCTGCAAAACTATTTGTCGTCTGCGAGATGAACCAGTTTCCTCACTGTCTAATCATTTGTTGACTGCTTCTCCGTCTCTTATCTCCCTTTCATTCTTTTTATGTTAGCCCTGCTCGCGATTTGCCGTTGATGATGTTGTTAAGAGCCTGTGTCCTATGTTAGATATGATTTTCTTCGATGTTATTTCATCAATTTTGTATTTTTGATCATACTCTCTCGTTGATTTACTTTGCTGAAATGGTTATTTCGTTGTGTTGACTTGCTGATAAAATAAGCTACTCCGGTGGCCTTCTTGTTGATGGTTTGAGCTAACTTGCTTATTGTCTTCTCTTTTCCTTCTTATTGCTTATTTATGCTCTTCATCTTCTCGCCAATCAATCTTTACTAAGTTGATGGTGAGCTGCGTCTGTATTGAGAGTTCTTCGCCTGCTACTACTGCTGGATGAGACTGGATGACCTCGCCAGCTTCAAGATGACCTCGCCAGCTTCATTCCTCAAGATGACCTCGCCAGCTTCTTGGCCTCTTTCATTATACTTTTCTTCATCACCGGATGTGTCCTGTTGTTCTCTGTTTCCGTCATTCCTTCTTCTTTCCTTCCTCTTTGCAAAAACTATTAACTTCATGTCAAATATTCACTTCTCAGGTTTTTAAGCTTGCGAGCTAATCTTTGCTGGTTGCTGACTTCGCAGAAATACTTCTTCCTTAGTTCCCTCTTCGCAGTAGCTGGCGGTGAATGAAGCATCTTTACCCTTGTGGATGATCCTCTGGCGCCAATATGTAGTTTCTTTTGCTTGGTTATGTCTTTTCAACCTTTAATATTCCCCGTATTTATACTTTGCTGCAAGCAAATAGTTTTCTTCCTCTTCGCAAAGTCTATTATTATAGGTTCGCTGAGTACTCTTTTTGATGACGATAACTACTCACCGATAACCGATGGTGAAGTTTTGACTCACCGCATGTTTACTTTGCGTGAGCTATTAGCTTCGCGGCATTGAATCTAACTTGAGATTTAGCTTCGCTGGATTGCATTGAACTTAATTGTTGAGAACTTCTTGGTATTGTAATGATAACTCCTTTGTCTACACTGTAAGTTTCGCCTTCTCCTTCCCTTACGTCCTGAAAATGTTCCACTTTTCTTTTGCTGGTACATTCACCATGTTGTTAACTTCTCTTAACAAACTTCGGTCTTCTCTTAATTGATCATTTCACCAACATGTACGTCTTCCGTTTCATTTCTCCTTGGTTTCTCTCTTCGCCCGTATATCTTTTCTTTTTCGCCACTAACAGTTCATGCATTTCCATTATATCTCTCTGTAATAATTCTAAGAACAAACAAAGAGATATATAAAATATGTATCTTGTTGAAATCGATTGTTGCCCTAATTGGATTAGTGCTGATATTTTTCTCTGTTGGGATGATATTTCTTTGCCGGATGACTTCGCAAAGTTCTTTTCTCACGCAACGTCTCTCGAAGTCTCATTGATGAAGTGCACTTTGTTGGATTGAGGACTCTTCGCACTGCAGAGTTGTTGCATTCCTTTCTTCTTGGTGGAGATACTTTACTTGCACATGTTTTGTTGTTGTGGCTGAACCCGTTTTGTTGTTCTACGAGATGATTTGTTGCTCTGAACTAGATTCTCCTTCCATAGTTTAATTTTACCGTATAGAATTAATCCCTACCTTGAATCTTCACTGCTTGAGTCGCGGCAACCTTCGGTGGAACAAATGAAGGAGCAATCTTTTTTTACTCACCCGCCGCAAAGAACTTCGCCGAGACTTTGTCGTTGCAAACTCGAAGTTGTACAATATTAAGTTTACGAGTTTTCTCCGCTAGTATCTATCATTCTTTTCTCATGACGCAACTTGTGTGCAAAAGGCTGCTCTTCGTTTCTTTTCTTCTTTCTTCTACAATTCTTATTCTCGCTTCCTTTGGATACTTCATATAATAAACAATACTACTCAACATTCCTCGCGGCTAGTGCTTCTTTGTTGATTATTTCTTGGCGCTGCGAACTTTTCCCGTTCTTCTTCCCTTCCCAGAAACTATCAACCTCACAGTTATGGACGTTCTCTGATCTTCTTTGTTTTCGCTAGAATGGCTGTCAAAGTATGTGAACTTCTTTTGTCCTCGCTGAAATGGCTGGTTGACGTTCTCTGATCTTTTTTTTTTTTTTTTTTTTTTTCAAAGTACTAAGTGAGCTACTTCGCCGTATCATAAAAAAAGATTTCTCCCAATCTCGCTCCTGTGTTCAGGATATTTCTTCTTTTATTTTTGTTAACCGTGTTGTCGATGTTTGCTTGAAATTTCCACTTTTCTTCTCAATTTTTTTCCCCTTAAAGTTTATAGATCCAATTGAATCCATCACTGTGATGAGCAGGATTTTTCTTAACCTTTCTTGAACCAACAAGATCTAGGTCCTGTTTCTAGCGCATATGTAGTTAGATTTCCCACACTACACCCCCACTCAATTTCGTAGATCTAAATCTTATTAATCACCTAAATCTCAAAATATAAGTGCTAGAAATTTAAATAGACACATAAGATTTTTTACGTGGTTCGATCAATATGATCTACATCCACGATTCTTCACTATGATTGTTGAGGTTACATTGGTATTACATTTACAATCTCCATTAATGGATATTTTCTAGAGCTCTAGATCTAGTTTTAGAGGAAGAAGATGATAAAGAAAATAAAGTTTCTCCCTCAAAAATATCTCTCTCTTCCTAAAAGTGTCCTCTCCAAATTATTCCTCTCCTTTCTCTCTCCTGCTCTCCTCTTTATATAGTGTTTACATAGTGGATGACAGCTCACATACAGCTCATACTCTCGGAGCTCTTTGATAGTCCTGAGCTCTCGCTACCTCCTCTCGAGACATTCTCTCGACCCCTTTTAATGATCTCGCAGGCTCTCTTCCCCTCCTCTCGAGACATTCTCTCGAGCCTTTAATGATTTCGCAGGCTCTCGCTACCTCCTCTCGAGACATTCTCTCGAGTCTTGCTATCTCGCAAGCTCTTCTCGCGAGTTAAGGAAATAATTGAATCTCGCACACTAAGAAAATATGTTGTGCGATATTTGAGTCCTACAAATGCCAAACCAAGCCGCACCCTGCGCACCATGGCAACAATGCCAAACCAAGCCGCACCCTGCGCACCATGGCAACAATGCCAAACCAAGCCGCACCTGCGCACCATGGCAACAATGCCAAATTTCCAAGCCGCTATGCCTTTGGCCCACGCCAAATATAGCGCCCTAGGCTGCAAGACTTGCAACTAGGTCAACATGGCCATACGTGCCATTGGCACATGCCAACACGTGTCGCGGGCCATATTTCAAGTCGCTATGCCTCTGCCCACGCCAAATATAAGCGCCCTAGGCTTGCAAGACTTGCAACTAGGTCAACATGGCCGTCGTGCCATTGGCACATGCCAACACGTTTCGCAGCCATATTTCCAAGTCGCTATGCCTCGGCCCACGCCAAATATAGCGCCCTAGGCTTGCAAGACTTGCAACTAGGTCAACATGGCCAGACGTGCCATTGGCACATGCCAACACGTGTCGCAAGCCATATTTCCAAGCCGCTATGCTTTGCGCCCTAAAGCTGTAAGACTTGCAACTAGGTCAACATGGCTGCGCGTGCCATTGGCACATGCCAACACGTATCGCAGGCCATATTTCCAAGCCGCTATGCCTTTGGCCCACGCCAAATATAGCGCCCTAGGCTTGCAAGACTTGCAACTAGGTCAACATGGCCGTCGTGCCATTGGCACATGCCAACACGTGTCGCGGACCATATCTCCAAGTCGCTATGCCTCGGCCCACGCCAAATATAGCGCCCTAGGCTTGCAAGACTTGCAACTAGGTCAACATGGCCGTCACGTGCCATTGGCACATGCCAACACGTATCGCGGGCCATATCTCCAAGTCTCTATGCCTGCGTCCCACGCCAAATATAGCGCCCTAGGCTTGCAAGACTTGCAACTGTGTCAACATGGCCGTACGTGCCATTGGCACATGCCAACACGTTTCAGGCCATATTTCCAAGTCGCTATGCCTCTGGCCCACGCCAAATATAGCGCCCTAGGCTTGCAAGACTTGCAACTAGGTCAACATGTGCACGTGCCATTGGCACATGCCAACACGTGTCGCAAGCCATATTTCCAAGCCGCTATGCCTTTGGCCCACGCCAAATATAGCGCCCTAGCTTGCAAGACTTGCAACTAGGTCAACATGGCTGCACGTGCCATTGGCACATGCCAACACGTGTCGCATGCCATATCTCCAAGCCGCTATGCCTTTGGCCCACGCCAAATATAGCGCCCTAGGCTTGCAAGTCTTGCAAGCCTAGGGCAACATGGCCGCACGTGCCATTGGCACATGCCAACACGTGTCGCAAGCCATATTTCCAAGCCACTATGCCATTGGCCCACGCCAAATATAGCGCCCTAGGCTCGCAAGACTTGCAACCAGGGTCAACACTTCCGCACATGCCATTGGCACATGCCAAACACACACGCTCGGTAGCCTAACTTGCAAACCGTGCAACCTACCACCAAGGCATTCCGCACATGCCATTGGCACATGCCAAACACACACGCTGGTAGCCTAACTCTGGTAAACCGTGCAACCTACCACCCGGACCACTTGACATGCCATTGGCACATGCCAAACACACACGTTGTAATCTAACTTGCAAACCGTGCAACTTACCACAAGGCATTCCGCACATGCCATTGGCACATGTCAAACACACACGCCTGGTAGCTCTAATTGCAAACCGTGCGACCTACCACCAAGGCTTTCCGCACATGCCATTGGCACATGCCACACGCGCCACTAGCGGCGCCACTTTGCACTCAGATGCAACCAACACTCGAGACATCGACGAAACTGGGGATGAGGGCTTTGGTTTGGCGGTTACCTGATGCGCTCGTACACTCTCACATTAAGAAAGCGTGAAAAGGAATAAAGCGGTCAAATAAAAGAGGAAATAAAGGTGAAAAACGTTTTCACCCATTAAACCATGCGGTTACCACCTCCTCCCCATTATTTCACCCTTTACTCTCTTCCTTCATGAGGCCATGCGTTTCAATCTCGACTTGTATAAATAGGTCTTACCATTTCCACCGTGAAAACAAGTCTCAGTCGGAGAAAATACTACATTCTCGAAAGGCAACTTTGCAAGCTCTCCCAAAAAGCTTTCATCTCTTGCTTCCTAAGCTTCCACTTTCGATACAAGTCGAGATACTACTCTCCTCAACACCTTTCTTTGCTTCCCTCCCCAAATCAACCCTTCTCCTCCACTTTGTGACCGAAGCAAATGGGAATCGACCATTTCTTGGTTTAGGCCGGACTTGTAGGCGTCATTGATCTGGAATCTATAAAGTGCTCACGTGCAGCACATTTGTTTAGGGTTTGAACCAGTTTCTCACTCACCTATCGAATTTACCGAAATCGGCATAAACGATTTTTACCCATAAACAAAGGCGTTTTGGGCTATTAAGCAATGCAACATGGAGTTGGATGGTGCTGGAAAGCAAAGGAAGTTACAATTTCAAGAGTTAGAGGAGATTCGCAATGATGCATTTGAAAGCTCACCGGATTTACAAGGAAAAAAAAACGAAAGCTTTCATGATAATATGATTACAAAGAAACAATTTTGCATTGGGCGAAAGTGCTTTTGTTTAATTCTCGCTTAATTATTTACTGTAAATTAAGGTCACGTTGGATTGGACCTTTTATTGTGACTAATGTGTTTTCTCATGGTGCAGTGGAAATTCGTAGTTTAGCTACAGGTAATGAACTTAAAGTGAATGGGCACCGATTGAAACCATATTATGAGAACTTCTCTTCGGATGTCGTGGAAGGAGTTAATCTTGTGGAAATGCTCCCTCTGGAGGAGTCATAGAAAGCAAGGAGATAGTCGGGCTGACGACTTTAAACCAAGCGCTAAATGGGAGGCAACCCATCGGTTTTGTATCTCTTGTCTTTTCTTTTCTTTTCTTGTCATGTTTTTACTTTTTCTGATTTTGTGTCACTTTTCCATTAGGATTTCCCACCTTGACTTTCTTTGGACGATTCAATTACATTGAGGACAATGTAAAGTTTAAGTGTGGGGGAGTGGTTAAGCATTTGCGTTGTAAATTTTTCAAAATTTTCAACTTTTGTGTAAAATAGTGAATAAAAAAACTCCAACTTGTAGTTAGTTTAGAGTCACATAGTATACATGTCGCTAAGATTACATCGAAATTCTCATAATAGTGACTGAACTTAGAGATGACAGAGAACATGATCGGGTTTCTTAATTGTATGAGAGTTAAAGTTGGATTTAACCATGCCAGTGGCAAATAAGGTGCAGACTGAATTCGGTATTAGAACAGTGATCCCCTATAGTGGAGACTACCCATGTTACATAATGTGAGGCAATCGACTCAATTCTTTTGTACCGTTTCAAATTTGTGCTTTTAGAGTGTGTCACCGCACGTAAATTCCGGGCGAATGGTGAGTCTGTCCAACTTCCCACCATAGAAGTACTATTTTGATCTCTTGAGTGCTATTTTTATCAATCATGATGGTGACATCGAATTGCTAACTTACATACCACTTGTAATCTTGTTCGCAGTTAGCACCATCCTCCTTATCTCTCTCTACACCAACAGGTCCATAGAAACACCATCGTCATCAACAAGAGGAGCATCACAAATTTGAAGGAAAGTTGAACACGTTCGAGGTTTACAAGCAACCATGAAAATTAAGCGATTTGATTCAAGTATAGCAACAAAACAAGGAGCAAAATTTTTATAAGTTGAAGACTAGTGTACAAGAGTGAAAATTATCAAGGATGAGAGTTCGAGAAGTTATGATATCAAGACATATAAGTTGTGAAGAATCAAGCGGTAAAGTACTTACACCATGGCCTTGTACTTACATTTTTATTTTATTTTGTATTTATTTTTCTCTTGTCAAAAAAAAAAAAAAAAAAAAAAAAAAAAAAAAAAAAAAAAAGACAAGAGAAAATGTTTAGGTTTGTTAATAGTTTTTATTATTTTGTTTTATTTTTTTTTATTTTGTATTTGTTTTATTTCTTATTAAAAAAAAAAAAAAAAAAAAAAATTGGGTTTGTATAGTTTGTTTTTAGTTTTGTGTTCTTTCAATAAAGCCAATGGAATAAAGGAATATCTATAATGAAGTTTCAAGCGACAAGAAATTAGAGGAAAGAATCATATTGTCAAGATTCTACGAAGTTCAAGAGTTATCATCGAGAGTTGTAGACCGAAGACGAAGATGAAGACACCGATGAGGACCGAAGACGTTTCTATGGATGCTGTGAGAGTGGTGAAGGCACGCCAACGGATAACAAGGTAAGTAAGCATATTCCCACCTTAGGTTAAGTGGTTGATTTCCTTCAAGAGATCGTCAAAATGGGTTTTCAAAAAAATTATAAAAGATGTGGGTTTTCAAAACATTCGGAGGGTTAAGCCTTCCTACCATTCAACGTGTCTCAGGATTCTCTCTTCATTCCAACCTGGACACATGTGTGACCCATAAAAGAGCTGTTTATTATTGAGAGCAACTTCATAAAACCCTTTCTTGAGTAGGAAGAGCTCTAACTTTCGATCACCGAACTAATTTTAGTCGAGAAGGGATGGTTATTTCTCTCTCAACTTTTAAGAATGAGATTGTGTTCATTTATGTGTCTAACTTCTTATGACTAGTGTCGTGACCTCTATGTCTTCTTAGCTGTTGGATACTATCATTACTGAGAACTACCGTGTTGGAAAAATAGGTTTTGTGGGTATATCTCTAGTAAACCCTCACGAGACTATAACTCGTCCACTAGGGACACCTAGGGTTTAAAGGCTTGTTATTTATGCTAAAAGTGACCGTAGCCTCGACGACACGGAGTTGTATGTATCTTTTTGAATTGTTTGATTTGCTTTCGAGGACTAGCAAAGTCTAAGTGTGGGGGAACTGATAGGTGCCTGAAACACCTAATTTACTATCTAGTAGTTACGCTTTCTTTGCCATTTTTCTTGTGAATTATGTACTTTACGCGTGGTTTTGAGTTATTAGGTACTGGAGTTGCAATGAGGAAAAGAAGCGAAATCATTCAATTTGAGCAAGAAGGGGTAAGTATCATTTCTGTATGCATGTGCTATTGAGAGCACAATAGAGGTTAAGGGGTTGCAAATCAAGATGGCCCTTATCTGATGAGTGGTGTCTATGATCACTTTGGTTACCCCTTATCCGCTAACTGAGTGGTTATATCCGCTTGCATTTCTTACATCAAAAACCAAAAAATTCAGAGAAGTTAATTCTCATCATTTGAGTTCCACCTGAAGTTCAGAAACGAGAGAGAAATGGTGGCGCTGTATGACAGAGAGATCGAGAAAGTGGAGCTGTGGAAGATTGAAATCGAGAAGTGGAAGATCCGTAAGACATTGGCGAATTTGTTTGCTCAAATTACAAAGAAATTAAAGTTAGGGTTTGGATTAATTTTTGAGATCTCAGAAAATGGGTTGGTGGTTTTGCTGATGAAGAAGAACAGTTGTGGTATGTCTGGGTTAAAATGGACTTAAGGGGTCTCGTTGAGAACTTAATGGAAGATTGATCGGAGTCCTAAGTGTGTGAGAGCTATGGGTTTGTTGTTGTCTAGGAGATGGTTCGATGTTTGGTTGAGAGAATGGGTTTTGAATCTGCATTCAGATGTGATGATTTTTAATGGGTTTTTGTCTGTGGTGGTTAGAATCTTGACAGAGTAGCTCTGGTGATTGTTTGCAAGAATTTGGGAAATTCAAGAACAATGGGTTGATTGGAATTGTTACAATTGCAATGGATGCAATAGGTTGAAATAGATGTATGTTTAGGTTACATTTTGAGCTTCATCCCACTGAGATGGCAGAGGCTTAGATAGAGGAAATGCAGCTGGAGTTGGAATTTGAGATTCCAAGGGTTGAGAGATTCCCTGATGGCTTGATCTCGGTAGTGGTGTTTAATTTGATGTTTGTGGTGGCTTTGAAGAAGGCAAGGTTGGAGCTGGAAGTAATGTGAGAATGAGAAGATGGGTCTGGCATTACAGAGATGGTGCTGTTGGATGGATTGAATTAATGGGTTTTGTGTATGCTAGAGGAAGTAGCCTGGGATTGTGCTGCTGATGTGCTTAACAGGGAATTTCAAGTGATGCTGCTGTCAGGGGTTGTGATGCTCTTGGAGCCAAGAGATGAGAATGGATGTTTTGATGATGCCTGATCAAGGGGTTGCAATGGTGGTGTTGTGTTTGCTGCAGGGGAAGGAGTATATGTGTGTTGGTGCAGGTTATGTGGAGCTGCTCAGATGATTTTTGCGGTGCGAGGTTGGAGATGGTCAAAAAGTGATGTCATTGGATGGAGTAGTATGATGGGGTTTGGATGATTTTCAATGTGCAAATACGGTGATTGTGGCAGTAGTATGTGCTGAAGGGGACTTGGTGGTTGCCTTGATTGAAATGTAAGCTTATGTTGAGAATGGAGGCAGAGTGCATGAATGAATAGATGTCAAAAGTGCTTATGGAGGTTGGTTTGGCACAGGAAAATTGTTGAAAACTGAAGTTGTAGAAGCGACAAAAAAGAGTCTTTGCTAGATGGCTTGAGTTGATTGCAGAGTTGCCTGAGTTGTGCATTGGAGGTTGGATGTACTTAGTTGATGTTGTAGCTGGAACTGCAGGTGCAATGGCTGGGTGGTTATGAGCTGGTGAGGTGGTGGAACTATATTGGAATGGAGTTGCACTTAGAAGATCGAGAAGGCTGTGAGTCAAGTCTGGAAGTTACAAGAGGAAGTAATAGAGTCGAATGGCAGGGATTGATGGTGCTGTTTTGCAGTGGAAGCAGCTGGAGTGTAGCTGCAGTTTACAAAGGCAAAGAGGAATAGTGCAAATTTGTAGGTATGAGCAGGCCATCATGGTCAAGGTTTAAATGGAGAAGCCAATGATGGTGCAAGAGGCTGTTTGTGCAAGACCTAGTCAGGCAAAGTAGTTAGACCGATTCCACTTGACTCAACGACTCAGTGATTGGTC